>JAIZHG010000004.1:109096-209874 GCA_021764765.1 Vicia sativa
ATTTTTGAAGACTTATATTCACCAAATTTCATCGATTTTCTTAAGATGTATGTTCACTTCAATTTTCATAAGATTTTTGAAGACTTATATTCACTTCAAATTTCATCATATTTTTTGAAGACTTATATTCACTTCAAATTTAATGATTTTTCTGAAGACTTATATTCACTTCAAATTTCATTAGATTATCTTAAGATGTATACCACTTCAATTTTCATAAGATTTTTGAAGACTTATATTCACTTCAAATTTCATCGATTTTTTGAAGACTTATATTCACTTCAAATTTCATTAGATTATCTTAAGATGTATGTTCACTTCAATTTCATAAGATTTTTGAAGACTTATATTCACTTCAAATTTTATCGATTTTTGAAGACTTATATTCACTTCAAATTCATTAGATTATCTTAAGATGTATGTTCACTTCAATTTCATAAGATTTTGAAGACTTATATTCACTTCAAACTTCATCGATTTTTGGAAGACTTATATTCACTTCAAATTTTATAGATTATTGAAGACTTATATTCACTCAAATTCATCGATTTTAGACTTATATTCACAATTTATCGATTTTTGAAGACTTATATTCACTCAAATTTCATAGATTATCTTAAGATGTATGTTCACTTCAATTTTCATAGATTTTGAAGACTTATATTCACTTCAAATTTACAGATTTTTGAAGACTTATATTCACTTCAAATTTCATTAGATTATCTTAAGATGTATGTTCACTTCAATTTTCATAAGATTTTTGAAGACTTATATTCACTTCAAATTTTCATTCTATTTTTTGAAGACTTATATTCACCAAATTTCATAGATTATCTTAAGATGTATGTTCACTTCAATTTTCATAAGATTTTTGAAGACTTATATTCACTCAAACTTAACGATTTTTTGAAGACTTATATTCACTTCAAATTTTATCAGATTTTCTAAAGACTTATATTCACTTCAAATTTCATCAAATTATCTTAAGATGTATGTTCACTTCAATTTTCATAAGATTTTTTGAAGACTTATATTCACTTCAAATTTCATCAGATTTTTGAAGACTTATATTCACTTCAATTTCATTAGATTATCTTAAGACATGTTCACTTCAATTTTCATAAGATTTTTGAAGACTTATTCACTTCAAATTTCATCAGATTTTTTGAAGACTTATATTCACTTCAAATTTTATCAGATTTTCTGAAGACTTATATTCACTTCAAATTTCATCAAATTATCTTAAGATGTATGTTCACTTCAAATTTCATAAGATTTTTTGAAGACTTATATTCACTTCAAATTTCATCAGATTTTTTGAAGACTTATATTCACTTCAAATTTCATTAGATTATCTTAAGATGTATGTTCACTTCAATTCTCATAAGATTTTTGAAGACTTATATTCACTAAAATTCATTAGATTTTTTGAAGACTTATATTCACTTAAATTTTATCGATTTTCTGAAGACTTATATTCACTCAAATTTCATCAAATTATCTTAAGATGTATGTTCACTTCAATTTCATAAGATTTTTGAAGATTATATTCACTTCAAATTTCATCGATTTTGAAGACTTATATTCACTTCAAATTTATCGATTTTCGAAGACTTATATTCACTTCAAATTTCATTAGATTATCTTAAGATGTATGTTCACTTCAATTTTATAAGATTTTGAAGACTTATATTCACTTCAAATTTCATAAGATTTTTGAAGACTTATATTCACTTCAAATTACCGATTTTCCTAAGACTTATATTCACTTCAAATTTCATTAGATTATTAAAAGATGTATGTTCACTTCAATTTTCATAAGATTTTGAAGACTTATATTCACTTCAAATTTCATTTGATTTTCCCAAGACTTATATTCACTTCAAATTTCATAGATTTATCTTAAGATGTATGTTCACTTCAATTTTCATAAGATTTTTTGAAGACTTATATTCACTTCAAATTTCACGATTTTTTGAAGACTTATATTTACTTCAAATTTCAATGATTTTCAAGATGTATGTCTTTCACTTAATTTTCATAAGATTTTGAAGACTTATATTCTTCAAATTTCATTAGATTTTTGAAGACTTATATTCACTTTACATTTAATGATTTTCTCAAGACTTATATTCACTTCAAATTTCATTAGATTATCTTAAGATGTGTTCACTTCAATTTCATAAGATTTTTGAAGACTTATATTCACTTCAAATTTCATCGTATTTTGAAGACTTATATTCATTTCAAATTTTCTCGATTTTCTTAAGACTTATATTCACTTCAAATTTCATCGATTATCTTAAGATGTATGTTCACTTCAATTTTCATAGATTTTGAAGACTTATATTCACTTCAAATTTCATAGATTTTTGAAGACTTATTATTCACTTCAAATTTTACTTCATTTTTGAAGACTTATATTCACTTCAAATTTCATCGATTATCTTAAGATGTATGTTCACTTAATTTTCATAAGATTTTTTGAAGACTTATATTCATTTTAAATTTCATTGATTTTTTGAAGACTTATATTCACTTAAATTTCATCGATTTTGAAGACTTATATTCACTTTAAATTTCATTAGATTATCTTAAGATGATGTTCACTTCAATTTTCATAAGATTTTGAAGACTTATATTCACTTCAAATTTATCGATTTTTTGAAGACTTATATTCACTTCAAATTTCATTAGATTATTTAAGATGTATGTTCACTTCAATTTTCATAAGATTTTTAAGACTTATATTCACTCAAATTTCATCTGATTTTTGAAGACTTATATTCACTTAAAATTCATTCAGATTATCTTAAGATGTATGTTCACTTCAATTTTCATAAGATTTTGAAGACTTATATTCACTTCAAATTTCATCGATTTTTTGAAGACTTATATTCACTTCAAATTTTATCGATTTTCTTAAGACTTATATTCACTTCAAATTCATTAGATTATCTTAAGATGTATGTTCACTTCAATTTTCATAAGATTTTTTGAAGACTTATATTCACTTCAAATTTCATCAGATTTTTTGAAGACTTATATTCACTTCAAAATTCATTAGATTATCTTAAGATGTATGTTCACTTCAATTTTCATAAGATTTTTTGAAGACTTATATTCACTTCAAATTTCATCCGATTTTCTGAAGACTTATATTCACTTCATTTCACATTTATTTTCTGAAGACTTATATTCACTTCAAATTTCATCGATTATCTTAAGATGTATGTTCACTTCAATTTTCATGATTTTTGAAGACTTATATTCACTTCAAATTTCATAGATTTTTGAAGACTTATATTCACTTCAAATTTTATCGATTTTGAAGACTTATATTCACTCAAATTTCATCAGATTATCTTAAGATGTATGTTCACTTCAATTTTCATAAGATTTTTTGAAGACTTATATGCACTTCAAATTTCATCCGATTTTCTGAAGACTTATATTCACTTCAAATTTCATTAGATTATCTTAAGATATATGTTCACTTCAATTTTCATAAGATTTTTTGAAGATTTATATTCACTTCAAATTTCATCAGATTTTCTGAAGACTTATATTCAATTCAAATTTCATTAGATTATCTTAAGATGTATGTTCACTTCAATTTTCATAAGATTTTTTGAAGACTATATTCACTTAAATTTCACGATTTTTTGAAGACTTATATTCACTTCAAATTTCATTAGATTATCTTAAGATGTATGTTCACTTCATATTTTTGGGCTTTAATATTTTTAAGACTTATATTCACTCAAATTTCATGATTTTTGAAGACTTATATTCACTTCAAATTTTACCTATATTTTGAAGACTTATATTCATCAAATTTCAAGATTATCTTAAGATGTATGTTCACTTCAATTTTCATAAGATTTTTTGAAGACTTATATTCATCTTAAATTTCATCGATTTAAGACTTATATTTATTTCAAATTTTTCAGATTATCTTAAGATTTATGTTCACTTCAATTTTCATAAGATTTTTGAAGACTTATATTCACTTCAAATTTCATCAGATTTTTGAAGACTTATATTCACTTCAAATTTCATTAGATTATCTTAAGATGTATGTTCACTTCAATTTTCATAAGATTTTTTTAAGACTTATATTCACTTCAAATTTCATCAGATTTTTTGAAGACTTATATTCACTTCAAATTTTATCAGATTTTTTGAAGACTTATATTCACTTTAAATTTCAAATTATCTTAAGATGTATGTTCACTTCCTTCTTTTCATAAGATTTTTGAAGACTTATATTCACTTCAATTTCATCGATTTTTGAAGACTTATATTCACTTCAAATTTCAAAGATTATCTTAAGATGTATGTTCACTTCAATTTCATATTATTTTTAAGACTTATATTCACTTCAAAATTCATCGATTTTGAAGACTTATATTCACTTCAAATTTTATCGATTTTCTGAAGACTTATATTCACTTCAAATTTCATCAAATTATCTTAAGATGTATGTTCACTTCAAATTTCATAAGATTTTTTGAAGACTTATATTCACTTCAAATTTCATCGATTTTCGAAGACTTATATTCACTTCAAATTTCATTAGATTATCTTAAGATGTATGTTCACTTCAACTTAAGATTTTGAAGACTTATATTCACTTCAAATTTCATTGATTTTTGAAAGACTTATATTCACTTCAAATTTTCTTCGATTTTCTGAAGACTTATATTCACTTCAAATTTCATCAAATTATCTTAAGATTATGTCACTTCTTTCATAATATTTTGAAGACTTATATTCACTTCAAATTTCATCGATTTTTGAAGACTTATATTCACTTCAAATTTCATCGATTTTGAAGACTTATATTCACTTCAAATTTCATTAGATTATCTTAAGATGTATGTTCACTTCATTTCATAAGATTTTTTTGAAGACTTATATTCACTTCAATTTCATAAGATTTTTGAAGACTTATATTCACTTCAAATTTCATCGATTTTCAAGACTTATTCACTTCAAATTTCATTAGATTATTCTTAAGATGTATGTTCACTTCAATTTTCATAAGATTTTTGGAAACTTATATTCACTTAAATTTCATCTGATTTTTGAAGACTTATATTCACTTCAAATTTCATAGATTATCTTAAGATGTATGTTCACTTCAATTTTCATAAGATTTTTGAAGACTTATATTCACTCACAAATTTATCAGATTTTTTTACCTTATTTACTTCAAATTTCATAGATTATCTTAAGATGTTCACTTCAATTTCAAGATTTTGAAGACTTATATTCACTTCAAATTTCATGATTTTTTTGAACTTATATTCACTTCAAATTCTCGATTTTTGAAGACTTATATTCACTTCAAATTTCATAGATTATCTTAAGATATGTTCACTTCATTTTCATAAGATTTTTTGAAGACTTATATTCACTTTAATTTCATGATTTTTTTGAAGACTTATATTCACTTCAAATTTCATCATATTTTCTGAAGATTATATTCACTTCATATTTCATATCATTTTTGAAGACTTATATTCACTTCAAATTTCATTAGATTATTTTATAAGATGTATGTTCACTTCAATTTTCATAAGATTTTTGAAGACTTATATTCACTTCAAACTTCATCGATTTTGAAGATTACATATTCATTTCTGAAATTCTCGATTTTTGAAGACTTATATTCACTTCAAATTTCATCGATTATTCTTAAGATGTATGTTCACTTCAATTTTCAGCATAGATTTTTAAAAGACTTATATTTACTGGAATTTCAATAGATTTTTTAGAATTATATTCACTTCAAATTTTATAGATTTTCTAAGACTTATATTCACTTCAAATTTCATCGATTATCTTTAGATGATTCACTTCAATTTTCATAAGATTTTGAAGACTTATATTCACTTCAAATTCATCGATTTTTGAAGACTATATTCACTTCAAATTTCATCGATTTTCTTAAGACTTATATTCACTTCAAATTTCATTAGATTATCTTAGATGTATGTTCACTTCAATTTTCATAAGATTTTTGAAGACTTATATTCACTTCAAATTTTATCCATTTCTTTTTGAAGACTTATATCACTTCAAATTTCATTAGATTATCTTAAGATGTATGTTCACTTCAATTTTCATAAGATTTTTTGAAGACTTATATTCACTTCAAATTTATCCGATTTTTTAAGACTTATATTCACTTCAAATTTCACGATTATCTTAAGATGTATGTTCACTTCAATTTTCATAAGATTTTTGAAGACTTATATTCACTTTCAAATTTCTTAATGATTTTTTAAAGACTTATATTCACTTCAAATTTTATCGATTAAGACTTATATTCACTTCAAATTCATAGATTATCTTAAGATGTATGTTCACTTCAATTTCATAAGATTTTTTCTGATTTATAGATATTTCAAATTTTATGATTTTTGAAGACTTATATTCACTTCAAATTCAAAAGATTATCTTAAGATGTATGTTCACTTCAATTTTCATAAGATTTTTGAAGACTTATATTCACTTCAAACTTCATCGATTTTTGAAGACTTATATTCACTTCAAATATTATCGATTTTCTAAGACTTATATTCACTTCAAATTTCAGATTATCTTAAGATGTATGTTCACTTCAATTTTCATAAGATTTTTGAAGACTTATATTCACTTCAAATTTCATAGATTTTTGAAGACTTATATTCACTTCAAATTTCATCGATTTTTGAAGACTTATATTCACTTAAATTTCATCGATTATCTTAAGATGTATGTTCACTTCAATTTTCATAAGATTTTTTGAAGACTTATATTCACTTCAAATTTCATCAGATTTTTTGAAGACTTATATTCACTAAATTTCATTAGATTATCTTAAGATGTATGTTCACTTCAATTTTCATAAGATTTTTTGAAGACTTATATTCACTTCAAATTTCATCGATTTTTGAAGACTTATATTCACTTCAAATTTCATTAGATTATCTTAAGATGTATGTTCACTTCAATTTTCATAAGATTTTTGAAGACTTATATTCACTTCAAATTTCATGATTTTTGAAGACTTATATTCACTTCAAATTTCAATAGATTATCTTAAGATGTATATTCACTTCAATTTCATAATATTTTTAAGACTTATTCACCTTCCATCATGATTTTTGAAGACTTATATTCACTTCAAATTTTATCGATATTTTGAAGACTTATATTCACTTCAAATTTCATAGATTATCTTAAGATGTATATTCACTTCAATTTTCATAAGATTTTTGAAGACTTATATTCACTTCAAATTTCATGATTTTTTGAAGACTTATATTCACTTCAAATTTCATTAGATTATCTTAAGATGTATGTTCACTTCAATTTTCATAAGATTTTTGAAGACTTATATTCACTTCAAATTTCACAGATTTTTGAAGACTTATATTCACTTCAAATTTCATAGATTATTAAGATGTATGTTCACTTCAATTTTCATAAGATTTTTGAAGATTATATTCACTTCAAACTTCATCGATTTTTGAAGACTTATATTCACTTCAAATTTTATCAGATTTTCTGAAGACTTATATTCACTTAAATTTCATCAGATTATCTTAAGATGTATACTTCAATTTTCATAAGATTTTTGAAGACTTATATTCACTTCAAATTTCATCGATTTTTGAAGACTTATATTCACTTCAAATTTCAAAAGATTATCTTAAGATGTATGTTCACTTCAATTTTCATTTTTGAAGACTTATATTCACTTCAAATTCATCGATTTTTGAAGACTTATTTCACTTCAAATTTTATCAGATTTTCTGAAGACTTAAATTCACTTCAAATTTCATCAAATTATCTTAAGATGTATGTTCACTTCAAATTTCATAAGATTTTTTGAAGATTTATATTCACTTCAAATTTCATCAGATTTTCTTAAGACTTATATTCACTTCAAATTTCAATAGATTATCTTAAGATGTATGTTCACTTCAATTCTCATAATATTTTCTGAAGACTTATATTCACTTCAAAATTCATTAGATTTTTTGAAGACTTATTTTCACTTCAAATTTTATCAGATTTTCTGAAGACTTAAATTCACTTCAAATTTCATCAAATTATCTTAAGATGTATGTTCACTTCAATTCTCATAATATTTTCTGAAGACTTATATTCACTTCAAATTTATCAGATTTTTTGAAGACGTATATTCACTTCAAATTTTATCAGATTTTTGAAGACTTATATTCACTTCAAATTTCATTAGATTATCTTAAGATGTATGTTCACTTCAATTTTCATAAGATTTTTGAAGACTTATATTCACTTCAATTTCATAAGATTTTTGAAGACTTATTCACTTCAAATTTTTTCATTTTCTGAAGACTTATATTCACTTCAAATTTCATTAGATTATTTAAGATGTATGTTCACTTCATTTTCATAAGATTTTTTGAAGACTTATATTCACTTCAAATTTCATCGGATTTTCTGAAGACTTATATTCACTTAAAATTACATCAGATTATCTTAAGATGTATGTTCACTTCAATTTTCATAAGATTATTTGAAGACTTATATTCACTACAAATTATATCAGATTTTTTGAAGACTTATATTTACTTCAAATTTCATCAGATTTTCTTAAGATGTATGTTCACTTCAATTTTCCCAAGATTTTTTGAAGACTTATATTCACTTCAAATTTGATCATATTTTCTGAAGACTTATATTCACTTCAGATATTATCAGATTTTCTGAAGACTTATATTCACTTCAAATTTCATAGATTTTATCTTAAGATGTATGTTCACTTCAATTTTCATAAGATTTTTGAAGACTTATATTCACTTCAAACTTCATCAGATTTTTTGAAGACATATATTCATTTCAGATATTCTCAGATTTTCTGAAGACCTATATTCACTTAAAATTTCATCAGATTATCTTAAGATGTATGTTCACTTCAATTTTCATATGATTTTTAAAAGACTTATATTCACTTCAAATTTCATAGATTTTGAAGACTTATATTCACTTCAAATTTTATCGATTTTTGAAGACTTATATTCACTTCAAATTTCATAGATTATCTTAAGATGTATGTTCACTTCAATTTTCATAAGATTTTTTGAAGACTTATATTCACTTCAAATTTCATCGATTTTTAAAGACTTATATTCACTTCAAATTTCATCGATTTTTTGAAGACTTATATTCACTTCAAATTTCATTGATTATCTTAAGATGTATGTTCACTTCAATTTTCATAAGATTTTTGAAGACTTATATTCACTTCAAATTTATCGATTTTTAAGACTTATATTCACTTCAAATTTCATTAGATTATCTTAAGATGTATGTTCACTTCAATTTTCATAAGATTTTTAGACTTATATTCACTTCAAATTTCATCGATTTTTTGAAGACTTATATTCACTTCAAATTTCATAGATTATCTTAAGATGTATGTTCACTTCAATTTTCATAAGATTTTTGAAGACTTATATTCACTTCAAATTTCATCAGATTTTTTGAAGACTTATATTCACTTCAAATTTCATCAGATTTTTGAAGACTTATATTCACTTCAAATTTCATTAGATTATCTTAAGATGTATGTTCACTTCAATTTCATAAGATTTTTTGAAGACTTATATTCACTTCAAATTTCATCAGATTTTTTGAAGACTTATATTCACTTCAAATTTCATAGATTATCTTAAGATGTATATCACTTCAAATCATATTTTCTTAAGACTTATATTCACTTCAAATTTCATCAGATTTTTGAAGACTTATATTCACTTCAAATTTCATCGATTTTTTGAAGACTTATATTCACTTCAAATTTCATTAGATTATCTTAAGATTTATGTTCACTTCAATTTTCATAAGATTTTTTGAAGACTTATATTCACTTCAAACTTCATTCGATTTTCTTAAGACTTATATTCACTTCAAATTTTCATTTATTTTCGAAGACTTATATTCACTTCAAATTTCATCAGATTATCTTAAGATGTATGTTCACTCAATTTTCATAAGATATTTTTGAAGACTTATATTCACTTCAAATTTCATTAGATTTTTGAAGACTTATATTCACTTCAAATTTCAATAGATTATCTTAAGATGTGTATGTTCACTTAATTATAAGATATTTTGAAGACTTATATTCACTTCAAATTTCATCAGATTTTTGAAGACTTATATTCACTTCAAATTTATCGATTTTCAAGACTTATATTCTTCAAATTTCATTAGATTATTTAAGATGTATGTTCACTTCAATTTTCATAAGATTTTTTGAAGACTTATATTCACTTCAAATTTCATCATATTTTTTGAAGACTTATATTCACTTCAAATTTCATTAGATTATCTTAAGATGTATGTTCACTTCAATTTTCATAAGATTTTTTGAAGACTTATATTCACTTCAAATTTCATCGATTTTTGAAGACTTATATTCACTTCAAACTTCATCAAATTTTTTGAAGACTTATATTCACTTCAAATTTCATAAGATTATCTTAAGATTATATTCACTTAATTCTTAAGATTTTTGAAGACTTATATTCACTTCAAATTTCATTAGATTATCTTAAGATGTATGTTCACTTTAATTTTCATAAGATTTTTTGAAGACTTATATTCACTTCAAATTTCATCAGATTTTTTGAAGACTTATATTCACTTCAAATTTATAAGATTTTCTGAAGACTTATATTCACTTAAAATTTCATCAGATTATCTTAAGATGTATGTTCACTTCAATTTTCATAAGATTTTTTGAAGACTTATATTCACTTCAAATTTCATAAGATTTTTTGAAGACTTATATTCACTTCAAATTTCATTAGATTATCTTAAGATGTATGTTCACTTCAATTTTCATAAGATTTTTGAAGACTTATATTCACTTCAAACTTCATCGATTTTTGAAGACTTATATTCACTGAAATTTTATCGATTTTTTGAAGACTTATATTCACTTCAAATTTCATTAGATTATCTTAAGATGTATGTTCACTTCAATTTTCATAAGATTTTTTGAAGACTTATATTCACTTCAAATTTCATCAGATTTTTTAAAGACTTATATTCACTTCAAATTTCATCAGATTTTCTGAAGACTTATATTCACCTTAAATTTCAATAGATTATCTTAAGATGTATGTTCCCTTCAATTCTCATAATATTTTCTGAAGACTTATATTCACTTCAAACTACATCAGATTTTTTGAAGACTTATGTTCACTTCAAATTTCATCGATTTTTGAAACTTATATTCACTTCAAATTTCATCAGATTATCTTAAGATGTATGTTCACTTCAATTTTCATAAGATTTTTTTGAAGACTTATATTCACTTAAAACTTCATCAGATTTTTTGAAGACTTATATTCACTTCAAATTTTATCAAATTTTCTGAAGACTTATATTCACTTCAAATTTCATTAGATTATCTTAAGATGTATGTTCACTTAAATTTTCATAAGATTTTTTGAAGACTTATATTCACTTCAAATTTCATCAGATTTTTGAAGACTTATATTCACTTCAAATTTCATTAGATTATCTTAAGATGTATGTTCACTTCAATTTTCATAAGATTTTTTGAAGACTTATATTCACTTCAAATTTCATCAGATTTTTGAAGACTTATATTCACTTCAAATTTCATCAGATTTTTTGAAGACTTATATTCACTTCAAATTTCATTAGATTATTTAAGATGTATGTTCACTTCAATTTTCATAAGATTTTTTGAAGACTTATATTCACTTCAAATTTCATCAGATTTTTTTGAAGACTTATATTCACTTCAAATTTTATCGATTTTTGAAGACTTATATTACTTCAAATTTCATCGATTATCTTAACTTGTATGTTCACTTCAATTTTCATAAGATTTTTTTGAAGACTTATATTCACTTCAAACTTCATCAAATTTTGAAGACTTATATTCACTTCAAATTTTATCAGATTTTCTGAAGACTTATATTCACTTCAAATTTCATTAAATTATCTTAAGATGTATGTTCACTTCAATTTTCATAAGATTTTTTGAAGACTTATATTCACTTCAAATTTCATCAGATTTTCTGAAGACTTATATTCACTTCAAATTTCAATAGATTATCTTAAGATGTATGTTCACTTCAATTCTCATAAGATTTTCTGAAGACTTATATTCACTTCAAATTTCATCAGATTTTTTGAAGACTTATATTCACTTCAATTTTTATCAGATTTTCTGAAGACTTATATTCTCTTCAAATTTCATTAGATTATTAAAAGATGTATGTTCACTTCAATTTTCATAAGATTTTTTGAAGACTTATTTTCACTTCAAACTTCATCAGATTTTTTGAAGACTTATATTCACTACAAATTTTATCAGATTTTTTGAAGACTTATATGTACTTCAAATTTCATCAGATTATCTTAACTTGTATGTTCACTTCAATTTTCATAAGATTTTTTTGAAGACTTATATTCACTTCAAACTTCATCAAATTTTTTGAAGACTTATATTCACTTCAAATTTTATCAGATTTTCTGAAGACTTATATTCACTTCAAATTTCATTAAATTATCTTAAGATGTATGTTCACTTAATTTCAAGATTTTGAAGACTTATATTCACTTCAAATTTCATCAGATTTTCTGAAGACTTATATTCACTTCAAATTTCATAGATTATCTTAAGATGTATGTTCACTTCAATTTTCATAAGATTTTTTGAAGACTTATATTCACTTCAAATTTCATCGATTTTTGAAGACTTATATTCACTTCAATTTTATCGATTTTTCGAAGACTTATATTCTTCAAATTTCATTAGATTATTTAAGATGTATATTCACTTCAATTTTCATAAGATTTTTGAAGACTTATATTCACTTCAAACTTCATCAGATTTTTGAAGACTTATATTCACTACAAATTTTATCAAATTTTTTGAAGACTTATATTTACTTCAAATTTCATCAGATTATCTTAAGATGTATGTTCACTTCAATTTTCATAAGATTTTTTTGAAGACTTATATTCACTTCAAATTTCATCAGATTTTGAAGACTTATATTCACTTCAAATTTCATTAGATTTTCTGAAGACTTATATTCACTTCAAATTTCATCAAATTATCTTAAGATGTATGTTCACTTCAATTTTCATAAGATTTTTTGAAGACTTATATTCACTTCAAATTTCATCAGATTTTCTGAAGACTTATATTCACTTCAAATTTCATAGATTATCTTAAGATGTATGTTCACTTCAATTCTCATTTTTGAAGACTTATATTCACTTCAATTTCATCGATTATCTTAAGATGTATGTTCACTTCAATTTTCATAAGATTTTTGAAGACTTATATTCACTTCAAATTTCATCAGATTTTTGAAGACTTATATTCACTTCAAATTTCATTAGATTATCTTAAGATGTATGTTCACTTCAATTTTCATAAGATTTTTTGAAGACTTATATTCACTTCAACTTTCATCATATTTTTAAAAGACTATTCACTTCAAATTTCATGATTTTTAAGACTTATATTCACTTCAAATTTCATCAGATTTTCTGAAGACTTATATTCACTTAAAATTTCAATAGATTATCTTAAGATGTATGTTCACTTCAATTCTCATAATATTTTCTGAAGACTTATATTCACTTCAAATTTCATCAGATTTTTTGAAGACTTATATTCACTTCAATTTTATCGGATTTTTGAAGACTTATATTACTTCAAATTTCATGATTATCTTAAGATGTATGTTCACTTCAATTTCATAAGATTTTTGAAGACTTATATTCACTTCAAATTTCATCGATTTTTTGAAGACTTATATTCACTCAAATTTTATCGATTTTTGAAGACTTATATACTTCAAATTTCATGATTATCTTTAACTCTTATGTTCACCAATTTTCATAAGATTTTTTGAAGACTTTATTCACTCAAACTTCATCAAATTTTTGAAGACTTATATTCACTTCAAATTTTATCGTTTTTGAAGACTTATATTCACTTCAAATTTCATCAAATTATCTTAAGATGTATGTTCACTTAATTTTCATAAGATTTGTTTGAAGACTTATATTCACTTCAAATTTCATCAGATTTTCGAAGACTTATATTCACTTCAAATTTCAATAGATTATCTTAAGATGTATGTTCACTTCAATTCTCATAATATTTTCTGAAGACTTATATTCACTTCAAATTTCATCATATTTTTTGAAGACTTATATTCACTTCAAATTTCTTTTGATTTTCCGAAGACTTATATTCACTTCAAATTTCATCAGATTATCTTAAGATGTATGTTCACTTCAATTTTCATAAGATTTTTTGAAGACTTATATTCACTTCAAATTTCATCAGATTTTCTGAAGACTTATATTCACTTCAAATTTCAATAGATTATCTTAAGATGTATGTTCACTTCAATTCTCATAATATTTTCTGAAGACTTATATTCACTTCAAATTTCATCAGATTTTTTGAAGACTTATATTCACTTCAAATTTCATCAGATTTTCTGAAGACTTATATTCACTTCAAATTTCATCAAATTATCTTAAGATGTATGTTCACTTCAATTTTCATAAGATTTTTTGAAGACTTATATTCACTTCAAATTTCATCGATTTTTGAAGACTTATATTCACTTCAAATTTCATAGATTATCTTAAGATGTATGTTCACTTCAATTTTCATAAGATTTTTGAAGACTTATATTCACTTGCTTCATCAGATTTTTGAAGACTTATATTCACTTCAAATTTTAAGATTTTAGACTTATATTCACTTCAAATTTCATTAGATTATTAAAAGACATATTCACTTCAATTTCATAAGATTTTTGAAGACTTATATTCACTTCAAATTTCATTAGATTATCTTAAGATGTATGTTCACTTCAATTTTCATAAGATTTTTTGAAGACTTATATTCACTTCAAACTTCATCAGATTTTTTGAAGACTTATATTCACTTCAAATTTTATCGATTTTTGAAGACTTATATTCACTTCAAATTTCATAGATTATCTTAAGATGTATGTTCACTTCAATTTTCATAAGATTTTTTGAAGACTTATATTCACTTCAAACTTCATCAAATTTTGAAGACTTATATTCACTTCAAATTTTATTTTTTGAAGACTTATATTCACTTCAAATTTCATCAAATTATCTTAAGATGTATGTTCACTTCAATTTTCATAAGATTTTTTGAAGACTTATATTCACTTCAAATTTCATCAGATTTTCTGAAGACTTATATTCACTTCAAATTTCAATAGATTATCTTAAGATGTATGTTCACTTCAATTTCATTTCATGAAGACTTATATTCACTTCAAATTTCATCGATTTTTGAAGACTTATATTCACTTCAAATTTTATCGATTTTGAAGACTTATATTCACTTCAAATTTCATCAAATTATCTTAAGATGTATGTTCACTTCAATTTTCATAAGATTTTTTGAAGACTTATATTCACTTCAAATTTCATCAGATTTTCTGAAGACTTATATTCACTTCAAATTTCAATAGATTATCTTAAGATGTATGTTCACTTCAATTCTCATAATATTTTTTGAAGACTTATATTCACTTCAAATTTCATCAGATTTTGAAGACTTATATTCACTTCAAATTTTATCGATTTTTGAAGACTTATATTCACTTCAAATTTCATCGATTATCTTAAGATGTATATTCACTTCAATTTTCATAAGATTTTTGAAGACTTATATTCACTTCAAATTTCATGATTTTTTGAAGACTTATATTCACTTCAAATTATCAGTTTTGAAGACTTATATTCATCAAATTTCATCAAATTATCTTAAGATGTATGTTCACTTCAATTTTCATAAGATTTTTTGAAGACTTATATTCACTTCAAATTTCATCAGATTTTTAAGACTTATATTCACTTCAAATTTCAATAGATTATCTTAAGATGTATGTTCACTTAATTTTCATAAGATTTTTTTGAAGACTTATATTCACTTCAAATTTCATCAGATTTTTGAAGACTTATATTCACTTCAAATTTTATCGATTTTTGAAGACTTATTCTCTTCAAATTTCATTAGATTATTAAGATGTATGTTCACTTCAATTTTCATAACACTTTTTGAAGACTTATATTCACTTCAAACTTCATCATATTTTCTGAAGACTTATATTCACTTAAAATTTCATTAGATTATCTTAAGATGTATGTTCACTTCAATTGTCATAAGATTTTTTGAAGACTTATATTCACTTCAAACTTCATCAGATTTTTTGAAGACTTATATTCACTACAAATTTTATCAGATTTTTTGAGGACTTATATTTACTTCAAATTTCATCAGATTATCTTAAGATGAATGTTCACTTCAATTTTCCCAAGATTTTTTGAAGACTTATATTCACTTCAAATTTCATTAGATTATCTTAAGATGTATGTTCACTTCAATTTTCATAAGATTTTTGAAGACTTATTTCACTTCAAACTTCATCAGATTTTTGAAGACTTATATTCACTTCAATTTTATCAGATTTTTGAAGACTTATATTACTTCAAATTTCATATTATCTTAACTTGTATGTTCACTTCAATTTTCATAAGATTTTTTGAAGACTTATATTCACTCAAACTTCATCAAATTTTTGAAGACTTATATTCACTTCAAATTTTATCGATTTTCTAAGACTTATATTCACTTCAAATTTCATCAAATTATCTTAAGATGTTCACTTCAATTTTCATAAGATTTTTGAAGACTTATATTCACTTCAAATTTCATGATTTTTGAAGACTTATATTCACTTCAAATTTCAATAGATTATCTTAAGATGTATGTTCACTTCAATTTCATAATATTTTTGAAGACTTATATTCACTTCAAATTTCATCGATTTTTGAAGACTTATATTCACTTCAAATATCATCAGATTTTTTGAAGACTTATATTCACTTCAAATTTCATTAGATTATCTTAAGATGAATGTTCACTTCAATTTTCATAAGATTTTTTGAAGACTTAAATTCACTTCAAACTTCATCAGAATTTTTGAAGACATATATTCACTTCAGATATTATAAGATTTTCTGAAGACATATATTCACTTAAAATTTCATCAGATTATCTTAAGATGTATGTTCACTTCAATTTTCATATGATTTTTTGAAGACTTATATTCACTTCAAATTTCATCAGATTTTCGGAAGACTTATATTCACTTCAAATTTCAATAGATTATCTTAAGATGTATGTTCACTTCAATTTTCATAAGATTTTTTGAAGACTTATATTCACTTCAAACTTCATCAGATTTTTTGAAGACTTATATTCACTTCAAATTTTATCAGATTTTCTGAAGACTTATATTCTCTTCAAATTTCATTAGATTATTAAAAGATGTATGTTCACTTCAATTCTCATAAGATTTTTTGAAGACTTATATTCACTTCAAACTTCATCATATTTTCTGAAGACTTATATTCACTTAAAATTTCATTAGATTATCTTAAGATGTATGTTCACTTCAATTGTCATAAGATTTTTTGAAGACTTATATTCACTTCAAACTTCATCAAATTTTTTGAAGACTTATATTCACTACAAATTTTGTCAGATTTTTTGAGGACTTATATTTACTTCAAATTTTATCAGATTATCTTAAGATGAATGTTCACTTCAATTTTCCTAAGATTTTTTGAAGACTTATATTCACTACAAATTTTGTCAGATTTTTTGAGGACTTATATTTACTTCAAATTTTATCATATTATCTTAAGATGAATGTTCACTTCAATTTTCCTAAGATTTTTTGAAGACTTATATTCACTTCAAATTTCATTAGATTATTTTAAGATGTATGTTCACTTCAAATTTCATAAGATTTTTTGAAGACTTATTTTCACTTCAAACTTCATCATATTTTTTGAAGACTTATATTCACTACAAATTTTATCAGATTTTTTGAAGACTTATATGTACTTCAAATTTCATCAGATTATCTTAACTTGTATGTTCACTTCAATTTTCATAAGATTTTTTTGAAGACTTATATTCACTTCAAACTTCATCAAATTTTTTGAAGACTTATATTCACTTCAAATTTTATCAGATTTTCTGAAGACTTATATTCACTTCAAATTTCATCAAATTATCTTAAGATGTATGTTCACTTCAATTTTCATAAGATTTTTTGAAGACTTATATTCACTTCAAATTTCATCAGATTTTCTGAAGACTTATATTCACTTCAAATTTCAATAGATTATCTTAAGATGTATGTTCACTTCAATTCTCATAATATTTTGAGACTTATATTCACTTCAAATTTCATCAGATTTTTTGAAGACTTATATTCACTTCAAATTTTATCAGATTTTCTGAAGACTTATATTCACTTCAAATTTCATCAATTATCTTAAGATGAATGTTCACTTCAATTTTCATAAGATTTTTTGAAGACTTAAATTCACTTCAAACTTCATCAGAATTTTTGAAGACATATATTCACTTCAGATATTATAAGATTTTCTGAAGACCTATATTCACTTAAAATTTCATCAGATTATCTTAAGATGTATGTTCACTTCAATTTTCATAAGATTTTTTGAAGACTTATATTCACTTTAAATTTCATCAGATTTTTGAAGACTTATATTCACTTCAAATTTCATTAGATTATCTTAAGATGTATGTTCACTTCAATTTTCATAAGATTTTTTGAAGACTTATATTCACTTCAAACTTCATCAGATTTTTAAAGACTTATATTCACTTCAAATTTTATCAGATTTTCTAAAGACTTATATTCACTTCAAATTTCATTAGATTATCTTAAGATGTATGTTCACTTCAATTTTCATAAGATTTTTTGAAGACTTATATTCACTTCAAATTTCATCAGATTTTTTGAAGACTTATATTCACTTCAAATTTCAATAGATTATCTAAAGATGTATGTTCACTTCAATTCTCATAATATTTTCTAAAGACTTATATTCACTTCAAATTTCAATAGATTATCTTAAGATGTATGTTCACTTCAATTGTCATAATATTTTCTGAAGACTTATATTCACTTCAAACTTCATCAGATTTTTTGAAGTCTTATATTCACTACAAATTTTATCGGATTTTTTGAAGACTTATATTTAATTCAAATTTCATCAGATTATCTTAAGATGTATGTTCACTTCAATTTTCATAAGATTTTTTTGAAGACTTATTTTCACTTCAAACTTCATCAGATTTTTTGAAGACTTAGATTCACTTCAAAATTTATCGATTTTTGAAGACTTATATTACTTCAAATTTCATTGATTATCTTAACTATATTCACTTCAAATTTCATAAGATTTTTTGAAGACTTTATTCACTTCAAACTTCATCAAATTTTTGAAGACTTATATTCACTCAAATTTTATCGATTTTCCAAGACTTATATTCACTTCAAATTTCATCAAATTATCTTAAGATGTATGTTCACTTCAATTTTCATAAGATTTTTTGAAGACTTATATTCACTTCAAATTTCATCAGATTTTCTGAAGACTTATATTCACTTCAAATTTCAATAGATTATCTTAAGATGTATGTTCACTTCAATTCTCATAATATTTTCTGAAGACTTATATTCACTTCAAACTTCATCAGATTTTTTGAAGACTTATATTCACTTCAAATTTTATCAGATTTTTGAAGACTTATATTCACTTCAAATTTCAATAGATTATCTTAAGATGTATGTTCACTTCAATTTCATAATATTTTCTGAAGACTTATATTCACTTCAAACTTCATCAGATTTTTTGAAGACTTATATTCACTACAAATTTTATCAGATTTTTTGAAGACTTATATTTACTTCAAATTTCATCAGATTATCTTAAGATGTATGTTCACTTCAATTTTCATAAGATTTTTTTGAAGACTTATATTCACTTCAAACTTCATCAGATTTTTTGAAGACTTATATTCACTTCAAATTTTATCAGATTTTCTAAAGACTTATATTCACTTAAGATTTCATCAAATTATCTTAATATGTATGTTCACTTCAATTTTCATAAGATTTTTTGAAGACTTATATTCACTTCAAATTTCATCAGATTTTGTGAAGACTTATATTCACTTGCTATTTGATTAGATTATCTTAAGATGTATGTTCACTTCAATTTTCATAAGATTTGTTGAAGACTTATATTCACTTCAAACTTCATCGGATTTTTTGAAGACTTATATTCTCTACAAATTTCAATAGATTATCTTAAGATGTATGTTCACTTCAATTCTCATAATATTTTTTGAAGACTTATATTCACTTCAAATTTCATTAGATTTTTTGAAGACGTATATTCACTTCAAATTTTATCAGATTTTCTGAAGATTTATTTTCACTTCAAATTTCATTAGATTATCTTAAGATGTATGTTCACTTCAATTTTCATAAGATTTTTTGAAGACTTATATTCACTTCAAACTTCATCAGATTTTTTGAAGACTTATATTCACTTCAAATTTTATCAGATTTTCGGAAGATTTATATTCTCTTCAAATTTCATTAGATTATTAAAAGATGTATGTTTACTTTAATTCTCATAAGATATTTTGAAGACTTATATTCACTTCAAACTTCATCAGATTTTCTGAAGACTTATATTCACTTAAAATTTCATCAGATTATCTTAAGATGTATTTTCACTTCAATTTTCATAAGATTTTTTGAAGACTTATATTCACTTAAAACTTTATCAGATTTTTTGAAGATATTCACTAAAAATTTTATCAGTTGTTTGAAGACTTATATTTACTTCAAATTTCATCAGATTATCTTAAGATGATGTTCACTGCAATTTTCCTAAGATTTTTTGAAGACTTATATTTACTTCAAATTTCATCATATTTTCTGAAGAATTATATTCACTTCAGATATTATCAGATTTTCTGAAGTCTTGTATTCACTTAAAATTTCATTAGATTATCTTAAGATGTATGTTCACATCAATTTTCATAAGATTTTTTGAAGACTTAAATTCACTTCAAACATCATCAGATTTTTTGAAGACATATATTCACCGATATTATCGATTTTTAAGACCTGAATTAAAATTTCATCAGATTATCTTAAGATGTACGTTCACTTCAATTTTCATATGATTTTTTGAAGACTTATATTCACTTCAAACATCAATAAATTTTTTGAAGACCTATGTTCACTACAAATGTTATCAGGTTTTCTGGAGACATATATTTACTTCAAATTTCATCAGATTATCATAAGTTGTATGTTCACTTCAATTTTCATAAGATTTTCTGAAGACTTATGTTCACTTCCAATTTCATTAGATTATCTTAAGATGTATGTTCACTTCAATTTTAATAAGATTTTTTGAAGACTTATATTCACTTCAAACTTCATCAGATTTTCTGAAGACTTATATTCACTTCAAATTTCATTACATTATCTTAAGATGTATGTTCACTTCAATTTTCATACGATTTTTTGAAGACTTAAATTCACTTCAAACTTCATCAGATTTTTTGAAGACATTTATTCACTTCAAATATTATCAGATATTCTAAAGACCTATATTCACTTAAAATATCATCAGATTATCTTAAGATGTATGTTCCCTTCAATTTTCATAAGATTTTTTGAAGACTTATATTCACTTCAATTTCATAGATTTTTGAAGACTTATATTCACTTCAAATTTCATCAGATTTTTGAAGACTTATATTCACTTCAAATTTCATTAGATTATCTTAAGATGTATGTTCACTTCAATTTTCATAAGATTTTTTGAAGACTTATATTCACTTCAAACTTCATCAGATTTTCTGAAGACTTATATTCACTTCAAATTTCATCAAATTATCTTAAGATGTATGTTCACTTCAATTTTCATAAGATTTTCTAAGGACTTATATTCACTTCAAAGTTCATCAGATTTATTGAAGACTTATATTCACTTCAAATTTCAATAGATTATCTTAAGATGTATGTTCACTTCAATTTTCATGATTTTGAAGACTTATATTCACTTCCAATTTTATCAGATTTTCTGAAGACTTATATTCACTTCAAATTTCATCAGATTATCTTAAGATGTATGTTCACTTCAATTTTCATAAGATTTTTTGAAGTCTTATATTCACTTCAAATTTCATCAGATTTTTGAAGACTTATATTCACTTCAAATTTCATTAGATTATCTTAAGATGTATGTTCACTTCAACTTTCATAAGATTTTTTGAAGACTTATATTCACTTAAAATTTCAAGATTTTCTGAGACTTATATGCACTTCAAAATTCATTTGATTATCTTTAGATGTATGTTCACTTCAATTTTCATAAGATTTTTTGAAGACTTATATTCACTTCAAATTTCATCAGATTTTCTGAAGACTTATATTAACTTCAAATTTCATTAGATTATCTTAAGATGTATGTTCACTTCAATTTTCATAGGATTTTTTGAAGACTTATATTTTCTTCAAACTTCAGTAGAGTTTTTGAAGACTTATATTCACTTCAAATTTTATCAAATTTTCTGAAGACATATATTCACTTCAAATTTCATTAGATTATTATAAGATCTATGTTCACTTCAATTCTCATAAAAAATTTTGAAGACTTATATTCACTTCAAACATTCATCAGATTTTCTGAAGACTTATATTCACTCAAAATTTCATCAGATCATCTTAAGATGTATGTTCACTTCAATTTTCATAAGATTTTTTGAAGACTTATATTCACTTCAAACTTCATCAGATTTTTTGAAGACTTATATTCACTACAAATTTTAGCAGATTTTCTGAAGACTTATGTTCACTTCCAATTTCTCAGATTATCTTAAGATGTATGTTCACTTAAATTTTCATAAGATTTCTTGAAGACTTATATTCACTTCAAATTTCATCAGATTTTCTGAAGACTTATATTCACTTCAAATTTCATTACATTATCTTAAGATGTATGTTCACTTCAATTTTCATACGATTTTTTGAAGACTTAAATTCACTTCAAACTTCATCAGATTTTTTGAAGACATATATTCACTTCAGATATTATCAGATTTTCTGAAGACCTATATTGACTTAAAATTTCATCAGATTATCTTAAGATGTACGTTCACTTCAATTTTCATATGATTTTTTGAAGACTTATATTCACTTCAAACATCAATAAATTTTTTGAAGACCTATGTTCACTACAAATGTTATCAGGTTTTCTGGAGATATATATTTACTTCAAATTTCATCAGATTATCATAAGTTGTATGTTCACTTCAATTTTCATAAGATTTTTTGAAGACTTATATTCACTTCAAATTTCATTAGATTATCTTAAGATGTATGTTCACTTCAATTTTAATAAGATTTTTTGAAGACTTATATTCACTTCAAACTTCATCAGATTTTCTGAAGACTTATATTCACTTCAAATTTCATCAAATTATCTTAAGATGTATGTTCACTTCAATTTTCATAAGATTTTCTAAGGACTTATATTCACTTCAAAGTTCATCAGATTTTATGAAGGCTTATATTCAATTCAAATTTCAATAGATTATCTTAAGATGTATGTTCACTTCAATTCTCATCAGATTTCCTGAAGACTTATATTCACATCCAATTTTATCAGATTTTCTGAAGACTTATATTCACTTCAATTTTCATCAGATTATCTTAAGATGTATGTTCACTTCAATTTTCATAAGATTTTTTGAAGTCTTATATTCACTTCAAATTTCATCAGATTTTTTGAAGACTTATAATCACTTCAAATTTCATTAGATTATCTTAAGATGTATGCTCACTTCAATTTTCATAAGATTTTTTGAAGACTTATATTCACTTAAAATTTCATGATTTTCTGAGACTTATATGCACTTCAAAATTCATTTGATTATCTTTAGATGTATGTTCACTTCAATTTTCATAAGATTTTTTGAAGACTTATATTCACTTCAAATTTCATCAGATTTTCTGAAGACTTATATTAACTTCAAATTTCATTAGATTATCTTAAGATGTATGTTCACTTCAATTTTCATAGGATTTTTTGAAGACTTATATTTACTTCAAACTTCAGTAGAGTTTTTGAAGACTTATATTCACTTCAAATTTCATTAGATTATTATAAGATCTATGTTCACTTCAATTCTCATAAAAAATTTTGAAGACTTATATTCACTTCAAACATTCATCAGATTTTCTGAAGACTTATATTCACTCAAAATTTCATCAGATCATCTTAAGATGTATGTTCACTTCAATTTTCATAAGATTTTTTGAAGACTTATATTCACTTCAAACTTCATCAGATTTTTTGAAGACTTATATTCACTACAAATTTTATCAGATTTTCTGAAGACTTATGTTCACTTCCAATTTCTCAGATTATCTTAAGATGTATGTTCACTTCAATTTTCATAAGATTTCTTGAAGACTTATATTCACTTCAAATTTCATCAGATTTTCTGAAGACTTATATTCACTTCAAATTTCATTACATTATCTTAAGATGTATGTTCACTTCAATTTTCATACGATTTTTTGAAGACTTAAATTCACTTCAAACTTCATCAGATTTTTTGAAGACATTTATTCACTTCAAATATTATCAGATATTCTGAAGACCTATATTCACTTAAAATTTCATCAGATTATCTTAAGATGTATGTTCCCTTCAATTTTCATAAGATTTTTTGAAGACTTATATTCACTTCAAACTTCAATAGATTTTTTGAAGACTTATATTCACTTCAAATTTTATCAGATTTTCTGAAGACTTATATTCACTTCAAATTTCATTAGATTATCTTAAGATGTATGTTCACTTCAATTTTCATAAGATTTTTTGAAGACTTATATTCACTTCAAATTTCATGATTTTCAAGACTTATATTCACTTCAAATTTCAATAGATTATCTTAAGATGTATGTTCACTTCAATTCTCATAATATTTTCTGAAGACTTATATTCACTTCAAACTTCATCAGATTTTTTGAAGACTTATATTCACTACAAATTTTATCAAATTTTTTGAAGACTTATATTTACTTCAAATTTCATCAGATTATCTTAAGATGTATGTTCACTTCAATTTTCATAAGATTTTTTTGAAGACTTATATTCACTTTAAATTTCATCGATTTTTGAAGACTTATATTCACTTCAAATTTCAATAGATTATCTTAAGATGTATGTTCACTTCAATTCTCATAATATTTTCTGAAGACTTATATTCACTTCAAATTTAATCGATTTTTGAAGACGATATTCACTTCAAATTTTATCGATTTTTCAAGACTTATATTCACTTCAAATTTCATTAGATTATCTTAAGATGTATGTTCACTTCAATTTTCATAAGATTTTTTGAAGACTTATATTCACTTCAAACTTCATCAGATTTTTAAAGACTTATATTCACTTCAAATTTTATCAGATTTTCTGAAGATTTAAATTCTCTTCAAATTTCATTAGATTATTAAAAGATATATGTTCACTTCAATTCTCATAAGATTTTTCGAAGACTTATATTCACTTCAAACTTCATCAGATTTTTTGAAGACTTATATTCACTACAAATTTTATCAGATTTTTTGAAGACTTATATTTACTTCAAATTTCATCAGATTATCTTAAGATGTATGTTCACTTCAATTTTCCTAAGATTTTTTGAAGACTTATATTCACTTCAAATTTCATCATATTTTCTGAAGACTTATATTCACTTCAGATATTATCAGATTTTCTAAAGACTTATATTCACTTCAAATTTCATTAGATTATCTTAAGATGTATGTTCACTTCAATTTTCATAAGATTTTCTGAAGACTTAAATTCACTTCAAACTTCATCAGATTTTTTGAAGACATATATTCACTTCAGATATTATAACATTTTCAGAAGACCTATATTCACTTAAAATATCATCAGATTATCTTAAGATGTATGTTCACTTCAATTTTCATATGATTTTTTGAAGACTTATATTCACTTCAAACTTCAATAGATTTTTTGAAGACTTATGTTCACTACAAATTTTAATAGGATTTTTTGAAGACTTATATTTACTTCAAATTTCATCAGTTTATCTTAAGATGTATGTTCACTTCAATTTTCATAAGATTTTTTGAAGACTTATATTCACTTCAAATTTCATCATATTTTCTGAAGACTTATATTCACTTCAAATTTCATTAGATTATCTTAAGATGTATGTTCACTTCAATTTTCATAAGATTTTTTGAAGACTTATATTCACTTCAAATTTCATCAGATTTCCTGAAGACTTATATTCACTTCAAATTTCAATAGATTATCTTAATATGTATGTTCACTTCAATTCTCATAATATTTTCTGAAGACTTATATTCACTTCAAACTTCATCAGATTTTTTGAAGACTTATATTCACTACAAATTTTATCAGATTTTTGAAGACTTATATTTACTTCAAATTTCATCAGATTATCTTAAGATGTATGTTCACTTCAATTTTCATAAGATTTTTTGAAGACTTATATTCACTTTAAATTTCATCTGATTTTCTGAAGACTTATATTCACTTCAAATTTCAATAGATTATCTTAAGATGTATGTTCACTTCAATTCTCATAATATTTTCTGAAGACTTATATTCACTTCAAATTTAATCAGATTTTTTGAAGACGTATATTCACTTCAAATTTTATCAGATTTTCTGAAGACTTATATTCACTTCAAATTTCATTAGATTATCTTAAGATGTATGTTCACTTCAATTTTCATAAGATTTTTTGAAGACTTATATTCACTTCAAACTTCATCAGATTTTTTAAAGACTTATATTCACTTCAAATTTTATCAGATTTTCTGAAGATTTAAATTCTCTTCAAATTTCATTAGATTATTAAAAGATATATGTTCACTTCAATTCTCATAAGATTTTTCGAAGACTTATATTCACTTCAAACTTCATCAGATTTTTTGAAGACTTATATTCACTACAAATTTTATCAGATTTTTTGAAGACTTATATTTACTTCAAATTTAATCAGATTATCTTAAGATGTATGCTCACTGCAATTTTCTTAAGATTTTTAGAAGACTTATATTCACTTCAAATTTCATCATATTTTCTGAAGACTTATATTCACTTCAGATATTATCAGATTTTCTAAAGACTTATATTCACTTCAAATTTCATTAGATTATCTTAAGATGTATGTTCACTTCAATTTTCATAAGATTTTTTGAAGACTTAAATTCACTTCAAACTTCATCAGATTTTTTGAAGACATATATTCACTTCAGATATTATAAGATTTTCTGAAGACCTATATTCACTTAAAATATCATCAGATTATCTTAAGATGTATGTTCACTTCAATTTTCATATGATTTTTTGAAGACTTATATTCACTTCAAACTTCAATAGATTTTTTGAAGACTTATGTTCACTACAAATTTTATCAGATTTTCTGAAGACTTATATTTACTTCAAATTTCATCAGATTATCTTAAGATGTATGTTCACTTCAATTTTCATAAGATTTTTTGAAGACTTATATTCACTTCAAATTTCATCAGATTTTCTGAAGACTTATATTCACTTCAAATTTCATTAGATTATCTTAAGATGTATGTTCACTTCAATTTTCATTAGATTTTTTGAAGACTTATATTCACTTCAAATTTCATCAGATTTTCTCAAGACTTATATTCAATTCAAATTTCAATAAATTATCTTAAGATGTATGTGCACTTCAATTCTCATATGATTTTCTGAAGACTTATATTCACATCCAATTTTATCAAATTTTCTGAAGACTTATATTCATTTCAAATTTCATCAGATTAGCTTAAGATGTATGTTCACTTCAATTTTCATAAGATTTTTTGAAGACTTATATTCACTTCAAATTTCATCAGATTTTTTGAAGACTTATAATCACTTCAAATTTCATTAAATTATCTTATGATGTATGCTCACTTCAATTTTCATAAGATTTTTTGAAGACTTATATTCACTTCAAATTTCATCAGAATTTTTGAAGACTTATATTCACTTCAAATTTCATTAGATTATCTTAAGATGTATGTTCACTTCACTTTTCATAAGATTTGTTGAAGACTTATATTCACTTAAAATTTCATCAGATTTTTGAGACTTATATTCACTTCAAAATTCATTTGATTATCTTTAGATGTATGTTCACTTCAATTTTCATAAGATTTTTTGAAGACTTATATTCACTGCAACATTCATCAGATTTTCTGAAGACTTATATTCACTTCAAATTTCATTAGATTATCTTAAGATGTATGTTCACTTCAATTTTCATAAGATTTTTTGAAGACTTATATTCACTTCAAACTTCATCATATTTTTTGAAGACTTATATTCACTTCAAATTTTATCAGATTTTCTGAAGACTTATATTCACTTCAAATTTCATTAGATTATTATAAGATGTATGTTCACTTCAATTCTCATAAGATTTTTTGAAGACTTATATTCACTTCAAACTTCATCAGATTTTCTGAAGACTTATATTCACTTAAAATTTCATCAGATTATCTTAAGATGTATGTTCACTTCAATTTTCATAAGATTTTTGGAAGACATATATTCACTTTAAACTTCATCAGATTTTTTGAAGACTTATATTCACTACAAATTTTAGCAGATTTTCTGAAGACTTATATTCACTTCAAATTTCTCAAATTATCTTAAGAAGTATGTTCACTTCAATTTTCATAAGATTTCTTGAAGACTTATATTCACTTAAAATTTCATCAGATTTTCTGAAGACTTATATCCACTTCAAATTTCATTACTTTATCTTAAGATGTATGTTCACTTCAAATTTCATACGATTTTTTTAAGACTTAAATTCACTTCAAACTTCATCAGATTTTTTGAAGACATATATTCACTTCAAATATTATCAGATTTTCTGAAGACTTATATTCACTTAAAATTTCATCAGAGTATCTTAATATGTATGTTCCCTTCAATTTTCATAAGATTTTTTGAAGACTTATATTCACTTCAAACTTCATCAGATTTTTTGAAGACTTATATTCACTACAAATTTTATCAGATTTTCTGAAGACTTATATTTACTTCAAATTTCATCAGATTATCTTAAGATGTATGTTCACTTCAATTTTCATAAGATTTTTTGAAGACTTATATTCACTTCAAATTTAATCAGATTTTCTGAAGACTTATATTCACTTCAAATTTCATTAGATTATCTTAAGATGTATGTTCACTTCAATTTTCATAAGATTTTTTTGAAGACTTATATTCACTTCAAACTTCATCAGAATTTTTGAAGACTTATATTCACTTCAAATTTTATCAGATTTTCGGAAGACTTATATTCACTTCAAATTTCATCAAATTATCTTAAGATGTATGTTCACTTCAATTTTCATAAGATTTTTTGAAGACTTATATTCACTTCAAATTTCATCAGATTTTCTGAAGACTTATATTCACTTCAAATTTCAATAGATTATCTTAAGATGTATGTTCACTTCAATTTTCATAAGATTTTCTGAAGACTTATATTCACTTCAAATTTCATCAGATTTTTTGAAGACTTATATTCACTTCAAATTTCATTAGATTATCTTAAGATGGATGTGCACTTCAATTTTCATATTATTTTTTGAAGACTTATATTCACTTCAAATTTCATGAGATTTTTTGAAGACAGACATTTTCCTAGTGTACATTGTAAGATGACTCTGCGTGCAGGAATTTCCTTCATATTTTTCAAAATCAGGGACTTTGAATTTAGTGGGTATCCTTACACGAGGAACTAGGCATAGATCGTGGGCATTCTTCCCAAACAATTCCTTACCACGGATTGTTTTGATCTTAAGCTGCATCTTATGGAATTGTTCTTGGAGATTCTCCATTTGGCCACGAGGATTCGTGTTGTTGCCTAGGTTATGATAGACTTCTTTGTCCGCAATAGCGTGAACTACAGAAGTTGAGTTTGTCATGATAGGTTGAGAAACCGTCATAGTGACTTGAGGAAAGGTTACTCCATGCTGCGGAGTAAATGTTGAGTTCTGTAAAGTAGGAACCTCAATCGTGGTTGCCTGTACTTCAGAAATGGGTTGACGAAATCCAATGCCAAAATTGAAAGGCATGCCCCATGGATAACCTTTTGGCATACTGAAGAGAGGATTATCGATTCAATTTGAAACCGAGTAGTAGTGATGTCTAAAATCGTCGCTTGATTTTGACTGTTTAATGGTTTTTGTTGATTTTGCGTAGTTGCCAACGAACTTACTAAAGAAGTGAGTCTCTCCACCTCTTCCTGAAGTGTTGTCACTGTGCTACAAAGCTCAACATTTTCTTGCTCAAAATCTTCCATTGCTTTTCTCCTATTTGCACGAGTATTGTATTTGCGAGTTGACAGTGAACGTAGTCGAGAAACTCTAAGACGGGACAGCTTGACGATCTTTCTCTCTCTGGAAAAAATTCCAAAAGATAAGATTCTAAATAACAAACTCGATATGCAAAGTATGATGCATGGTTATGAATGCAAAGAGAAAAGAATTTCCAAAGAATTTATACTAAAAGAGAAATTTCTAGTAAATACTTGGATGGAAAACACTTATTTTATTAATTATTGAAAGAAGATTACAACAAAGTATTTTTGTTTTAGCATAGCTCTTACAATGATAAAATAAATGATAAATCTAAAGCTAAACTAATTAATCGTCTTCATCTGATGAAGAACCAAAGGCTTGATGTAGCTTCAACTTCAGGATTTCTTTCCCATAGTAAGCTTTAAGTTCAGCTTTCTCGGCTTTAAGGTTGTTGATGACTTTCTTCCACTCGTCAGGAGCAGGATTACTGGTTGTCATTTCTTCAAGCTTTCTTTTTCTTTCTTTGATGTATCTTTTGATCGCGTTATCTTTCTGACGAATCTTCTCATCTTTCTCCATGAGCCATTCATCTTGGAGGTAGAGCGTTTTCTCATGATCTTTGACCTGCTTCTTAAGCTTTTCATTTTCAAAGTGAATCTTAAGAAACTTGTCTTCCAAAGCTTCTTTCTCTAGCCTCATCTTGGCCAAAACTTCATGGTATTCTCCCATAGTTTCAACGGGAAAGGTGGTCGATTTAGACACTGCTGAGAACATGGGTTCTTCATAAGCATAAGGCATTCAGAATTCTTTCCCTCTTTTCTTCACCCAAGAAGTGTAGATTTCCATGGCTACACAATTCTTTGCATTACCCTTTTCTTTCCTTCGAATGTGATGCCAAGCTCTTATCATTCTGGCTTTCAACCTGGGAATCCTCCCCTTCATGATAAAAGTAGCTTTCTACTGTAAAACCAAGGGGTTTACTAGAGTTTGCATACCCGAGTTGACGTCTTGCCAAGAATGGGTTGTAGTTGATTCCTCCTTTCGTACCAATGAAAGGTACGTTGGCAAACTCTCCACAGCTTTCAATGATTTCCATCTCATTGTTTGCCAAGGTATACTAATGGATATCGTCGTTGGTGAGAGACATGAGTCTTCGAGACCAATGCCAACCGTTTTTGTTTTCGCAAAAGATAGGAGACTTAGGCTGTAACACCCCAAATTCTACCCGGAAAATATATCGAAAATCAGAGTAATTAAAATTTTCAATAAAACATGGGATGCCACATTTCAACATTAACAACACAAACAGATAAGATACATAACACTTTTTAATTCGGAGAATCTCATAACAACTTGCAATAACTTTCAAACTAAATACTTTTTTATTACTACACAGCGGAATTCATAGTTATACAACTGAATATATTATACTAATAACAACTTGAAACATCTTATTCAACTTTCAACATACACAACTTTTTATTTCACAACATCACTTAGGATTCAACAAATTATACTAATAACAACAAGAGTCAACAATATAAACAACATAGACCAAACTTCCCCCCGAGTGTTACGTATCAGAGCAAAGACACCGACTTGAACCAACAACAACTAATTCTTTCATTCTTGAATACCTGCACGTTACCAGTATAAAGGCAACGGCGAAACAAATGAAGGGGTGAGATATCTAACAATCTAATAAATTGTATGATAAATAATATATTAAAATTCAGATAAGGGAGATCAATGCTTCATTAATTATTCATACAACCAGCAAACAACTTAATAATAACAAGAAGGTACTTTATTTAATCAACGTAACAACTTAAATCAACACAATCTAATAACAATAGCAACTTATAACAACAACAACTTATAACAAGTTATAACAACAACTACTTATAACAACAACTTATAACAACGACAACTTATAGCAACAACTTATAACAACAGTGCAACGACAATCAACAAATAACGAATAATATCAACAGTTTTAACACGCGACTCAATATGTGACTCAACTATGCAAATGCATGTGGTACCATTTGGAGCAGAACTCCCAACTTAAAAGTCATGCCAGGTTATCGAGGCATTCAACAAGGCATAAGCCTTCAACGTGGTGCCATCATGGCCAAGGCATAAGCCTTCAACTTTCAACGTGGTGCCAATCCAGGCCAACTTAATAATGCAATGTATGCCATGCGACCTCAACTTAAACAACAAATACACAAAAATGCGACAACAACAACATCATACAACAAAAACTTAAAATATGCATCAATGGAATCAACTTAGATAAACATTGGTCATTCAACCTACAACTCAAACATGTCCATAAATCAGGACGATTCAACTTAATCAACTTTGGCCATAGGCCTACAACTTCATCAACGTATCAACAACAATAACAGTTTGTCAACTGCAACTTCACAATTTAACAACTAAATTAATACAAGTAAACAACAATCAATTTCATCCAAACCTGCAACTTCACAATTATTAACAACATCATTACAAGCTACAACAACAATTCAATGGAACAACACAACACAATTTATCACCAGAAAATTCATAATTTATGACAAGTATATAATTTATTCTATACTCTTAACTCATAAAAATGTCATAATAATATATAATAATAACTTGATATAATTCTCAATGAATTATAAATCACTCTACCATAATCCCTACAATTCCGAAATAGCTCTAAGATGCTCAAAATTGCTCTACCGACAACTTTTGTATATAAAATAATATTTATAAAAATAATTGGTTAATGACATGACTCAAGTAATAATAAAACAACTCTAAAGGGTCAAATACGCTTACCTTTAATTCTACAGTTTATTCTATGGCTTATTAGATTTAATTTGAAACAACCCGAAAACAACGCCGACAACTCTAAACATGACAGAATCACCCAAAACAATTAAAGTATGACTCTTAATAACTCAAAACAACTCTGATAATGTTATTGACAATTCTAACAACTCTATTGACAACTTTAATAACTCTAATGAAATCGAAATAATTTAAATTAATCAATTAACCAAATAATCGTCTCTTACTCAAAACTCTTAATTTATTATATTAATAATACTAAAACTATTATAATTATAAAAGCTAATAGTTAAATAGCTAATATTATTCTCATAAACAAAACTTTATGTTATCAATATATTAAAATTGTAAATTAACAATTCTAAGGTTAGACTCTATCAAACATTAACCAACAAAATAAACTAATGCTACAATGTATGAAACATTAACTTAGATTTTCGGCTTACTCTAATATACTGGTACTGTAACGTGATACTCTCAATTATCTACCAAATTGTGAGGTCTACCAAAACATATAAATTAATGAAAAGTTACGATACAGTGCATATAAATTTATTTGATAAAGTTTCGGTACATATGTGGATAAACATGGTTATACATTACACATATATAAATATTATAACAAAATAATATATACATATTCAACCTACAAAATCAATTTAGCAACTTAAAACTCAAGACAAATTTCATCATATTCAAGAATAATTTCAACAAAGTGACATCAAATAATTTCTCACTAAATAGAACAATCATAAATACATAGTAAATCCCTCTATTATCTTAATTCTCACATATTACTCATCAAAACATAACAATTTTAATCCATAGAAATTTAGGGATTTCAACCTAAACATGTTTCTCACCAAACAGGACAACCACAAATGCATAGTAAATTCCCTATTATCCTAATTCCCACATACTACTCATCATACAACCCATTAGAAAGTCAGAACTCCACCCTTACCTTGGATTGAAGGTCGCTCTACGGAGTTCCAATCGAATTCGGTTTGCTTTTCACAATTTTCTCATGATTTACGCTTTTCTCCCAAGCCTATTCCTCTTTTTCTTCCTCTTTTCACGTATACTATTCTTTTCCCCTTTTCTTCTCCTTGTTTTCTAACAACCTCTCCAAAAACCTAATTTCTTATTATTTATAATAACTAATAATTATATTTCTCTTATTGGACCTATTTCTCTACACCTCTCTTTCTACTAATTTCAACAATCTAAGCCCAACAAATTATTCTAATTTTATTATTATTACTAATAGTCAATTATTATTATTATTATTATTATTTATTATTATTATTATTATTATTATTATCTATCGGCTAATCAACAATTAATCTAATTAACGCCTCTTATAATAATTCCGATAATTCTCAACTTCGACTAATTCCAATAAATAATTTCTTATATAATTTAATTAAATAATTAATTAAATTTTCGGGCGTTACATAGGCAAGTGTGAGACAATCCATTTGAATAACAGAGGTACACAACACACAATAGTTCCATCTCCTTGACGATTCCTATGATGAATGGAGAAATACGTGTCACCAAGCAAAGTGGAACGGGATTTCCAATCAGAAAGATCCTTATGGCATTGATATCAACGAAACTTGGGATGTTGGGAAACTACACCAATCCATAGATGAGCAGAGCTAAAACAGCTTCAAAGGCTACGATACTACCGGCTTCAGAGAATTTAAGAGCCTTCTCCATTAGGAACTTTGATGTTAGTCCTAAGAGTTTTCCTTTGGTAGTTAGGTTTTTGTCTATCTCATATTTCTTTAAATGAGTCATTGTTGCAATGACTGGTGACTTAGGAATGGCTTCCAAACCATTGAAAGGTACCTTATCTGATACTGAGATACCTAGGATGTGTGCGTACTCTTCCAAAGTAGGCATCAACTGATAATCAGGGAAAGTGAAACAGCGATAAACTGGATCATAAACCTGAACGAAAGTTTTAAGAAGTCCTTCATCAACGTTAGTGTTCAGGACAGTTAAAAGAGTTCCATAGCGTTTTCTGAAATCCGAGGGATCCTCTACCAAGGATACTAACTCTTTTAACTTTCCTACATCAGGAATTCTAAAACTGTATTTCTTGGTAAATCTTCCTCTGACGTCCATCACTCTAACCTAAAATATTTACAAAGAAAAATCTCTAAATTCTTTGGAAATGGGAAGAGAAATGAATTTTTTGAATGAATGCATGAATGCCACAGAGATACAAACATGGTTAGTGGTTATACACACGGTCAAGCGTTTAAAGTCACGAGCATGAGGCCAACGATAAGAACCAAACGTGGGTAAGTTCTAAGGGCTTATTCATACGTGAAACGAGGTTCTACGATATCTGAGTTCAATGCTTCTCTTTGAAATATTATCGGATTTGTTGAATACTTGAAGTCCAATAATATTTTTCAAGAAATACTCGCTTGATCGTAGTCTCGCATGACAACTATTCTAAGCTTACGCCTGAATAGCTTCTGCACTACATCCTAAATGGCCAAGATGGTTTATGTGTTCTACAACCACTGAGCTTCGTTAGTTCTCTCGAAAGCAAAATGTCTTCGCAAATACTTGCTAAACACAATTACTCCCAAGACAACCTCCACTGAGAGAGGGATCTCAAATTAACTCAGTAAGTAATGAAACTTCCCACAAGTTAATAGGACTATACCCCCCCTAGATCTTAAAATGTTTCTTAAATCCGGGTTAGGATTTCTTTCCATCAGATGAACTCGCGAAACACACAATAAAGAAAAAAAAACATATGCACATATGAAAGCTTAACCCCTTTTTTTTCTTTTTGAAAATAAAAAAGCTTGGTGCTCTTGAGCAGAGTCACATTTTTTTTTTGAAAATAAAAGTTTAGCGTACTCCCCAGTGGAGTCGCCATTTTTTCTATTCGCGTTAAAAAGTGACGCGCGAGGGAATCAAATCAGAATTCGAATCTCTGGCTCGAAACGATTTACTCTTTTGATTTGTTTATAAAGATGCCGCGAGCATCAAGCTTTATTATTTTCAACACAAGAAAAATGATTATGAAAAAGGGGAAAGCTGCAATACCCTCAATTGATATGATATGCATTACGACTAGCGCGAACTAGACGCAACGCATTGGGGAGATTCCGGGCAAGGGGGTTTGTTATATAAAGGGAATAGATGTGGCACCCTAAATATATATAGTTATCTATAGCTTTATATATGAATAGTTTGATATGTTTGTGTGTTTTAAATTGCTATTTCTATTGTTGGGAAAGTTTCTCCTTTGGATTTTAAGAAAGGTAGATTATGTGGGATCCTAGGTTTTGTTATTATTGTGCTTGCAAAGATCATTGGGATCTTCTGCATACATATCCCTTAATGGGAATCAGAGCATTTGTAGCTCGGATCTAAAGGGAGCTATGTTTTTGTTTGGTTTGAGGGAGAAAGAGTTTTTGCTCGCCAAGGATAAGACCTTGTGCCTACGTATTCTCAAAGGGAGGTTGAGAAAGTCAGAGCAATCGAGTTCCCACTTATGCTAGTGGAAGCAACAGGATGTTATTAAGAGACAAAGACAAATGTCATCTTAATGAAAAATGTATCTAATTTATTTCATCACATAAATTTTGAAAGGTTGATTGATTAAATCTTTCATCGTAAGTTATAGGTGTTTTGCTTTGATGTTCAAGCGTTACCACTTACGAGTTAAGAAAGATGTTTGAAAAATGATTGAATCCTTTAATTGTAAGCATTGGGTGTTTTGCTTGAGTGTACAAGCATTACCACTTACGATTAAGAGATGTTTTTGTTTGAAAAGAGTTTGAAAAGTATTTGATTGTATGTGATGTGATAGATGATATACTTCTTCCATAGAGATGATAAATGTCTAAATCTCGAGGAGAAATTGATTATGGATTAGGGGGATGCTTTAAAGAAGCCCATGGGTCCTTGTATTGTAAGCCCAAGAGAAGGCATTCTGAGGGTCATCGAGGTTCCTTGTATTGTTAGCCCAAGAGAAGGCATTCCGAGGGTCATCGAGGGTCCTTGCATGAAGCTCAAGAGGAAGCTATAGGGTATGGCGGCTTTGGCTTTAAGAGTGGTTTCACCGGGAAACCATCCTCTTAGGATTTCAAGAGTGATTTCACCGGGAAATCATCCTCTCAGGGTTCTATCCTAGCGCGGGTGATTCTTGGTATTGGAAGCCCAATAGGAGGCTGTTAAGAGATTTCCTGGTCTCGTTCTTGTTTGATGCCCAGAAGGCTAAACTCAACGAGGAGTTGTTTTGAGCGAAGCCCAGGAGGCTAACTCAGGGAGTGTTGTCTTATATGAAGCCTAAGCGGAGGCTAAACTCAGTAAATGAGTTTTCTTATACGAAGCCTAAGAGGAGGCTAACTCAGATGAATGAGTTATCTTATACGAAGCCTAAGAGGAGGCTAAAGGGGAACCTAGTTGTTAGGTTAATTGTTATGTTATAACTGAACAGTTATATAAACAAATGTGTGATATGTATTCACATAAGTTTATGAAGGAAATATAAACAAGTGTATAAAACGAGCGTTTAAAGCTAGTGTAACTTGAATATATACAAGTTTGAATGTGTACAAGGGAATGAATATGTACACGAAGGGATGTTTATGTACCAAGAAATGAATATGTACATAGGAGGGTTGTTTTATGTACAAGCACTACGCCAAAAACAAGTTTTGGCAGCACTACATAGACAACGCTTATGCCAAAGCGCTGTGATAGGTATCCAGAAAAAAAAAACTAAATACTTTAGACAGCGCTTATTATAAGTGCTGCTATAGGCCTTATCAAAGGCAGGCTCTTTTTTGCCCTAAGCGCTGCTATAGGGTTTCAGAAAAATTAAAAAATAAAAAATTAATATAACCGCTGCTAAAGGTGTTTTCTTGGAAGCGCTACTAAAGCTTTAACCTTAGACAACGCTTTCCAAAAGCGCTGTTAAAGGTATCACTCTAAAAGCGCTGCTAAGGAGCTGCTAAGCCTAAAGCGCTGCTAAAGGTAATACCTTTAGCAGCGCTTCTTGAAAGCGCTGTCTTTGGGTAATTAAAAAATTTCTTAATCCCTAAATTGATAATCAGATTTACAAAAATCTCATTCTTACGAATTAAACTCCTTTCGTCCCAGAGCTAGCCATTGTTCATCTTCTTCTCCAGAATCGCTCCTCTTCCGTCCTCCGTCCGTCCTCCTTCCTTCCGTCCGTCATCACTCACAAACTCCGTCCTTCCAACCCTAGAATCGCTCCTCTTCATCTTCTTCTCCAATTCCTACGAAACGAAACCCCAGCCATCTTCTTCTTCTTGAAATCGCTCCTCTCAACAGTGTTCTGATAGTTGAACTCCAGGCTTTTCTTCTTCGCGTCGATAACAACAACAGGTCAGTTTTCTTGTAAAAATTGATACTGATAGGCTGTTTTGGTTGCTTATTCGTCTGTTTTCACCATTTGAATTCTTGATGTTAAGAAAATTATGGCATAGGTTTTGAGATGGAAGGTATGTAAAGGCTCAAGGGTGGATTAAGGCAGAGTTTTTGGAAGTTTTTTCTGTGATTTCTGTGTGGTATTTTACATGATATGATTTCTGTGTGGTATTTCTGATAGGCTGTTGGAAGTGCTAGCTTGCAAGATATGTTTGTGTGTTTGTTAGTGTACATGGTTGTTTGTGTTTGTTAGTGTACATTGTTGTTTGTGTTTTTTTTGTTAGCTTGCAAGGCATTGTGTTATGTTTAGTTGGGTTTTTAGTAATGCGGTAATTTTGTGAAGTTTTAGTTGAAATTTGAAGTGTCCATGTTTGTATTAAGTATGACGTTCAATACAAATTTAACAACTCATCTCGGCAGAAAATTTGTGTAGTTGTTATTTCACAGTACTTGTTTGTGTGGATTAAAGGTGGGACTTTTGGTTTGTTACTTTTGTTCATCTTGAAAAAATAATAGTTTTTTTAGAGGAAGAAATTATAGAAAAAAATATCATAGTAAAATTCTTTTATATCAAATAATGAAATTGGGTCACAGTCTTATTATGATATTTTTTAATTTGAGAAATATTTGATACCATAAAATAAGTCAGGTAGTTGTTACCATAAAATAAACTAGGTTGTTATAATTTAAACCGAGACATATGATACAGCATGACAACACCATAGCTTATAGTTTTCTATTGAACAGTGGATGACAACTCATCTTGTTCATTAAGTTATACTTGATCAATTATGTATTAGATAAGAATTGCATGATTTGTTAATTTTCCTAGTTAATTTGCATTAGATAGTTGGTAGTTGAGCATATGACATGGAGTTTTTTGTTATGAGGTTCAATATGGTCGAAACAGACATGAACACCTGTGATTAATTATTTGCGTGAAATGGTAGATAACATTCTGTTGTTCTATTATTTGAATACACAGTGTGATGTTTCAACATGTTTGTATAAAGTGAGAACTTGTCGCTTAAATTCACTTTTTCAGTTTTTCTACATTGCTTGAGTGAAATTTGATGGAAGAGATCCTTATTCATCACTCTTTCTTATTGCAAAAGATTAATTGCATTTGGGTCAATTCGTTCGTATCAAGTTGCATTATTCTTAAATTCTTTAGAAACCTGCATTAAAACATAAGGTATTTGTTATTTTCCCCCTTTGTTTATCTATATTTTTCATTTTTACTTGTATAACTGAAACTGTTCAGAATTTTTCTCCAAGAAATCCTATCAAAATACCCTTCAGTTACTATTAATTAATTTTATTTACTATGTATGAAGTCAAAGTAAACAGAGTTTAAGAAAAAGACACCTATGAACTCCATGTAGGAATTTACTCTAGAAGCTTTATAAATCCATGATGCACCCCAAAGTAACTCATCCTATTAAACAATTGAGATTAATTTAGTATATTATTTGTTTGGTTTCATAAAAAATTCAAAGGTGGTTTAGGATTTTACATGGTATCCATAGTAAGAGAAGTAAAATGGACAGACAATGGAATTGAGAGAGTCACTGTAAGAGCCTCTATAACAGTCTGCAAAATTAAATACCTGAAATAATAACATTAATTCATTAGTTAGAGCATGAAAATTGATAAAATAAAACGTAAGTTGATTGTGATAGAGAAGTGAAACTAAATTGACATTGATGGCTGCTTGAAGTAATTTGGAGGAATAGGCTGGATCTGTGCCCTTTGTTTATCTATAGTTTTCATTCTTACTTGAATATGATAGACATGGAGAGTCCATAGTTAGATATTATTATACCGTTTTGTGCCCTAATTAGTGTTTTTGTTTAACTTACATAATAGTTAAAACCATGGATAAAAAATGGATGTGTGTTGATCGATTGTCAAAAGAGTACGAGAATGGCGTATTAGATTTTGTTAAGTTTGCTGTTGAACACACTGAAGACCCAAATAGAATGAAATGTCCTTGCTTGGGTTGTTGTTATGTGGGTCAGGTTGACGCAGATGGATTGAAATCGCATTTACTGATGCGTGGAATTGATCAAAGTTATACGTGTTGGATATTTCATGGTGAGAAAAGCATCGAGAATGTTGAACCGGGGGTGAAAAGTAATGCGACCTATGTTTCAGACGACAATGCCACGGATACATATGATTGTGATCGAGTCGAAGAGATTGCAAAATCACTTGAAGAAGATCTTCAGGATTGTCCCAAAATGTTTGAGAGGTTGGTAGGCAATGCGGAGAAACCGTTGTATAAAGATTGCCCCAAATTCACAAGATTGTCTGCGGTATTAAAATTGTACAACTTAAAGGCGCGCAACAGATGGTCGGATAAAAGTTTCACAGAGTTATTATAGCCCTTTTGAGAGATATGCTTCCTGAGGATAATGTTCTTCCTAATCGAACCTACGAGGCCAAAAAAGTGTTGTGCTCTATTGGCATGAGCTATGAAAAGATACATGCATGTCTGAATGATTGCATTTTGTTTCGAAACGAATATGCATCGTTGAATGAATGCCCTAAGTGCGGTTTATCTCGATATAAGAAAACATTATCTCCAGCGAAAGTCTTATGGTATTTTCCTATTATTCCGAGATTTAGACGCATGTTTCATAGTGAAACCGATGCTAGACACTTGACTTGGCATGCAAATGAAAGAATTATCGATGGAAAGTTTCGACATCCGGAAGATGCACCCTAGTGGAAGAAAATTGATAATGATTATCTTGATTTTGGAGGAGAAACAAGAAAACTTCGCTTGGCATTATCTACGGATTGAATGAACCCGCATGGTCTTCAAAGTATCTCACATTCCACATGGCCTGTGATTCTTATGATTTATAACCTACCTCCATGGCTATGTATGAAGCGCAAGTACATGATGTTGTCTATGTTAATTTCTGGTCCTAAACAACCAGGGAATGACATAAATGTATACTTGAAACCTTTAATCGAAGATTTGAAGATTTTGTGGGAGAACGGAGTGGAGGTTTATGATGGATATAGGAAAGAAAATTTCAATTTGAGGGCAATGTTGTTTGGCACAATTAACGATTTTCCAGCATATGGAAATTTATCCGGGTATAACATTAAAGGTGAAAAAGTGTGTCATGTCTGTGAAGACGGAACCGATACCATGCGATTGAAACTTTGTCAGAAGAATGTCTTTCTCGGTCATCGTAGATTCTTAAATTCTAAACATCAATATCGTGGATAGAGAAAAGCGTTCAATGGAGATACCGAACAACGTAGAGCTCCGCCTGGATTGACAGGTGATCAAATTTTTGAAAAGGTGAAAGATGTGAGTATTCAGTTTGGCAAACCTTTTGCACATAAAGTTGTCACAGGTGGGTGGAAGAAAAGGTCAATTTTTTTTTAATTGCCATATTGGAAATCTTTGTACGTAAGACATTTTCTTGATGTTATGCATATTGAAAAAAATGTATTTGAAAGTGTTATTGGTACGTTACTCAATATAAAAGGACAGTCTAAGGATAGCCTTAAAGCAAGGGAGCACATGGTAGAGATGGGAATAAGAACTGAATTAGGACCCGTGAAGAAAGGAAGACGCACATATCTACCACCTGCTGCTTATACTATATCTAGAAAGGAAAAGAAAATATTGTGTAAGTTTCTGAGTGAAGTTAAAGTTCCAGAAGGTTACTCCTCAGACATTAGAAGACTCGTGTCCATGAAAGACCTCAAGTTAAAGAGTTTGAAGACACATGATTGCCATGTCATAATGGAACATTTTCTACCAATAGGTATACGGTCTATTTTGCCATAAAAAGTAAGAAGCGCTATAACTAAATTGTGTTTTTTCTTCAGGTCAATTTGTAGTAAGGTGATCGATCCTGAGATCTTACCAGTATTACAAAAATAAATAGTTATTACTTTGTGTGACCTTGAAATGTATTTTCCTCCATCATTTTTTGACATTATGGTACATCTTGTTGTTCATCTTGTGAAAGAGACACAATTGTGTGGACCAACTTATATGAGATGGATGTACCCTGTTGAACGTTACATGAAAATATTAAAAGGGTACGTGAAAAACCGAAGTCGTCCAGAGGGTTGTATCATTGAGCGATATGTTGTTGAAGAAGCGGTTGAGTTTTGTACTGAATTTTTGTCCAATGTGCAATCCATTGGACTCCCTAAATCTCATTTTTTCGAAAAAAAAAAAGGTAAAAAATTAATTGGAAATGAAATTGTGACAGTATCAAGGGATGAACGGGATCAAGTGCATTTGTATGTTCTGCACAATGACAATGAGGTTGAGCCGTTTGTTGAAATGCACAAGGCTATACTCCGAGGTGAGAATCAAAGTAGAAATGAAAATTGGATAGTACGAGAGCACAATCAAAGTTTTATACAGTGGTTTAAGGATCATATATATTCAAAGTTTCATTCAGATCCCGCTTCAATATCAGATAGGTTGAGATGTTTGGCATATGGTCCAAGTTCGATTGTGTTCTCTTGTAGAGGATACGCAATTAATGGATACACATTTTATACCAAAGAACAAGATGAGAAAAGTACTGTGCAAAATAGTGGTGTCACGGTTGTAGCTGAAGCAATGCACATTTCTAGTATGAAGGACTTAAACCCAAAATATGAAAATCTGTCATATTTTGGGGTTATAAATCACATTTGGGTGTTTGATTACGAGAAGTTTCAGATTCCTATCTTTGGTTGCAAGTGGGTACATAGTAGTGGCATACGAATGGATAAGTCAGGGTTTTTGCAAGTGGATCTTAATAGGGTGGGGTACAAAGATGAGCCTTTTATTCTAGCCTCTCAAGCTAAACAGGTGTTCTATGTCACAGACCCGAAGAGTATGAAATGGTCTATAGTGCTTTTATCTAACAAAGTGATTGATGATAAAAGTGTAGATCAAGGTGATGTTGATGTTGAGAATGAGTTGTATATTAGAAATGATCGAGATGAAAATACTACACCGGATGAATCATATATCAGAAAAGATCATGATGAGGGAATTTGGATTAATCCCTCCGTCCGCGTTCTTAAGAGACAAGTAATGCGCAATCCAACCAAGAAAAGAAAGAGATGTTAGTGAAAGAGGTAATATATATTCCAACGTACTTGTTAACACTTAGCAAACTTCTAATAAATTATATATTTGTCATTTAATATACTCAATTGATATTTGTCATTTTATGTACTCAATAGATATTTGGAATTATATATTTGGAATTAAATAATTGTCATTAGATACTAATGTTTTTCTTTGTTACAGGTTAGATGGCTAGTAACGAGGAGCACCCACACGATGATTCTATTAATGATGGAGACAATGATGGAGGAAAATCCAGTAAGGGAGTGGAAAAAGAAATTAAAAGAGGAAAAACTATTATGAAGAATATCATTCGTGATAGAGATAAAGGGATAAAATACGATGTGCATTGGAGTCCAAATGACCAATTAATTGAGCCTAACGGTTCTAAATTGACAAGTTACATTGGTACAATTGTAAGGAGAGAAATTCCAATAACTTGTGATGAGTGGAGAGATGATAAGCTGGATGATGCTAAAAACAAAATCTGGAGTGAGATACAGGTACTTTAAATTATGTCTTTAAATTACGATTATGTATTTTAAATTATGTCTTTAAATTACTTATACTAACGCACTTTGTGTATGTTTTTTGTAGAGGTCTTTCAACATTGATGACACAAAAAAAGATTATTGTCTTGGATTGGCCGGCAAAATACTAAGAGGGTTTAGAACATATTCAAACAGAAAATATCTTAGAGATGCCGGAAAAATTTTTGTTGATGCAGAGCGTCCAACAGAATATGCAGATGTGATTTCACTTAAAGAATGGGATGTTTTTAAAGCCAAACGAAAAACCCCAAAATTTCATAGTGTAAGTGACGTAAATCGTCAAAGAGCATCATCTCCCGCATATCCATACAAAAAAGGGTGTTTGGGATATGCACGATTAGAACAAAAAATAGTAAGTATTTACAAATTACAATGATATACTTGTTCATCGAGAGTTATAACTGAGCTTGTTTTTTGTGTTAATGTGTAGTTAAAAGAGGAGAATAGTTCTGAAACATCTCACAGTCTACATCTCCACCAGATGATTGCAGGAGCATACTTAGTCGAGCATTAGATGTTCGTGAGTATTCTGGTCGGGTGAGGGGTAAAGGACATGGGGTTACTCCAAGCTCCTTGAAAAAGAACAACCCAAAGACAAAATATGCTAGCAATAAAGAACTGCAAGCAAGGTTGGATGCATTGGAAGCTGAAGTTCTTGAATTGAGGAAGGAAAAAGCAAGACAGTACCAATCAGAAAGGGAATCTTCGGGTGTTAAAGAAACTAGTGACATAGCTAGTGTCAATTGTGCTCTTAAACCAAGTATTCCCGAGGTAATTTCATATATTATTATGAAATTTAATTAGTGTAATTTATTTAACTGACATATATACACATTAACGATGTCATATTTATTATTGATTTTAGGGCATTTCACCTTGTCAACTCTTTTTAGAGACACCAACTTATCGCATGGTTGGCAAGGGAAAAGTCCATAACACTCAGGGAGAAGTACTTCATCATAAACCGCTCCCTTCTGGATATTTGAAAGTGTCAATTGATATTGCTTTAGAGGAGGGTGCGTTATTACCAATCCCAGGTGAAGTTTCGGATGCAACATTGGTGGGAGAGGCAATAGGAGCGTTTGTTGCATGGCCGTCAAGACTCGTTCACATAGATGATGAGGTATAATTAAAACCGTTATGAACCTTGCCAGTACTCAAATTTTTTACGTTCGTTTTACTTAAAAAAATTTGCATGGTAATGTTAGACTCCTACAAAACCCAAACCAAAAGATAAAGGGATTATGCGGCCAATGGAGTCAGTGGCATCAAAAAAACAGGCACAACACAATTATATGATATTTATGCTTAGATAATGTTAATTTGTCATCCTATACTTGACCACTCTAATTTTATGATATTTAGATTATTCCTGCCAAAGAGATTGAAGCTGTAAGTAGGGGTAAAGAGCCTGTAATTAGCAACATTCCCACAGAAATAAAGAGTGTTGCTAAGAGGACCGGTGCTAGAAAGAAAACTACTTCACAGTATAGGTCGTGCCTTCAGACCTATATAAGCTTCACAACTTTTTTGCAAGGTGGTACTTCTCTTATACCCCTGGATGAAGGGATTTATGGTTCTCAAGGCATGACAGCAATTGGTATGGAGGATTTGGAACAAGTTTTTGGACACTTGACATTAGGCATGGCTGTTATCAATACATACATCAGGTATACTCCAATCAACTTTTTTTAATTAATTGCAGAATTTATTTACTCATTTCAATGAATAATAAATGTTAATGATGTTTTTATTTAAGGTTTCTGTGTGACAAGTTTATTCGCCCGCGTGGATTGGAGTCCAGATTCGCTTTCATAAAACCCAACGTTGTCCACGCAGGGTCAATCATCTCAAAACCAGATGAAGTAATAGCATTTGTACTCAGTTTATTTATGGCCAACAAAGATACAGAAAAATTGTTCTTTTTACCATCTAATACTGGCAACAAGTAAGATTTTCATTCTAAATTTCCTCTATTATAATTTTTCGTTTTTTAACGTTGGGTAGAAAATTTCCATCTAACCTTTGTTTAATATTCTAGTGGACACTGGTTATTGGTTGCAATTAATCCTGTGAGAGAAATTGTATATTATCTGGATTCATTGGGCAATGATTGGACAACATACCCAGATATGAAGAAGAATATTGACACGTAAGTGAGATTGTTTTAAAATATTCCTGTGTATATTTAATTATTTATGTGTGATAGTTCTAAATATTCGTTATTATTTTATTATATCATTCTACAAAGTTTTCAAGCACAAAGAGATATTCAAGTACCAAGGAGTAGAGTCAACAATATTTCTTGGATCAAAGTGGAGGTATAGATTTTCACAATTTTGATTATATAGCGATGCTACTTGATAAAACAAGTTAAGGTGTATATCCGTATTTTCTTTCCATGTGTAGTGTCCTCGTTAACGCAATGGTGTTGATTGCGGTTATTTTATGTTGAGGTTTATGAAAGAAACCATTCTTTTGGACCGATTAGACATTCCATCCACGGTATGAATTTCTAACTTAGGAATTATTTTAATATTTCTCATAAAATGACTTAGTATTTTAATTAAATCATACTATTTTATATTATTATGTAGTACTTTGATGAATTCAAGTGTGCTTATTACTCAAAAGATCAATTGGATGAACTTATGGAGGATTGGTGCCAATTTGTTATGCAGTTGAGAGTTTTATTATAAGGTATAACTTTGAGTTTTGAGAATATAATATATGTCATTATAGTTGTGTTGTTTTTGTTGTTATTTGGTAACTTGTATGAATTTCGATTTTTTGATTTTGTTCCAGGTTATATAGGTGCAGATCGATGTAGAAGATAGAGTTATTTTGTAAAGAAATTTTGATTTTGTTTCATTGTTGTATAAATTAATGTTGTTGTTGTGAATATAGTGCAAAAAGGATTGAAGATGTATACGCGTATATTGATGTTGTTATAATATTGTTTCATTGTTGTATATTGATGCATGTTGTTGTTTAAAATGTTATGTTGAAGCTATAAATTATGTTGCAAAATGGTGAGACTATATTAAATGGGAAAAAAATTCTGGCAACATTTTTTGTTAAATGAAAAACAAATTATATTAAAAAAATAATAAGGAAAAGCGCTTCTAAAGGGGGGGGGGGGGGGGGGGGGGAATAGACAACGCTTTTAATGAGAAGCGCTGTCTAAAGTGATTGAAAAAAAAAATAAAAAAATAATAAGGAAAAGCGCTGCTAAAGGGGGGGAATAGACAGTGCTTTTAAAAAGCGTTGTCTAAAGTTCCACATTAAAAGCGTTGTCTAAAGTGTAAGCGCTGCTAAAGGGGGTACCTATAGCAGCACTTTTTCCTGAAAAGCGCTGCTAAAGGGGGGTACCTATAGCATCGCTTTTGAAATTACATAAGCGCTGTCTATACCTTTAGCACCGGGGGTTTTAGCAGCGCTTTTAAGCACTGTTAAAGGCCTAAAGAAGTGTTGTCTAATCCCTTGTTTGGCATAGTGAAGGAAATGAATATGTACATAGGAGGGTTGTTTTATGTACAAGGAAATGAGTATGTACATAGGAGGGTTGGGACTTACACCGTGAGGGAGGCCCATTGGTTTAAGAGCAGTTTCACCGGGAATAATTCTTCTCCTAATACCAATGGATTTGGTGTATAAACAAGGGAATGAAAACAAACGAACGAAGTTTGTTTATGCTTGGATATTTACAAAGATGTTTGAATATGTACAAGGAAATTTAATATGTACAGAAAAGGATTGGGACTTACACCGTGAGGGAGGCCCATGATCGATTAAGAAATTCGAGGAAAAAACTGGTTCGGTTTTATCTTCAAAATCGGGTCGATCATGGAAAAAAGAGTGTAAGTTTGTTGAAATGTTTTGAAAAAGGTTTTGAAGATGATTTTGAAAAGTGAAGTATATTCACAAGAAGTTTTGAAAAGATTTGAGTTTTGAATGTTTGAAAGAAAACATCTTTGAAAAGTATTAAGAAATACTTAAAATGTTTCATTTTTGACTTAATAAAAATATAATCAAAAGAAAATATTCTTGGATTTTTTTGACATAATCATAAAATAGGTATATTAATTGACAAGTGTGCAAAAAATCATCTCAAAATGAGAAGTTTTGGTTGGTTTTTGAAAATGTTGAAGTTTGACAGAAAATGTGAAGAAAACAAGTGGTAAAAATTTGATTTTGGTCCTAAGGAGGTTTGAACTCATGACCTTTGGCTTGGAAGTGAAAAGCTTTACCACTGAGCCAAGTGCTTGTCTTGTTATTTACATGCTTCCATTTAATTATATTTAAAAATAAGTCTTTGAAATGTTTAAAATGAAGGAAAGTGAAAAAATGACAAAATGGTCTCAGGGGGATTCGAACCCTGGACCATAGGCAAGGCAAGGAACCTGAAAAGCATGCTGGCAACCCCTGGGGCGGTAATACATCCGTTTATTTATTTCATTCCATGTTATTATATTTTAAACTAACTATTTTAATTTCTAGAAACGAAATCACGGGCGCAATTGTTCATCTTCTTCTTCAATCCTCATCAATTCATAGATTCTTCATTTCTTGATGAAATTGAAATATGTAAACATCAAACTTGCTCGTTTTGAACCCAGGAACATGATGGTGATGATTAATTTCATTTATTTTCAATTTAGAATGATTGATTTTGAACGTGCCCAGATGAACCCTAATTCTAAGAATCAACATGAAATCGTGTATGGATCATGATTTATGAAATTGATTGAGGGTTAATGATCAGCATGAGTGCAGAAACAAAATGGCCAAGCAATTTTTGAACTGGAATGCATGAATCATGGATTTCAAAGTATGAGTAACTTACCTCTTCGAACTAAAATCGAAATCCTATTTAAAGTGTTTCCAGTTGTTGTTTGATGATTTCTATAGCACCACTGGACCTTATGGAAGGTGTTTGAACACTATGCTTGCTTTGAAATGGTCTGGATCATTCCACCCAAGTCCAACTACAGCTACTTGATATAAGTTTTGAATTTGAGGTTGGAGATGTTACAGGTCAGGGATGATGATCTGGATCACTCATATGAAGTATATGGATGATGTTTGAAGTGTTAAATCAAAGTTAGCACGAGCAAATTAGAAGTTTGGATGTTAAGGCATCATTTGCAAGCTTTTGATTTTTTGAAAATGATTCTGAGTTTGGGTAGCTTTTGTGATGATTTTAAGTTTTGAACAACTTCTAATTGATGTTTAGAACATGTTAGAAACCTAAATTCTCTCAGATTTTGCAAGGCTTGAAGATTGCAAAAATTCCCTCTTTGAACTTTGTAACTTAGAATTCAAGAAAGAAAGAAAGAAGGCTTGATTATAATAGCTTTGGTGTGATTTGAATTTGAGGAAATGACCTCTATTTATAGGCCAAGAAATCTGAATGATATGGCATGGCTATCATTGAGGGAAACTTACAACTTGCTTAAGAGGTAAGAAGGAATCTTTTGCATTTAATGCAAAAGTTACTTTCTTAACCATCACTACAACATTTAGGCTCTCCAGCAACAATTGAAAAACCTTGCCAGAACTCTGAAAATCGTTGCCTTAAACAATAGGGGACGTTTTCTAGGCGTCTCCTGTGACACCCCGATTTAATTTAAATATTTATTAAGTGAGGATTTAATTATTTAATTAAATGAAGTTTCGAATATTAATTTTAGTGGATTAATTGGGTCATTAAATGAGGAAATGTGTTGAGGTGTGCAGAGTAAACGGTGGGTGTAAGAGAGTAAATTACTCTACTAATTATTAAGTTTTAATTATTTTATTTTATTGGAATAATTAAAGGAACATTAAAAGGAATATAAAAAGGGAAAAGAAAGAAAGAATAGGGTTTTTGGAGAAAACTGTTTTCACGTGGAATTGGAGAGAAGAGGAAAAGAGAGGAAAGCCGACACCAAGAGAATCGAAGAATCATCGCGAGGTAAGGGGTGGTTTCGATCGATTAATATGCCTTATGGGTTTTGGGAATCATAGGAATGAATGGGTATGTTAGAAAGTTGGAATTTTTATGATTAGGAGTTATAGGAATAAACCCTATTTTGTGTCGGTGTTGGAAATTGGATCATAGTATGTCGAATAATTGATAGTGATAATTAAACTACTTTGTTGTTGTTATAATGGTGTGAAATGACGATGAAATGGTGTTTCTAATGTACAAATTCGTATTAGTAAGTTTGGAAATGAGTAACAATGAAAAATGCTGTCAAAAAGTACAAAAATGCTGTCACAGGTCGTGGGAACCGGTTCCCTGTGGGGAGGAACCGAGTTCCCAGTGTTAAAATTGAAAAACTGGGACTTTTTACACTCAGGAACCGGTTCCTGTATATGACGGAACCGGTTCCCCATTCAAAAATCAGGGACGTGTTAATTTTAACTTTCAGGAACCGGTTCCGTTCTGGGTAGGAACCGGGTTCCACGTTCATTTTTCTAATTTTTCCAAAACTTTGAAAATTCATATTTTCTAAACCGTAACTCCGATTCGAGTGCCGTTTTCGGCGTTATTTTCTAAATTTCGAATACTACCTTTTGAAAAGAGAAAAATATTATTTTGGCTAAATTATTTTTAAAATGGTGGCGTTCCCGATTTTTGAAAGAATGAGTAATTAAGGATAATGAGGACTATTATGAATGGTATGAGTTACCTAGGGGGTATTGATGCTGACAGTGTTATATAATTGCTATTCATTTTGATTGAATGAGATACACTGGTGAATTGACATGATGTGATTTGTATTAATATCATGATATGTGAGATGATGATGGCATGCTTTTATGATGCATGCATATACATTTATTGATTTGGTTCATTCCCATTGTGCGGAAGTGAACTGGTTGAGCCAATAGACTTACCCGGAGATTGAGGTAGTGAGGCTGGATTCTTGACCCAATAGCTATGGGCGAATCCTGAATTTACACTGTCTATCCACATGTAAACGGAGCGGTGTGTGTGAACTCGGTTCACGTTTTGGTACCACATGCATAGAGTCTGCATTGCATATGGGATTGTAACATGCTAGGATGGATTCCAGTGTTGCGATTTCCATTGTTTGAATTATGTACATGTTCATTGTGTGAGCTGTGTTGTGAATTGATTATGACTTGTGTTTGATTAAATGGATTAATGTATCTTTATTTCTATCGTATTCTAAAAACGTATAATGCATGTTATATTGAATTGAGATCTCACCCTTACTCAACATTTTCGGATCCGAGTGATTAGTGCTTGAGTTGGTGAGGATAGCTCTAGTATTGAGTCGGTCGGTTAGTCCGCGTGTCGTTGTCGTGCTCGGTAGATGTAACACTGGGGCAGTTGTTTGAATCCTTTAATGGATATTTTGAATGACTTTGAATTATGTTGACTTATTACCCGGAATTCTTTAATGTTTTGATTCGGATTTCGTTTATTATTCGGAATCTTGTGAATGTTGTATTCAAGTTTTGGTTATGTTACATTTCATTGTTAAACATAACTGCATTAATTATTTGATAAGTCTTCTTCTGAAAGCATGACACAAGTTTTGGAAATCTTTATGTTTTAAAAATTGTGGCTTCTTGGTTATGATTAAATACTCGATTATTATTATAAACGCGGGTAAATAGAAGGGGTGTTACAATAGTGGTATCAGAGCATAGTCGGTCTTGTCTTAGTATCGTTATCCCTTTTAGTATGCGACTAGTGTAAGTAACACGCCGATCTGGTGTCTTGATGTAGGTTGTTTTGTAATGTTACGAACAATGGTGGAAGAGGTAACGGAAGGAATGATGATGCTATTCTTTGAGGCTTTGGGAATGTTAATGGAGTACTCGGAGGAATCGGGAGGCTGCGATTGGTGCCGACAGCAATTGGGGAATTTTCGGAGGAATAATCCTCCGTTGTTCAAGGGTGCACATGATCCGAGGGTGCCCAGAAGTGGTTGAAGGAGATCGAGAGGATCTTCAGAGTGATTGATTGTTCTGAGTGGCTGAAGGTGAGATATGGTACTCACATGTTGGCCGAAGAAGGCGATGGTGGTGGGTTGCTACGGGACTGAATTGGAAGAAGATGGAATTGCATTGACTTGGTACGTGTTCGGGAGGCTTTTCGAGAAGGTATTTTCCGAAGACATTCGGTAAGAAAGAGATCAATTTCGGAGCTCAAGCAAGGCAACAAGTGCGTGAGTGAGTATGCGACCAAGTTTCCTGAGTTAGCAAAGTATTATGCTAATTATCCTAACGATGCAGATGGAGAATTTTCCAAATGTATCAAGTTTGAGAATGGTTTGCGTGATGAGATCAAGCAGGGAATCAGGTATCAGCGTATTAGAAGGTTTCCTGATTTGGTTGACTGTAGTAGGATTCTGGAAGAAGATCTTGCTAGTACTAAGTCGAATGCTCAGAGTTATGCTGATCGTAAGGGCAAGAGACATATGGATCGTGGTAAGCCTTATGATAGAAATAATCAGAAATCTGGAGGTTGGAAGAAGCCTAGTGGGGGAGACTCTGGTTCTTCGGGTTCTTCCGTAAAGTGTTACAGGTGTGGTGAATTGGGTCACCGAGCTCCTGAATGCAAGAATGATGCGAGGAAGTGCAACAACTGTGGAAGGTTTGGTCATTTAGCTTCTGAGTGTAGATCCAGAAAGATAACATGTTACAACTGTGGTGAGGAAGGACACACTCGTCCACAGTGTACTAAACCAAAGAAAGAGCAAGCTGGTGGAAAGGTGTTCGCTTTGTCAGGGTCAGATGTTAAGCCTGATGATCGGTTAATTAAAGGTACATGTTTTATTAATGGCATACCTTTAATAGCAATTATTGATACTGGAGCGACACATTCTTTTATTTCTTTGGATTGTGCTAAGAGATTGAATTTGGAAATTTCTAATTTGGATGGAAGTATGGTTATTGACACTCCTGCGTCGGGGTCAGTGACTACTTCGTATGTTTGTAGAAATTGTCCTATTGTTATTTTTGATAGAGGTTTCGGTATGGATTTAGTGTGCCTACCATTAGAACAACTTGATATTATCCTTGAATGAACGGTTGGTCTTCAACCAGGTTCATATCAATTGTTTTGAGAAGACAGTCTTATTTCCTGAGGAAGTTAAGGTGGAAGATGAGACTATGTCAGTTAAACAGATGAATTCAGCTGTTAGAGACGGTGCTGTGGTGTTTATGTTATATTCTTCGACGGAAGTAAAAGGAAAGGCTAAGAGTGGTGAACTTCCAGTTGTTAATGAATTTCCAGAGGTGTTTCCGGAAGATGTGAATGAGTTACCACCTGAGAGAGAGGTGGAGTTTGCTATAGATTTAATTCCTGGAACTAGTCCGGTGTCGATGGTGCCTTATCGCATGTCGGCATCTGAGTTGTCAGAGTTGAAGAACCAGTTAGAGGAGTTGCTTGAGAAGAAATTTATTCGCCTAGTGTTTCACCGTGGCGCGGTTTGTTGGTTAAGAAGAAGGAAGGTACAATGAGATGTGTGTTGACTACAGCAATGAATAAAGTGACAATCAAGAATCGGTATCCATTGCCGAGGATTGATGATTTGATGGACCATTGGTCGGGCGTGTGTATTCACAAAATTGATCCGAGATCGGATATCATCGATTCGTGTTAAGGGGAGATATTAAGACGCATTGAAGGTATGGACATTATGAGTATTCGCTATGCCATTTGGTGTTACTAATGCACCTGGTGTGTTTATGGAGTATATGAACAGGATATTTCATCCGTATCTTGACAAGTTTGTGGTGGTGTTTATTGACGACATTCTGATCTATTCAAAGGATGATGAGGAGCATGCAAAGCATCTTAGAATTGTATTGGAATTGTTGAAGGAGAAGAAGTTGTATGCGAAATTGTCTAAATGTGAGTTTTGGTTAAGCGAAGTGAGTTTTCTTGGTCATGTGATTTCCAAGAATGGTATTGCTGTTGATCCTACAAAGGTAGAAGCCGTATCTCAGTGGGAAGCGCCGAAGAATGCTTTAGAGATTCGTAGCTTTCTTGGTCTGGCAGGTTATTACAGGAAATTCATTGAGGGATTTTTGAAGTTAGCATTACCGTTGACTAAGTTGACGAGGAAAGGTCAAGCATTTGTTTGGGATATAGATTGTGAAAAAGGATTCCAAGAATTGAAGAGGAGATTGACTAGTGCTCCGATTTTAATTTTGTCGAATCCGGAAGAATCCTTCGTGGTGTATTGTGATGCGTCTTTGATGGGTTTAGGAGGTGTTTTGATGCAAGATAAGCAGGTTGTGGCTTATGCTTCGAGACAGTTAAAGACTCATGAAAGGAATTATCCGACTCATGATTTAGAGTTGGCGGCTGTTGTGTTTGTGTTGAAATTATGGAGGCATTATCTGTATGGTTCACGGTTTGAAGTGTTTAGTGATCATAAGAGCCTGAAGTATCTCTTTGATCAGAAAGAGTTGAATATGAGGCAGAGAAGATGGTTAGAGTTTCTCAAGGATTATGATTTTGGTTTGAATTACCATCCTGGGAAGGCAAACGTGGTAGCAGATGCATTGAGCAGGAAGTCCTTGCATATGTCGATGTTAATGGTTCGTGAATTGGAATTGGTGGAACAATTCAGAGACTTGAGTTTGGTTTGTGAAACTACTCAGAATAGTGTGAAATTGGGCATGTTGAAGCTGACTAGTGGTATCTTGGAAGAGATTCGAGATGGACAGAAGTCTGATGTTGGTTTAGTGGACAAGCTGACATTGATTAACCAAGGTCAAGGAGGTGAATTCCGAATTGACGAGAATGGCGTTATGAGATTTGGTGATAGGGTGTGTGTCCCGGACGTTGCTGAGATCAGAAAGAGTATCTTAGAGGAAGGACATCGTAGTGGATTAAGTATTCATCCCGGTGCTACTAAAATGTATCATGATTTGAAGAAGTTGTTTTGGTGGCCTGGAATGAAAAAGGAAATTGCCGAGTTTGTGTATGCATGTTTGGTTTGTCAGAAATCAAAGATTGAACATCAGAAACCGTCAGGACTGATGGAACCGTTGTTTGTTCCGGAATGGAAATGGGATGGAATTTCAATGGATTTCGTGTCTGGTTTGCCAAGGACGACGAAGAACTGTGATTCTATTTGGGTTATTGTTGACCGATTGACAAAGTCTGCTCACTTCATTCCGATAAGAATGGATTACCCGATGGAGAGGTTGGCAGAATTGTATGTCGAAAAGGTTGTAAGTTTGCATGGTATTCCGTCTAGCATTGTGTCGGATAGGGATCCGAGGTTTACTTCTAAGTTCTGGACAGGATTGCAGGAGGCTCTAGGTACTAAGTTACGATTGAGTTCTGCATATCATCCACAGACAGATGGTCAGACGGAGAGGACGATTCAGTCGTTAGAAGATTTGTTGAGAGCTTGCGTGTTAGAGAAAGGTGGAGCTTGGGATAGCTATTTGCCGTTGATAGAGTTTACCTACAACAATAGTTTTCATTCGAGCATCGGTATGGCTCCGTTTGAGGCATTGTATGGTAGGAGATGTCGGACACCGTTGTGTTGGTATGAATCTGGAGAAAGTGCTGTGATTGGACCGGAGATTGTTCAACAAACTTCGGAAAGGATTAAGATGATTCAGGAGAAGATGAGAACTTCTCAGAGTCGTCAGAAAAGTTATCATGATAAGAGGAGGAAAGACCTTGAGTTTGATGAAGGAGACCATGTGTTCATGAGAGTTACTCCGATGACGGGTATTGGTCGAGCCTTGAAGTCAAAAAAGTTGACTCCGCGCTTTATTGGTCCGTTTCAGATTACCAAAAGAGTTGGGAAAGTTGCTTATCAGATTGCTTTACCGCCGTCACTTGCTAATTTGAATGATGTTTTCCATGTATCTCAGTTGAGGAGGTACATTGCGGATCCATCTCATGAGATTCAAGTAGATGATGTTCAAAGGGATAATTTGATGAGCGGACTGCACGGATTGAGGATCGGAAAGTGAAGCAATTGCGAGGTAAAGAGATAGCACTGGTAAGAGTAGCTTGGGGAGGACCAGCTGAAGGAAATGTAACTTGGGAGTTGGAGAGTCAGATGAAGGACTCGTATCCCGAACTTTTCGTCTAAGGTATGTTTTCGAGGACGAAAACTCTTTTAGTGGGGGAGAGTTGTGACACCCCGATTTAATTTAAATATTTATTAAGTGAGGATTTAATTATTTAATTAAATGAAGTTTCGAATATTAATTTTAGTGGATTAATTGGGTCATTAAATGAGGAAATGTGTTGAGGTGTGCAGAGTAAACGGTGGGTGTAAGAGAGTAAATTACTCTACTAATTATTAAGTTTTAATTATTTTATTTTATTGGAATAATTAAAGGAACATTAAAAGGAATATAAAAAGGGAAAAGAAAGAAAGAATAGGGTTTTTGGAGAAAACTGTTTTCACGTGGAATTGGAGAGAAGAGGAAAAGAGAGGAAAGCCGACACCAAGAGAATCGAAGAATCATCGCGAGGTAAGGGGTGGTTTCGATCGATTAATATGCCTTATGGGTTTTGGGAATCATAGGAATGAATGGGTATGTTAGAAAGTTGGAATTTTTATGATTAGGAGTTATAGGAATAAACCCTATTTTGTGTCGGTGTTGGAAATTGGATCATAGTATGTCGAATAATTGATAGTGATAATTAAACTACTTTGTTGTTGTTATAATGGTGTGAAATGACGATGAAATGGTGTTTCTAATGTACAAATTCGTATTAGTAAGTTTGGAGATGAGTAAGAATGAAAAATGCTGTCGAAAAGTACAAAAATGCTGTCACAGGTCGTGGGAACCGGTTCCCTGTGGGGAGGAACCGAGTTCCCAGTGTTAAAATTGAAAAACTGGGACTTTTTTACACTCAGGAACCGGTTCCTGTATATGACGGAACCGGTTCCCCATTCAAAAATCAGGGACGTGTTAATTTTAACTTTCAGGAACCGGTTCCGTTCTGGGTAGGAACCGGGTTCCACGTTCATTTTTCTAATTTTTCCAAAACTTTGAAAATTCATATTTTCTAAACCGTAACTCCGATTCGAGTGCCGTTTTCGGCGTTATTTTCTAAATTTCGAATACTACCTTTTGAAAAGAGAAAAATATTATTTTGGCTAAATTATTTTTAAAATGGTGGCGTTCCCGATTTTTGAAAGAATGAGTAATTAAGGATAATGAGGACTATTATGAATGGTATGAGTTACCTAGGGGGTATTGATGCTGACAGTGTTATATAATTGCTATTCATTTTGATTGAATGAGATACACTGGTGAATTGACATGATGTGATTTGTATTAATATCATGATATGTGAGATGATGATGGCATGCTTTTATGATGCATGCATATACATTTATTGATTTGGTTCATTCCCATTGTGCGGAAGTGAACTGGTTGAGCCAATAGACTTACCCGGAGATTGAGGTAGTGAGGCTGGATTCTTGACCCAATAGCTATGGGCGAATCCTGAATTTACACTGTCTATCCACATGTAAACGGAGCGGTGTGTGTGAACTCGGTTCACGTTTTGGTACCACATGCATAGAGTCTGCATTGCATATGGGATTGTAACATGCTAGGATGGATTCCAGTGTTGCGATTTCCATTGTTTGAATTATGTACATGTTCATTGTGTGAGCTGTGTTGTGAATTGATTATGACTTGTGTTTGATTAAATGGATTAATGTATCTTTATTTCTATCGTATTCTAAAAACGTATAATGCATGTTATATTGAATTGAGATCTCACCCTTACTCAACATTTTCAGATCCGAAGTGATTAGCTGCTTGGAGTTGGTGAGGATAGCTCTAGTATTGAGTCGATCGGTTAGTCCGCGTGTCGTTGTCGTGCTCGTAGATGTAACCGCGGTTGTTTGAATCCTTTAATGGATATTTTGAATGACTTTGAATTATGTTGACTTATTACCCTGGAATTCTTTAATGTTTTGATTCAGGATTTCGTTTATTATTCTGGAATACTGTGAATGTTGTATTCAGAAGTTTTGGTTATGTTACATTTCCGCTGTTAAACATAACTGTTGCATTAATTATTTGATAAGTCTTCTTCAGTGAAAGCATGACACAAGTTTTGGAAATCTTTATGTTTTAAAAATTGTGGCGCCTTCTTGGTTATGATTAAATACTCTGATTATTATTATAAAACGCGGGTAAATAGAAGGGGGTGTTACATCTCCTATGCGAGCGTTGCCTATTGTTTGAGGCGACGTTTTTTTATGTTTTTTGGGAACGCTTTTGAAAAACGTCGCCTATAGTAAAGGAATAGGGGACGATTATTTACGGCCTCGAGACAACGCTTTTAAGCGTTGCCAAATTCGCTACAATTAACAATCGTTGCCTTAAACCTGAATCAGGAAGTACGTTTTTGAAGTGTAGCCATAGCTTATAGGTTGTTGTTTTATAGTGTCCACATAAAATATACAATTTTGCAATTATTATCAAAATAATATAGTCAATAATAATTGGCTTCAAAAATAATATTGATTATATAACTTAAACCATACATCCATAAAAGTTGTAATATAATAAAATCGAGTTCAAACTTTAATTCAAGATATAGTATATAGAGTACACAAAATGCCTAACGTAACTTCTTCCTAACAATGTAAAGCTCCTTACATTCACTTAGATTGAGAAAAGTGAGTTTTTTATTACACCATATGGATGAAGAAACGTATGTATACTAGTGCCCCTAACTTCAACTGTCATTTCCTCCGATGTCACGAAAATTCCACAAGAGAAGAACAACATGTGAGATCCAGATTTGAGAGATCCAGATTAGAAACATTAAATTCTATAACTTCAACAACTTGAGTTCCCTGAAAAACAAATTTAGAATAATGATTAGCAAAGGTTGACATACATATTTATCTTAAATTTCATGCATTTTCATATACGTGTAATTGAATTTTTCTACTTACCTTTTTGTATTTCAATACATCGTACACCTCTTTAGAATCCCACAACCGACCTCTAGCAGAACATAACTATCACCCACTACTTACTTAGAGAGCTGTTGAATCTCTTGGGGAGTTACCACAAATATATTATAATAATGTCCCAAAAAATATTTTTGGGGACAATTGTCAAACATTGCTAAAGAAATAATATTTTAACGCTCTAAAATCGTCCCCAAAAGCAGTTAAGGGCACAATTAACAACCGTTGGCATAAAAATAAAAGAGTATCGCTCCATAAACGTCCCCTAAAGTATTTTAGACAACGATTATCAAGGGTTGCAAACATATTTTTGACAACAATCGTAAATCGTTGCCTATATGAATTTAAGGCAACAAAATTTCTACATGTTACCTAAAAAAGTGTTGCCAGAGACAACAAATGTTGTAGTGCAAGGTTAAGTTTTTCTCTTTGATTCAATCCTTTCCTCAATCATTCAAACTGATATTTATCAGTTATAATCTACCTCTAGCTTGTGACAAGGCTTCTAGAAGGGAGATTTGTGAAAAATGACTTGTAATTTTGAAGCATGTACTTGAAATTCCATGGTTTTGGAGCTTTATGTTTCAAAATCAAAAGTATAGCTAGACAAAGTGTTTTTGCAAGTTCTTAGACATTTTAGAAAGCTTGTAACAAGGGCTACAACTTTCATGTTTTCAATTTTTTATGAATCCAAATGGATCTAGGTGAAAAATAGCCATGAAAGTAGGAAAAAACCATGTTTCTTAACACTTGAAAAATTTTCTAAGTGTTAGAAATTTTTCAAATCATGACTTTTTGTTGACTTTTTCACATTTCTTGATTTTTTATGATCATGATGGATCATTTGAAATGTTTTTATGGTTGAAAAAGTTTGGTCTTGAAAAAGTTGACCAAAAGTCAAAGTTTGACTTTTCTAAGCAGATGAATTTTCATCAGATGATTCAGAATTTGTCTGATGAAGAAACATGGACTTTTGAAGTGTTTTGAATCAAGAAAATAGGTCAAGATGTTGCATTGAAGATGTTAAGATCAATCTCCAAGCAAATAGGTCATTCATTGAGCAGAAAGTCAATGATTCACTATCCTCGATCAAAACCCTAATTGGTCGATTCATGGTAGATCATGAGAAAAAGTTGGGAAACTGAAGATCAAATGTTGATGATTGATTAAGATAGATCAATTGAGGTGAGTGGAAACTCACACCCTAATTGATTAGATCTTGAACAGATGAAATTTTGAAGAAACCCTGATTTTGACTTCTAGAAGCCACACACGATCTGTTCTATTATGGAACTGTTAGTGATGCAGTAATGCATATGTGCATAATGTAAGGTGGTATCTTAGGTCAAAAATTGGGGTATGACAGATAGTAGAAGGGTGGAAATTGCAATAGCCATGCACACATAACATGTTTCTTGTAACTTGCCATTAGAATTAAGGATTGGTCAATGTTGATAATGTGCCCAATTTTTGAGGAATTCTCGAATCCCAAATGACAATAGCTAAGTTGTTGGTTGAAAAATGTTCTGTTTTCTTATATGATAGATAAGGGAGTCAAGTTAAAAATGTCTATAAGAATATATGTATAATATTTATTTTTATAGAAATTTCCTTGTAGTAGGTTAACCATATAATAAATCATAGCCATTAAATTTGTTTATATTTAAATCAATTGGTGTTTTAATTATTTACCATGATAAACAAATAATTATACTCCACCATGTTAGCCTCCACCAAAAATTTAACCCCATTATACAAAATTGAATTTCATTTTTAAATACAAATGTCAACACAAAATATTCACAAACAATGTATTATTAAAAAATTAGAATATTTTTATGAATAATAGGTTATTGATAAATATGTATTCCATTTTCGTAAATACACCTGATTAATAATATATAAAAGTTGGATAAAATAATTAATCGTTAATTAACTCAATAATGATTGATGATGAATTTAGTAGAGATAACTATAATTCGATTTCATAGCACTATAATTGAGAGGAGGTTAGAACCCTTTGGTGAAAACTAATTTTTTTATGCAAAATGTAGTTAATAAAATATAGTTAATTTTAGATAAATTTTTAAGTATTTATAAATTTTAATTGAATACTTGTTCTTTTAAGTACAATGTATTTAAATTATTATTTTAAAATAAATAAACTATTTTAAAAATATAATATGTTATTATATGAATAGTTGATAAGTAGATGTTCAACTGAACTTAATTATATATATATATATATATATATATATATATATATATATATATATATATATATATATATATATATATATATATATAAAATTCATCATACCATGCTGCTTATGGATTTTTCATATTATACAGGTATTTTCAAGCACAATTGATTTGTGAGGTGATTAATCGAATAACACCAATAGTTGCCCATGGACATTGTGAGTTGAAATTCATGAACTCTAATAATACTTTATGTGATATGTATTGGATTTTTCTTGGTATGTCTTAAATAACAAGAACCTTCTATCATGCTTGAAAATTAGTTTTAGAGATTGAAATGCTTTGTTACTCACATTTTAGCACTTAATGTTTTTCTATCAGGAATTGCTATTTGGCATATATATCTAATTCACATCAAACTAATATGGCCATGTCCATTCATGTTTACCAGTGCAAGATTCCTTTGAATGGTACTAGCACAATTCATTTATGCAAGTTTCTAATATAATATGAAACTACACCAAAGAAATTTTGGAATTAATGTGTCATATTTCATTTGGAAAAATTTTGTGCAGCAATTGTGAAATAGTTATTTTAATTTATAATATTTGTTGTCATGTTTAATTTGATTTTGTTTCTTTTAGAAATATTTTCGAAAGAGTAAGTTATCAAGTAATCAAGACTTACTCCAAATCTTGACCGTTAATTCTTATCATTCCAATGGTGAGGAATAAGAAATAATTAAGTGTCGAGAGAGAAAACTCTTACTTATTATTCCCCACCATTGGATTGATAAGAATTAATAGTCACGAATATCCCTCCTCATATATATAGTCTTTAAATTTGTCTTTTTTACTTAAAATATTTAAGGCTAAGAAATAGGTTGGTGATAGATAAAATAAAAATATCTTTATAAAAAATGTCATAAACTTAATAATAAATTATTTTAAATTCAAAATAATTTATTAGTTCACATATTCAAATATTATAAATAATTTAAACTGTAATATTTAATATTTGGTAAAAATATTCAATATTATACTTTATATTTGCCAAACATTCAACTTCTTCAATGCATTATGGTCAATTTATCATTTAATATAGCTTTTACGAAATTTTATTATTGGAGAGAATAATATTATTGAATAGAAAATTAAATAATTCTTCATAATTACTATTTATTCAATATACATGTGATAATTTTATTAATAGGTTATAGAAGACTCAATTATAACTTTTCAGTTACAAATCTAACAATTAAACCTATAATATTTTTAAAATCAAAGAGTTACAATAGTTATTCTGACAATTATAATTGTTTATTAATTTCGTTTTAAACAATATACAATTGATAAAAAAATCAATGATAAAAGATAAAAACATCATAAAAGTGAATCACGAGATTAAAATCATTCTCATTAGTTCTATAACAATTAAAATCAACCATATTTTGTAATTATTTAAATTTTTAGAAAAGATTAATAAGAATATGGAACCAACTAAAATAAAGATTATGATTTATTTAAATAAAGAAGATAAATATCTTCCAATAAAATAAACTCCCCACATCCATATTTTTCAATTTCTAATATTATACGATAATGATATCTTATTATAGACTTTTTAAATTATCAAAATCCTGTATGGCTCTACTCTTACATAAAAGGTCTAATAAGGAAATTAATCTCTCAACGAATTCCAATATTACAATTCTCAAATAATTACAAAAACTTGTGTACATAACACCAAACACTAAGATTGGTCTCATCAGTAAATTTACATGTCAAGAATTCAACTGTTGCAACCTAAGTAATTAGGAAAACTTCTGTGTATAACATCAAACACTAAGATTTAGGAAAACTTATGTATATAACATCAAACACTAAAAGATTTGGGGAAACTTCTGTATATAACATCAAACACTAAGATTGGTCTCATAAGTCAATTTACCTATCAAGAATTCAACTTTTGCAACCTAAGTAATTAGGAAAACTTCTGTATATATCATGAAACCCTAAACATAAAAACTCTAGAAAAAAAAAGCCAAACTTATGCCCTTCGCATAGGGACAAACCTCTTATCCCTTCACATAGACACTGACTTTTCAAGTATGAATTATGGTATCATAGCAAAAATTATCAAAGTTCATGAATTTCAACTCACAGTGTCCAAGGAAACTATCGGTGCTACTCATTAATCACTTCACAAAGAAATGAAGTAATTTCATGCCGAATATCTGAAATTTTTAAACATATAAACACTTTGTTGAAGCTTGGTTAAACTTCTTATTAGAAGATCCATTGCTCTGATGGAGATCCAAAACCTTCCATTTGTGATGAAATTCCTTTGTAACCGATTCATAGAAGAGTGGAAATTGCAATAGCCATGCACACGTAACATGTTTCTGGTAACTTGCCATCAAAATTAAGGATTGATCAATGTGGATAATGTGGCCCAATTTTTGAGGAATTCTCGAATCCCAAATGACAATAGCTAAGTTTTTGGTTGAAAAATGTTCTGTTTTCTTATATGATAGATAAGGGAGTCAAGTTGAAAATGTCTATTAGAATATATGTACAATATTTATTTTTATAGAAATTTCCTTGACAGTAGCTTAACCATATAATAAATCATAATCATTAAATTTGTTTATATTTAAATCAATTGGTGTTTTAATTATTTACCATGATAAAGAAATAATTAAACTCCACCATGTTATCCTCGACCTAAAAATTAAGCCCATTATACAACATTGAATTTCATTTTTAAATACAAATGTTAGCACGAAATATTTAAAAACATTGTATTAATTAAAAAATTATAATATTTTTAAGAATAATAGATTATTGATAAATATGTATTCCTTTTTCGTAAATACACCTGATTAACAATATATAAAAGTTGGATAAAATAATTAATCGTTAATTAACTCAATAATGATTGATAATGAATTTAGTAGAGATAACTATAATTCGATTTCCTAGCACTATAATTGAGAGGAGGTTAGAACCCTTTGGTGAAAACTAATTTTTTTTATGCATAATGTAGTTAATAAAATATAGTTAATTTTAGATAAATTTTTAAGTATCTATAAATTTTAATTGAATACTTGTTCTTTTAAGCAAAATGTATTTTAATTATTATTTTAAAATAAATAACCTATTTTAAAAATATAATATGTTATTATATAAATAGTTGATAAGTAGATGTTCAACTTAACTTAATTAATATATATATATATATATATATATATATATAATTTATCATACTATACTGCTTATAGATTTTTTATATTATACAGGTATTTTCAAGCACAATTGATTTGTGAGGTGATTAATCGAATACCACCAATAGTTGCCCATGGAGATTGTGAGTTGAAATTCATGAACTCTAATAATACTTTATGTGATATGTATTGGAGTTTTCTTGGTATGTCTTAAATAACAAGAACCTTCTATCATGCTTGAAATTTAGTTTTAGAGATTGAAAAGAAAAACAAGTAATTTTTGATTCATTAGTTCTGAAGATTGACTGCTTGAGTTATTTGATATTTTGATTAATTTGATTCATTAGGTCTGTATATAACATCAAACACTAAGATTGGTCTCATAAGTAAATTTAACGGTCAAGAATTCAACTTTTACAACCTAAGTAACTTTGAAAATTTCTGTATATAATATCAAACACTAAACATAAAACACCTCTAGAAAAAAAAAAGCCAAACTTATGCCCTTCGCATAGAGACAAACCTCTTATCCGTTCACATAGACACTGACATTTCAAGTATGAACTATGGTATCATAAAAAAAATATTATCAAAGTTCATGAATTTCAACTCACAGTGTCCAAGGAAACTATCTGTGCTACTCGATTAATGACCTCACAAAGAAATTAAGTAATTTCATGTCGAATTAAGGATTGATCAATGTTGATAATGTGCCAAATATTTGAGGAATTCTCGAATCCCAAATGACAATAGCTAAGTTGTTGGTTGAATAATGTTCCGGTTTCTTATATGATAGATAAGGGAGTCAAGTTAAAAATGTCTACAAGAATATATGTATAATATTTATTTTTATAGAAATTTCCATGATAGTAGGTTAACCATATAATAAATCATAATAATTAAATTCGTTTATATTTAAATCAATTGGTATTTTAATTATGTACCATGATAAAGAAATAATTAAACTCCACCATGTTAGCCTCCACCTAAAATTTAACCCCATTATACAAAATTGAATTTCATTTTTAAATACAAATGTCAACGAGAAATGTTTACAAACATTGTATTATTAAAAAATTATAATATTTTTAAGAATAATAGGTTATTGATAAATATGTATTCCATTTTCGTAAATACACCTCATTAATATTATATAAAACTTTGATAAAATAATTAATTATTAATTAACTCAATAATGATTGATGATGAATGTAGTAGAGATATCTATAGTTCGATTTCCTAGCACTATAATTAAGAGGAGGTTAGAACCCTTTGGTGAAAACTAATTTTTTTATGCAAAATGTAGTTAATAAAATATAGTAAATTTTAGATAAATTTTTAAGTATTTATAAATTTTAATTGAATACTTGTTCTTTTAAGTAAATTGTATTTAAATTATTATTTTAAAAATATAATATGTTATTATATGAATAGTTGATAAGTAGATGTTCAACTGAACTTAATTATATATATATATATATATATATATATATATATATATATATATATATATATATATATATATATATATATATATATATATATATATATATATATATATATATATATATATATATATAATTCATCATACTATGCTACTTATAGATATTTTATATTTTACAGGTATTTTCAAGCACAATTGATTTGTGAGGTGATTAATCGAATAGCACCAATAGTTGCCCTTCAACATTGTGAGTAGAAATTCTTGAACTCTAATAATACTTTATCTGATATGTATTGGAGTTTTCTTGGTATGTGTTAAAAAACAACAACCTTCTATCATGCTTGAAAATTAGTTTTAGAGATTAAAAAGAAAAACAAGTAATTTTTGATTCATTAGTTCTGAAGATTGACTACTTGAGTTATTTGATATTTTGATTAATTTTTTCTGCTTTATATCCATGTTATGTTATGTTATGTTATGCAGGGTTTTCTATAGCTTCTAACTCAATAAAGAGTATAATTTGGAGCCATTTAGAGTCGTGGTTGGTTGAAAGCGCTGGAATTGTGTTGCCACGAACAGAAGCAACAGTCCTTGCAATTTCAAAATCATATCATATTAATATAAATCTATTGGTTACTCACATTTTAGCACTTAATAATTTTCTGTCATGAATTTCTATTTGGTTTATATATGTTATTCACACCAAACTAATATGGCCATGTCGATTCATGTTTACCGGTGCAAGATTTCTTTTATTGGTACCAGCACAATTCACTTATGCAAGTTTCTAATATAATATGAAACTTCACCAAACTAATATGGCCATGTCCATTCATGTTTACTAGTGCAAGATTCCTTTAAATGGTACTAGCACAATTCATTTATGCAAGTTTCTAATATAATATAAACTACATTATTAGATACAACTACAAGACCGAAATTTATGTTCAACTATTTTTGTAAATGGTTGGCCTGAAATTGGGTCCAAAGATGACGGTGATGCATATTGAAGTTTAAGTTGATTTTGATTGTGTGCAAATTTATGAATTAATGTGTTATATTTGTTTTGGAAACATTTTGTGCAGCAATTGTGAAATAGTTATTTTAATTTATAATAGTTTTTGTGATGTTTAATTTGATTTTTTTTTCTTTTAGAAATATTTTCGAAAGAGTGAGTTATCAAGACTTACTCCAAATCTTGACCATTAATTCTTATCAATTCAATGGTGTGGAATAATAAATAATTAAGTGTGGAGAGAGAAAACTCTTACTTATTATTCCTCACCATTGGATTTATAAGAATTAATAGTCAAGAATATAGCTCCTCATATATATAGTCTTTAATTTTGTCTTTTTTCTTTGAAATATTTAAGACTAAGATATAGGTTGGTGATAGATAAAATAAAAATATCTTTATAAAAAATGTCATAAACTTATTAATAAATTATTTTAAATTCAAAATAATTTATTAGTTCACATATTCAAATATTATAAATAATTTAAACTGTAATATTTAATATTTGGAAAAAATATTCAATATTATACTTTATATTTGCCAAGCATTCAACTTCTTCAATGCATTATGGTCAATTTATCATTTAATATAGCTTTTAGGAAATTTTATTATTGAAGAATATAATTATTATTGAATAGAAAGTTAAATAATTCGACATAATTATTATTTATTCAATAAACATGTGATAATTTTATTAATAGGTTATAAAAGACTCAATTATAACTTTTCTGTTACAAATCTAAAAATTAAACCTATAAATTTTTTAAAATCAAAGAGTTTTAATAATTATTCTGAAAATTATATTTGTATATTAATTTCTTTTTAAAGAATATAAAATTGATAAAAAAAATCAATGATAAAAGATAAAAACATCATAAAAGTGAATCACGAGATTAAAATCATTCTCATTAATTCTATACCAATTAAAATCAACGATATTTTGTACCTATTTAAATTTTTTAGAAAAGATTAATAAGAATATGGAACCAACTAAAATAAAGATTATGATTTATTTAAATAAAGAAGATAAATATCTTCCACTAAAATAAACTTCCCACATCCATACTTTTCAATTTCTAATATTATATGATTATGATATCTTACAATATAGACTTTTTAAATTATCAAAATCCTCTATGGCTCTACTCTTACATAAGGGGTCTAATAAGGAAATTAATCTCTCAACGAATTTCAATATTACAATCCTCAAATAATATGAAAAACTTTTGTACAAAACACCAAACACTAAGATTGGTCGCATAAGTAAATTTACCTGTCAAGAATTCAACTTTAGCAACCTTAGGAAAAGGTCTGTATATAACATCAAACACTAAGATTGGTCTCATAAGTAAATTTAACGGTCAAGAATTCAACTTTTACAACCTAAGTAACTTTGAAAATTTCTGTATATAATATCAAACACTAAACATAAAACACCTCTAGAAAAAAAAAAGCCAAACTTATGCCCTTCGCATAGAGACAAACCTCTTATCCGTTCACATAGACACTGACATTTCAAGTATGAACTATGGTATCATAAAAAAAATATTATCAAAGTTCATGAATTTCAACTCACAGTGTCCAAGGAAACTATCTGTGCTACTCGATTAATGACCTCACAAAGAAATTAAGTAATTTCATGTCGAATTAAGGATTGATCAATGTTGATAATGTGCCAAATATTTGAGGAATTCTCGAATCCCAAATGACAATAGCTAAGTTGTTGGTTGAATAATGTTCCGGTTTCTTATATGATAGATAAGGGAGTCAAGTTAAAAATGTCTACAAGAATATATGTATAATATTTATTTTTATAGAAATTTCCATGATAGTAGGTTAACCATATAATAAATCATAATCATTAAATTCGTTTATATTTAAATCAATTGGTATTTTAATTATGTACCATGATAAAGAAATAATTAAACTCCACCATGTTAGCCTCCACCTAAAATTTAACCCCATTATACAAAATTGAATTTCATTTTTAAATACAAATGTCAACGAGAAATGTTTACAAACATTGTATTATTAAAAAATTATAATATTTTTAAGAATAATAGGTTATTGATAAATATGTATTCCATTTTCGTAAATACACCTCATTAATATTATATAAAACTTTGATAAAATAATTAATTATTAATTAACTCAATAATGATTGATGATGAATGTAGTAGAGATATCTATAGTTCGATTTCCTAGCACTATAATTAAGAGGAGGTTAGAACCCTTTGGTGAAAACTAATTTTTATGCAAAATGTAGTTAATAAAATATAGTAAATTTTAGATAAATTTTTAAGTATTTATAAATTTTAATTGAATACTTGTTCTTTTAAGTAAATTGTATTTAAATTATTATTTTAAAAATATAATATGTTATTATATGAATAGTTGATAAGTAGATGTTCAATGAACTTAATTATATATATATATATATATATATATATATATATATATATATATATATATATATATATATATATATATATATATATATAATTCATCATACTATGCTACTTATAGATATTTTATATTTTACAGGTATTTTCAAGCACAATTGATTTGTGAGGTGATTAATCGAATAGCACCAATAGTTGCCCTTCAACATTGTGAGTAGAAATTCTTGAACTCTAATAATACTTTATCTGATATGTATTGGAGTTTTCTTGGTATGTGTTAAAAAACAACAACCTTCTATCATGCTTGAAAATTAGTTTTAGAGATTAAAAAGAAAAACAAGTAATTTTTGATTCATTAGTTCTGAAGATTGACTACTTGAGTTATTTGATATTTTGATTAATTTTTTCTGCTTTATATCCATGTTATGTTATGTTATGTTATGTTATGCAGGGTTTTCTATAGCTTCTAACTCAATAAAGAGTATAATTTGGAGCCATTTAGAGTCGTGGTTGGTTGAAAGCGCTGGAATTGTGTTGCCACGAACAGAAGCAACAGTCCTTGCAATTTCAAAATCATATCATATTAATATAAATCTATTGGTTACTCACATTTTAGCACTTAATAATTTTCTGTCATGAATTTCTATTTGGTTTATATATGTTATTCACACCAAACTAATATGGCCATGTCGATTCATGTTTACCGGTGCAAGATTTCTTTTATTGGTACCAGCACAATTCACTTATGCAAGTTTCTAATATAATATGAAACTTCACCAAACTAATATGGCCATGTCCATTCATGTTTACTAGTGCAAGATTCCTTTAAATGGTACTAGCACAATTCATTTATGCAAGTTTCTAATATAATATAAACTACATTATTAGATACAACTACAAGACCGAAATTTATGTTCAACTATTTTTGTAAATGGTTGGCCTGAAATTGGGTCCAAAGATGACGGTGATGCATATTGAAGTTTAAGTTGATTTTGATTGTGTACAAATTTATGAATTAATGTGTTATATTTGTTTTGGAAACATTTTGTGCAGCAATTGTGAAATAGTTATTTTAATTTATAATAGTTTTTGTGATGTTTAATTTGATTTTTTTTCTTTTAGAAAGATTTTCGAAAGAGTGAGTTATCAAGACTTACTCCAAATCTTGACCATTAATTCTTATCAATTCAATGGTGTGGAATAATAAATAATTAAGTGTGGAGAGAGAAAACTCTTACTTATTATTCCTCACCATTGGATTTATAAGAATTAATAGTCAAGAATATAGCTCCTCATATATATAGTCTTTAATTTTGTCTTTTTTCTTTGAAATATTTAAGACTAAGATATAGGTTGGTGATAGATAAAATAAAAATATCTTTATAAAAAATGTCATAAACTTATTAATAAATTATTTTAAATTCAAAATAATTTATTAGTTCACATATTCAAATATTATAAATAATTTAAATTGTAATATTTAATATTTGGAAAAAATATTCAATATTATACTTTATATTTGCCAAGCATTCAACTTCTTCAATGCATTATGGTCAATTTATCATTTAATATAGCTTTTAGGAAATTTTATTATTGAAGAATATAATTATTATTGAATAGAAAGTTAAATAATTCGACATAATTATTATTTATTCAATAAACATGTGATAATTTTATTAATAGGTTATAAAAGACTCAATTATAACTTTTCATTACAAATCTAAAAATTAAACCTATAAATTTTTTAAAATCAAAGAGTTTTAATAATTATTCTGAAAATTATATTTGTATATTAATTTCTTTTTAAAGAATATAAAATTGATAAAAAAAATCAATGATAAAAGATAAAAACATCATAAAAGTGAATCACGAGATTAAAATCATTCTCATTAATTCTATACCAATTAAAATCAACGATATTTTGTACCTATTTAAATTTTTTAGAAAAGATTAATAAGAATATGGAACCAACTAAAATAAAGATTATGATTTATTTAAATAAAGAAGATAAATATCTTCCACTAAAATAAACTTCCCACATCCATACTTTTCAATTTCTAATATTATATGATTATGATATCTTACAATATAGACTTTTTAAATTATCAAAATCCTCTATGGCTCTACTCTTACATAAGGGGTCTAATAAGGAAATTAATCTCTCAACGAATTTCAATATTACAATCCTCAAATAATATGAAAAACTTTTGTACAAAACACCAAACACTAAGATTGGTCGCATAAGTAAATTTACCTGTCAAGAATTCAACTTTAGCAACCTTAGGAAAAGGTCTGTATATAACATCAAACACTAAGATTGGTCTCATAAGTAAATTTAACGGTCAAGAATTCAACTTTTACAACCTAAGTAACTTTGAAAATTTCTGTATATAATATCAAACACTAAACATAAAACACCTCTAGAAAAAAAAAAGCCAAACTTATGCCCTTCGCATAGAGACAACCCTCTTATCCGTTCACATAGACACTGACATTTCAAGTATGAACTATGGTATCATAAAAAAAATATTATCAAAGTTCATGAATTTCAACTCACAGTGTCCAAGGAAACTATCTGTGCTACTCGATTAATGACCTCACAAAGAAATTAAGTAATTTCATGCCGAATTAAGGATTGATCAATGTTGATAATGTGCCAAATATTTGAGGAATTCTCGAATCCCAAATGACAATAGCTAAGTTGTTGGTTGAATAATGTTCTGGTTTCTTATATGATAGATAAGGGAGTCAAGTTTAAAATGTCTACAAGAATATATGTATAATATTTATTTTTATAGAAATTTCTATGATAGTAGGTTAACCATATAATAAATCATAATCATTAAATTCGTTTATATTTAAATCAATTGGTATTTTAATTATGTACCATGATAAAGAAATAATTAAACTCCACCATGTTAGCCTCCACCTAAAATTTAACCCCATTATACAAAATTGAATTTCATTTTTAAATACAAATGTCAACGAGAAATGTTTACAAACATTGTATTATTAAAAAATTATAATATTTTTAAGAATAATAGGTTATTGATAAATATGTATTCCATTTTCGTAAATACACCTCATTAATAATATATAAAACTTTGATAAAATAATTAATTGTTAATTAACTCAATAATGATTGATGATGAATGTAGTAGAGATAACTATAGTTCGATTTCCTAGCACTATAATTAAGAGGAGGTTAGAACCCTTTGGTGAAAACTAATTTTTTTATGCAAAATGTAGTTAATAAAATATAGTGAATTTTAGATAAATTTTTAAGTATTTATAAATTTTAATTGAATACTTGTTCTTTTAAGTAAATTGTATTTAAATTATTATTTTAAAAATATAATGTTATTATATGAATAGTTGATAAGTAGATGTTCAACTGAACTTAATTATATATATATATATATATATATATATATATATATATATATATATATATATAATTCATCATACTATGCTACTTATAGATTTTTCATATTTTACAGGTATTTTCAAACACAATTGATTTGTGAGGTGATTAATCGAATAGCACCAATAGTTGCCCTTCAACATTGTGAGTAGAAATTCTTGAACTCTAATAATACTTTATCTGAAATGTATTGGAGTTTTCTTGGTATGTGTTAAAAAACAACAACCTTCTATCATGCTTGAAAATTAGTTTTAGAGATTAAAAAGAAAAACAAGTAATTTTTGATTCATTAGTTCTGAAGATTGACTACTTGAGTTATTTGATATTTTGATTAATTTTTTCTGCTTTATATCCATGTTATGTTATGTTATGTTATGAAGGGTTTTCTATAGCTTCTAACTCAATAAAGAGTACAATTTGGAGCCATTTAGAGTCGTGGTTGGTTGAAAGCCCTAGAATTGTGTTGCCACGAACAGAAGCAGCAGTCCTTGCAATTTCAAAATCATATCTTATTAATATAAATCTATTGGTTACTCACATTTTAGCTTTGTTACTCACATTTTAGCACTTAATAATTTTCTGTCATGAATTTCTATTTGGTTTATATATGTTATTCACACCAAACTAATATGGCCATGTCGATTCATGTTTACCGGTGCAAAATTCCTTTTATTGGTACTAGCACAATTCATTTATGCAAGTTTCTAATATAATATGAAACTACACCAAACTAATATGGCCATGTCCATTCATGTTTACTAGTGCAAGATTCCTTTGAATGGTACTAGCACAATTCATTTATGCAAGTTTCTAATATAATATGAAACTACATTATTAGATACAACTACAAGAGCAAAATTTATGTTCAACTATTTTTGTAAATGGTTGGCCTGAAATTGGGTCCAAAGATGATCGTGATGCATATTGAAGTTTAAGTTGATTTTGATTCTGTACAAATTTATGAATTAATGTGTTATATTTCTTTTGGAAAAATTTTGTGCAGCAATTGTGAAATAGTTATTTTAATTTATAATAGTTTTTGTGATGTTTAATTTGATTTTTTTTCTTTTAGAAATATTTTCGAAAGAGTGAGTTATCAAGACTTACTCCAAATCTTGACCATTAATTCTTATCAATTCAATGGTGTGGAATAATAAATAATTAAGTGTGGAGAGAGAAAACTCTTACTTATTATTCCTCACCATTGGATTTATAAGAATTAATAGTCAAGAATATAGCTCCTCATATATATAGTCTTTAATTTTGTCTTTTTTCTGTGAAATATTTAAGACTAAGATATAGGTTGGTGATAGATAAAATAAAAATATCTTTATAAAAAATGTCATAAACTTATTAATAAATTATTTTAAATTCAAAATAATTTATTAGTTCACATATTCAAATATTATAAATAATTTAAATTGTAATATTTAATATTTGGAAAAAATATTCAATATTATACTTTATATTTGCCAAGCATTCAACTTCTTCAATGCATTATGGTCAATTTATCATATAATATAGCTTTTAGGAAATTTTATTATTGAAGAATATAATTATAATGGAATAGAAAGTTAAATAATTCTACATAATTATTATTTATTCAATATACATGTGATAATTTTATTAATAGGTTATAAAAGACTCAATTATAACTTTTCTGTTACAAATCTAAAAATTAAACCTATAAATTTTTTAAAATCAAAGAGTTTTAATAATTATTCTGAAAATTATATTTGTATATTAATTTCTTTTTAATCAATATAAAATTGATAAAAAAAATCAATGATAAAAGATAAAAACATCATAAAAGTGAATCACGAGATTAAAGTCATTCTCATTAATTCTATACCAATTAAAATCAACGATATTTTGTAACTATTTAAATTTTTTAGAAAAGATGAATAAGAATATGGAACCAACTAAAATAAAGATTATGATTTATTAAATAAAGAAGATAAATATCTTCCACTAAAATAAACTCCCCACATCCAGATATTTCAATTTCTAATATTATACGATAACGATATCTTATTATAGACTTTTTAAATTATCAACTACTCTTACATAAAAGGTCTAATAAGGAAATTAATCTCAACAAATTCCAATATTACAATTCTCAAATATTAGAAAAACTTTTGTACATAACACCAAATACTAAGATTGACACCAAATACTAAGATTGGTCTCATAAGTAAATTTACCTGTCAGGAATTCAACTTTTGCAACCTAAGTAATTAGGAAAACTTCTGTGTATAACAACAAACACTAAGATTAAGGATAACTTCTGTATATAACATCAAACACTAAAAGATTTGGGAAATTTTGTATATAACATCAAACACTAAGATTGGCCTCATAAGTAAATTTACATGCCAAGAATTCAACTTTTGCAACCTAAGTAATTAGGAAAACTTCGGTATATAACATGAAACGCTATACATAAAAACTCTAGAAAAAAAAGCCAAACTTATGCCCTTCGCATAGAGACAAACCTCTTATCCGTTCACATAGACACTGACTTTTCAAGTATGAATTATGGTATCATAAAAAAAAATTATCAAAGTTCATGAATTTCAACTCACAGTGTCCAAGGAAACTATATGTGCTACTCGATTAATGACCTCACAAAGAAATGAAGTAATTTCATGCCGAATTAAGGATTGATCAATGTTGATAATGTGCCAAATATTTGAGGAATTCTCGAATCCCAAATGACAATAGCTAAGTTGTTGGTTGAATAATGTTCTGGTTTCTTATATGATAGATAAGGGAGTCAAGTTTAAAATGTCTACAAGAATATATGTATAATATTTATTTTTATAGAAATTTCTATGATAGTAGGTTAACCATATAATAAATCATAATCATTAAATTCGTTTATATTTAAATCAATTGGTATTTTAATTATGTACCATGATAAAGAAATAATTAAACTCCACCATGTTAGCCTCCACCTAAAATTTAACCCCATTATACAAAATTGAATTTCATTTTTAAATACAAATGTCAACGAGAAATGTTTACAAACATTGTATTATTAAAAAATTATAATATTTTTAAGAATAATAGGTTATTGATAAATATGTATTCCATTTTCGTAAATACACCTCATTAATAATATATAAAACTTTGATAAAATAATTAATTGTTAATTAACTCAATAATGATTGATGATGAATGTAGTAGAGATAACTATAGTTCGATTTCCTAGCCCTATAATTAAGAGGAGGTTAGAACCCTTTGGTGAAAACTAATTTTTTTATGCAAAATGTAGTTAATAAAATATAGTGAATTTTAGATAAATTTTTAAGTATTTATAAATTTTAATTGAATACTTGTTCTTTTAAGTAAATTGTATTTAAATTATTATTTTAAAAATATAATATGTTATTATATGAATAGTTGATAAGTAGATGTTCAACTGAACTTAATTAATATATATATATATATATATATATATATATATATATATATATATATATATATATATATATATATATATATATATATAATTCATCATACTATGCTACTTATAGATTTTTCATATTTTACGGTATTTTCAAACACAATTGATTTGTGAGGTGATTAATCGAATAGCACCAATAGTTGCCCTTCAACATTGTGAGTAGAAATTCTTGAACTCTAATAATACTTTATGAAATGTATTGGAGTTTTCTTGGTATGTGTTAAAAACAACAACCTTCTATCATGCTTGAAAATTAGTTTTAGGGATTAAAAGAAAAACAAGTAATTTTTGATTCATTAGTTCGAAGATTGACTACTTGAGTTATTTGATATTTTGATTAATTTTCTGCTTTATATCCATGTTATGTTATGTTATGTTATGAAGGGTTTTCTATAGCTTCTAACTCAATAAAGAGTACAATTTGGAGCCATTTAGAGTCGTGGTTGGTTGAAAGCCCTAGAATTGTGTTGCCACGAACAGAAGCAGCAGTCCTTGCAATTTCAAAATCATATCTTATTAATATAAATCTATTGGTTACTCACATTTTAGCTTTGTTACTCACATTTTAGCACTTAATAATTTTCATCATGAATTTCTATTTGGTTTATATATGTTATTCACACCAAACTAATATGGCCATGTCGATTCATGTTTACCGGTGCAAAATTCCTTTTATTGGTACTAGCACAATTCATTTATGCAAGTTTCTAATATAATATGAAACTACACCAAACTAATATGGCCATGTCCATTCATGTTTACTAGTGCAAGATTCCTTTGAATGGTACTAGCACAATTCATTTATGCAAGTTTCTAATATAATATGAAACTACATTATTAGATACAACTACAAGAGCAAAATTTATGTTCAACTATTTTTGTAAATGGTTGGCCTGAAATTGGGTCCAAAGATGATGGTGATGCATATTGAAGTTTAAGTTGATTTTGATTCGTATAAATTTATGAATTAATGTGTTATATTTCTTTTGGAAAAATTTTGTGCAGCAATTGTGAAATAGTTATTTTAATTTATAATAGTTTTTGTGATGTTTAATTTGATTTTTTTCTTTTAGAAATATTTTCGAAAGAGTGAGTTATCAAGACTTACTCAAATCTTGACCATTAATTCTTATCAATTCAATGGTGTGGAATAATAAATAATTAAGTGTGAGAGAAAACTCTTACTTATTATTCCTCACCATTGGATTTATAAGAATTAATAGTCAAGAATATAGCTCCTCATATATATAGTCTTTAATTTTGTCTTTTTCGTGAAATATTTAAGACTAAGATATAGGTTGGTGATAGATAAAATAAAAATATCTTTATAAAAAATGTCATAAACTTATTAATAAATTATTTTAAATTCAAAATAATTTATTAGTTCACATATTCAAATATTATAAATAATTTAAATTGTAATATTTAATATTTGGAAAAAATATTCAATATTATACTTTATATTTGCCAAGCATTCAACTTCTTCAATGCATTATGGTCAATTTATCATTTAATATAGCTTTTAGGAAATTTTATTATTGAAGAATATAATTATAATTGAATAGAAAGTTAAATAATTCTACATAATTATTATTTATTCAATATACATGTGATAATTTTATTAATAGGTTATAAAAGACTCAATTATAACTTTTCTGTTACAAATCTAAAAATTAAACCTATAAATTTTTTAAAATCAAAGAGTTTTAATAATTATTCTGAAAATTATATTTGTATATTAATTTCTTTTTAATCAATATAAAATTGATAAAAAAAATCAATGATAAAAGATAAAAACATCATAAAAGTGAATCACGAGATTAAAGTCATTCTCATTAATTCTATACCAATTAAAATCAACGATATTTTGTAACTATTTAAATTTTTTAGAAAAGATGAATAAGAATATGGAACCAACTAAAATAAAGATTATGATTTATTAAATAAAGAAGATAAATATCTTCCACTAAAATAAACTCCCCACATCCAGATATTTCAATTTCTAATATTATACGATAACGATATCTTATTATAGACTTTTTAAATTATCAACTACTCTTACATAAAAGGTCTAATAAGGAAATTAATCTCAACAAATTCCAATATTACAATTCTCAAATATTAGAAAAACTTTTGTACATAACACCAAATACTAAGATTGACACCAAATACTAAGATTGGTCTCATAAGTAAATTTACCTGTCAGGAATTCAACTTTTGCAACCTAAGTAATTAGGAAAACTTCTGTGTATAACAACAAACACTAAGATTAAGGATAACTTCTGTATATAACATCAAACACTAAAAGATTTGGGAAATTTTGTATATAACATCAAACACTAAGATTGGCCTCATAAGTAAATTTACATGCCAAGAATTCAACTTTTGCAACCTAAGTAATTAGGAAAACTTCGGTATATAACATGAAACGCTATACATAAAAACTCTAGAAAAAAAGCCAAACTTATGCCCTTCGCATAGAGACAAACCTCTTATCCGTTCACATAGACACTGACTTTTCAAGTATGAATTATGGTATCATAAAAAAAAATTATCAAAGTTCATGAATTTCAACTCACAGTGTCCAAGGAAACTATATGTGCTACTCGATTAATGACCTCACAAAGAAATGAAGTAATTTCATGCCGAATATCTGACATTTTTAAACATATAAACTCTTTGTTGAAGTTGGGTTGAACTTCTTATTAGTAGATGCATTGCTCTGATGAAGATCCAAAACCTTCAATTTGCGATGAAATTCCTTTGTAACCGATGCATAGAAGAGATAGTAGATGGGTGGAAATTGCAATAGCCATGCACACGTAACATGTTTCTTGTTACTTGCTGTCATACCCCAATTTTTGACCTAATATACCACCTTACATCTGCATCATTGCACCATTAACAGTTCAGAACAGAATTAATCGGGTGTGGCTTCTACAGGTTAAAATTAGGGTTTCATAAATTTTTCATCTAATTCAAGAGGCAATCAATTAGGGTTTGAGTTTTACTCACCTCATTTAATCTATCTTGATCAAATCATTAACCTCTGATCTTCAGATATCATAATTTTTCTCATGATCTATCAAGGATCAACCAATTAGGGTTTTCATCGAGCATGAGTAATCTCTGATTTTCTGATCAATGAATGACTTTTTTGGTTAGAGATTGATCTTCACATCTTAGATACAACATGTTAACCTAATTTCTGGATTCAAAACATCACAGAAGTTCACAGGATTCATCAGTCAATTTCTGAAACATCTGATGAAATTTCATCTGCACAGAAAAGTCAAACTTTGACTTTTGGTCAACTTTTTCAAGACAAAACTTTTTCAATCATCAAAATACTTCAAATGATCCATCATGATCATAAAAAATCAAGAAATTTGGAAAAGTCAACAAAAAGTCAAAAATTTCAACACTTAGAAAATTTTTCAAGTGTTAAAATTTCATACATTTTCCAAATTTCATGGCATTTTTTCACATAGTTCCACTTTGAATTGGAAAAACTCAAAACATGAAAGTTGTAGCCCTTGAAACAAGCTTTCCAAAATGTCCAAGAACTCTCAAATCCATGGAGTCTAGCCATACTTTTGATTTTGAAACTTAGAGCTCCAAAATCCATAATTTTCAAGTACAAACTTTCAAATTTATAGGTCATTTTGCATTTTCTTCTTCTAGAACACATGCCACCTTGCAAAGATAAGCTAGAGCTGATAAAAATCAGTTGGATGTGTCATACCCCAAATTTTGACCTAATATACCACCTTACATTTGCATTGTTGCACAACTAACAGTTCAAACAACATTAATCGGGTATAGCATTCACAGGTCAAAATTAGGGTTTCATCAGATTTTCATCTGATTCAAGAGCTAACCAATTAGGGTTTGAGATTTTCTCACTCCATTTGATCTATCTTGATCAAATCATCAGCCTTCAATCCTCAGATATCCATTTTTCTCATAGATCAATCGAGGATCGACCAATTAGGGTTTTGGTCGAGCATAGGCATTCTCTGATTTTTTGAGCAGTAATTGACTTTTTTGGATAGAGATTGGTCAAAATTTCTATAACTTAGAAAAATTTCTAAGTGTTGAAATTTCACATTTTTTCCAAACTTCAAGCCATTTTTTCACCTAGTTCCAATTGGAATTTGAAAAAACTCAAAACATGAAAGTTGTAGATCATGGAAAAATCTTTCCAAAATGTCTAAGAACTCCAAAATCCATGAAGGCTAGCTATGTCTTTGAAATTGGAACATAAGCCTCCATGAAACTTAATTTTCAAAGTTCACAACTTCAAATTATGGGTCATTTTGCATTTTTCTTGTTCTAGAAGCTTTCCACCTTGCCAAAATGAGTCATCATGAACTGATAAATATCAGCTTGAAGATATAATTGAAGATTGGATCAAATTGAGAAAATTCACACATGGTAAAAAAAGGGAACCTTCCTTTTACTTTCCAAATGACCATCTTGCCCTCTAAGCAAGCTTTGAGTTACCAAAAGCCATGTACTCTTGCCTAATTTTGCGAGCTTGTTTGCCTATAAATAGCTCATCATTTCAAGTTCAAACAACACCAAAATTCCACAAATACATGCTTTTCATTCTTTTCTTGAAAATCAAGTAACATAGAGCAAAATTGCCAAACTTGCATTTTGAAATTCAAGTAAAATCATGATGAAATTTGGTGTCTAATGTGTTTCGAATCATTAACAAACATGTTACAAGCTTAAAATCAACATGAACAAAGCGAAAACGAATTTCATTTTCGTTTTCAAACTCTTCAAAACTGCCATGGAATTCGAATTTGGAACTAGGCTTGATCAAACTATGTTCTAACCATTCAAACATCATCAGTATGCATCATAGGAATAATCCAAACCATTAATCCTAAACTGTAACACCATTAACCTCGATTTGAGTTTTTTGAGTGATTGCGAGTTGACTTGAGTGGAGTGATTGAAGCAAGTTCAAAGCAAGCAGGCTATCCTCATAGCATCCATACATGCCGATGAAGCTTAAATGATCAAGAAATAGCAACTGGAAACACGTTTGCATCGATTTCGATCTTCATTTTTCCAGGTATCCATACGAACTTCAAACTCCATATTCCTTGCACCAATTGAGAAAAGCTCTTGGCCATTCTCTTTCTGCACCTCTAACGATTCTTAACCCTCAAAAAAATCAAACAATCATGAACAATCCATCATTTAATTTGAAAAATCAGTTTTAGGGTTCATACGTGTTCTTCGAATCAAAATCATTCTGGGTTTAAAATAAATGAAAAACACTACTATCATATTGGGGAAAAACGATCAAGTTTGGTTTTGTTTCACTCAATTTGGTTAAGAAACAAAGATTTGAGCAAGGATTTAAGATTCGAAAATCAAACACAAACCCGAAAATTCGCGCGTGTTCTTGGTGTTCTTCAGTTTTTGAAAATTCAAATAATCCAATATAATATTAACGCGTGTTTTAATCCACTAACACATTCAAACGCGTTGGCCCAGTGGTTGCTTGCTTGGTCTTAGTTCTTTTTGACACGCGTCCACCCAAAGGTCATGGGTTCAACACCCAGCAAGACCATTTCTTTTTACAAACTTCCATTTTTTCATGTTTTTTTATCAAACTTCAACAATTTTTTTAACCAATCAAAACTTCTCATTTTGAGATGATTTTTGCACACTTGTCATTTAATATATATTTTATGATTATGTCAAAAATCCAAAAATATTTTCATCGATTAATTTTAATCGAGGCAGCGACGTTCGAACACTTTTTCAAACCTCCTTAAAAGGTGAATTTTTCAAGTTTTCGACTTCCGATTTTTTTCAAAACTTCTCATGAATAAGCCTCACACTTCAAAACATTTCAAAACATTTTCAAATCATTCTTCAAAAACTTTTTTCATCAAACTTGCATCTTTTACCATAATTGATCCAATTCAAAACGATAAAACTGAATTCGTTTCTTCTCGAATTTCTCGATCGATCATAGGCCTCCCTTATGGTGTAAGTCCCAACCCTTTATGTACATACTTAGCTTTATTTGTACATATTCAAAACATCTTTGTCAATATTCAAACATAAACAAATTTCTTTCATTTGTTTTCATTCGTTTGTCTATCATGAATCCATTGGTTTTTAAAGGAAGAATTCTCCTGAGTAAAACTTCTTTCAAACCAGTGGGCCTCCATCACGGTGTAAGTCCCATAAAATTCTTTTATGTACATAATATTTCTTTGTACATATCAAACTTTTGTCAAACTTTTTAAACAAACTTTTATCATACATAACAGATACTTCTTTTCAAAACTTTTTATCATACATATCTGGATACTCTTTTGAAAAATACTTTTCTGAGATAAACTTTGATCAATCATTTACTTTCATCTGTACATTTTATACTAAATGCCATTGATTTTGAAAGAGCATTATTCCTGTGGCGCTTTCAAATCAATGGGCCTCTCTCTGATGTAAGTCCAACCCTCCTATGTACATCCATCTTTATACGTACAAAACTCGTCCGTGTACATATTCATTTCCTTGTACAGTTCAAACTGTGAATAATCAAGTTACACTCGTTTCAAGCGTTCGTTCACAAACACTTGTTTATATTTCATAAACTGCTGTAAATAAACATCATGCATTGTTTATATTTCCTTCATAAACTCCTGAATACATATCACACACACACTGTTTATACAAACTGTCTAATAAATAACATAACAATTAGACTAATCAATAGGTTCCCACAGATAGCCTCTTCATACAAGACAATTCATCATCGGCATGAGTTAGCCCGCTTGGGCTTCATACAAGACAACTCATCACCGGTTGAGTTTAGCCTCCTTGGGCTTCATACAAGATAACTCATCCCGGCATGGGTCACCTTCTCTTGGGCTTCATACAAAGAAACTCTCCCAGAGTTAGCCTCCGCTTAGGCTTCATATAAGACAACACTCCTGTTGAGTCACCTCCTCTTGGGCTTCGTTCAAAAGAACTCCTCATTGAGTTTAGCCTTCTCTTGGGCATCATACAATGAAAGGCAGAAATCTCTTATGACCTCCTCTTGGGCTTCCAATACAAAGAATCACCCACGCTAAGATAGAACCCTGAAAGGATGGTTTCCCGGTGAAATCACTTTCAAATTCCCCATAGAGTAAAATTTCTCGGTGAAATTGCTCTTACTCAGCAAAGGATGATTTCTCGGTGAAATCCCTTTCAAGCCAAAGACAACCATACCCTATAGCTTCCTCTTGAGCTTCATACAAGGACCCTCGATGACCCTCGGAATGCCTCCTCTTGGGCTAACAATACAAGGACCCATGGGCTTCTTAAAAGCATCCCTTTAATCCAATCAATTTCTCCTTGAGATTTAGACATCTATCGTCTCTATGGAAGAAGTATCTCATCTGTTACATCACATACAGTCAAAAACTGTTCAAACTTTTCAAACTGTTTTCAAACAAAAAACATCTCTTAACAGTAAGTGGTAACGCTTGTACACTCAAGCAAAACACCCAATACTTACAGTTAAAAGATTCAATCATCTTTTTTCAAACATCTTTCTTAAACATGTAAGTGGTAACGCTTGTACACTCAAGCAAAACACCTAATACTTACGACGAAAGACTTTTATCAATCAAACAACTTTTCAAAATGTATGTGATGAAATAGATTAGATACATTTTTCATTAAGATGACATTTATGCATCTCTTACTAACATCCGTTGCTTTCCACTAGCATAAGTGGGAACTACGATTGCTCGACTTTCTCAACATCCTTTTGAGAATACGTGAGCACAAGGTCTCATCCTTGGCGAGCAAATTTCTTTCTCTCGGACCAACAAACCATAGAACCCAGTAGATCCGAGCTACAAATGCTCGATTCCCACTAGGGATATGTATGAGAAGATCCACGGATCTTTGCGAGCACAATAATAACAAAACCTAGAATCCCACATAATCTCTGTTTCTTAAAATCCAAAGGAGAAACTTTCCCAATCATAGAAATAGCAATTAAAAACACACAACATATCAAATATATTCATATATAAAGTAGATAACTACATATATTTAGGGTGCTCCATCTATTCCTTTATATACCAATCCCCTTACTCAGAATCTCCCCAATGCGTTATGTCTAGTTTGCGCTAGTCGTTCGCATACCAATATCAATTGAGGGTATTTCACTTTCCCTTTTCATAATCATTAAATCATCTTTCTTGTGTTGAAAATAATAAAGCTTGATGCTCATGGCATCTTTATAAACAAATCAAAAGATTTAAATCGTTGCGTGCGAAGATCCGAACTCACGTTCGCATCCTCGGTAGCGTCACCTTTTAGCGAGCAGGAAAATGGCGACTCTGCTGGGATGAGTCTGAAACTTTGATTTTCAAAAAAGAAAGCGTTACTCGAGAGCACCAAGCTTTTTGTTTTCAAAAGAAAAGAAAGGGATAAGCTTTTCATATTTTGCATATATTTGTTTTCTTTATTGTGTGTTTCGCGATTTCACTTGATGGAAAGAAATCCTAACCGGTTTAAGAAACATTTTAAGATCTAGGTGGAGGTATTAATCGTGAGCGTTCAATGCTTTCGAAGTTAATATTTCCAGCGCAGTGGAGGTTGTCTTGAGGGTATTGTGTTTAAGCAAGTAATTGCGAAGACGCTGTATTTTCGAGGAACTTAAGAAGCTGAGTGGACTGTAGAACACATAAACCATCCTGGCCATTAGGATGTAGTGCAGAGATTATTCGGTGTAAGCCTAGAGTAATTGTCATGCGATACTACGATCAAAGAGTTTCTCTTGAAAATATTATTGGACCATCGAGTATTCACCAAATCCAATAATGTTTTGAAGGGGAGTGTTGAGCCTGTATTATCAGTAGAACCCGTTTCACAGATGAATAAGCCCTTAGAACTTAACCCCGTTGATTCTTATCGTTGGCTTCATGCTCGTGACTTGACGCTTGCCGTGTGTATAACTACTAACCATGTTTGTTGCATTCATGCATTCATTCAAAAACAAAAAAACTTCATTTCTCTCTCCATTTCCAAAGAATTTAGAGATGTTTTCTTTGTAAAATATTTTAGGTTAGAGTGATGGATGTCAGAGGAAGATTCACCAAAAGATACAGTTTTAGAATTCCTGATGTAGGAAAGTTGAAAGAGTTAGCATCCTTGGTAAAAGATCCCTCGGATTTCAGAAAACGCTATGGAACTCTTTTAACTCTTTTGAAGCTGCGTTGATGAAGGACTTCTCAAAACCGTTCGATTCTACGATCCGGTCTATCGCTTCACTTTCCACGATTATCGATTAATGCCTACTTTGGAAGAGTATGCATATCCTAGGAATCTCGATGTCGGACAAAGTGCCTTTCAATGGTTTGGAAGCCATTCCTAAGTCACAAGTCATTGCAACAATGACTCATTTAAAAACCGAGATAGACAAAAACCTAACTACGGAGGAAAACTCTTAGGACTAACTTCAAAGTTCCTAATGGAGAAGGCTCTCAAGCTCTCGCCGGTAGTATGGTAGCCTTTGAAGCTATTTTAGCTTTACTCCTCTATGGATTGGTGTTGTTTCCAACGTCCCAAATTTCGTTGATATCAACGCCATAAGGATCTTTCGATTGAAATCCTGTTCCCACCTGCTTGGTGATACGTCGTCTCTATTCATCATAGGAATCGTCAAGGAGGCGGAACTATCGTGTGTTGTGTACCTCTATTTTTCAAATGGATTGTCTCACACCTGCCTAAATCTCTATCTTCCGTGAAAACAAAGGCGAGTGGCATTGGTCCGGAAGACTCATGTCTCTTACAAATGACGATATCCATTGGTATACCTTGGCAAACAATGAGATGGAAATCATTGAGAGCGTGGAGAATTCCAACGTACCTCTCATTAGTACGAAGGAGGAATCAACTATAACCCATTCCTAGCAAAGCGTCACTCGGATCGCAAATTCGTAAACCTCCGGTTTTACGGTGAAAGCTACTTCTATCATGAAGGAGAGATTCCCAAGGATTGAAGGCTAGGATGATCAAAGCTTGGCATCACATCCGAAAGAAAGGAAAAGGTAAGGCAAAGAATTGTGTAGCCATGAAACCTACACTTCTTGGGTAAAGAAGCGAAGGAATTTCAATGCCTTACGCTTATGAGGATCCCATGTTCTATCGCTTCCAAATCAACAAATTTTCCCGTTGAAGCTGTGGGAGAATACCAAGAAGCCTTGACCAAGATAAGGTTTGAGAAGGAAGCTTTGGAAAGCAAATTCCTTAAGACTAACTTTGAGAATAAGAAGCTCAAGAAGCAAGTCAAAGATCATGAAAGGCTCTACTTCCGGGATGAATGGCTCATGGAGAAAGATGAGAAGATTCGCCAGAAGGATAACGCCATCCAGAAATACGTCAAGGAAAGGAAAAGAAAGCTTGAGAAAATGACAATCAGCAAGCCCGCTCCCAACGAGTGGAAAAGAGTCATTAGCAAGCTAAAAGCTGAGAAAGCCAAACTAAAAGCTCACTATGGGAAGGAAATCCTGAAGCTGAAGCTGCATCAAGCCTTTGGATCGTCATCCGACGAAGATGTTTAATTAGTTTAATTTAGTTTGTAATTTTTATCATTTATTGTATCATTTGTGTGAGCAATGCTCCAACAAAAAACAATTGTTGTAATCTTCCTTCATTAATCAATAAAATTCGTGTTTTCCATCCAAATATTTGCCAGAAATATCTCGTTTAGCGTAAATTCTTTGGAAATTTCTTTTCTTTACAATCATATTCATGCATCATACTTTGCATTTAAGTCTACCATCTAGAGTCTAATCATTCACAGTTGTGAACTGTCATTTTCCAGATAGAAAATTGTCAAGTCGTCGTCTTAGAGTTTCTCATTGCGTCATGACCAACTCGACGTCACGATACCGAGCAAAAGAAGAAAATAATGGAGAATTTTGATCAAGAGAATGCTGAACTTCGTAGTACGGTAACCACGCTACAAGAAGAAGTGGAAAGACTCACGTCTTTGGTTAACTACGCCACCGAAAGTCAACAAGCACATCGGCGATCATAACCAAATAGCAACTTGAGGATACTACTACTCGGTTTCATTGTCGCGTCGTAGTTCACCTTCGGCATGCCGAGGGCTATCCATGGGAATGCCTTTTAACCCGGCATTGGGTTCGCCAACCGACTTCTCAAACAACCTCGCTTGAAATACCTACTTTGCAAAACGCTACGTTTACTCCACAGCGTGGAATAACTTTTCCACAAGTAACAATGTCGGTTTCTCAACCGATCATGTTGAACTCGACTTCGTAGTGCACACTACCACGAAGAAGTTCATCACACTCCGAGAAATAGCACGAACTCGTGGTTCAATGGAGAATCTCCGGGAACAACTTCTCAAAATGTAGCTTGAGATAAAAGCGATTCAAGGAAAGAATTGTTTGGGAAAAGCGCCGGATCTCTTAGTCCCTCGTGTAAAAATACTGCGAAATTCAAAATCCGGATTTTGAAAAGTACAAAGGGAATTCTTGTCCTCAGAGTCATCTTACAATGTATGCTAGGAAAATGTCTACGTACAATGAGGATCATCAGCTGTTAATTCATTACTTCGAGGATAGTCTCACCGGTGCCGCTCTGAAGTGGTACATGGGTTTAGACAGCACGAATATCCAATCATTCAACGACTTAGGTAAAGCCTTCGTCCAGCAATACAAATTCAACTTGGATATGGCTCCTGATAGGGATCAACTCCGCTCCATGTCTCAAAAGGAAAGAGAGACATTCAAGGAATATGCGCAACGATGGAGGGAAATTGCTGCCCAAGTCAACCCGCCCTTGGAAGAAAGAGATGACTAAGGTATTCTTGAATACTCTAAACTCATTCTACTATGAGCGAATGATCGCTAGCGCTCGGTGACTTCAACGAAATGGTAAGCATGGGAATGCGACTAGAAGAAGGGGTTGGACAGACGTCTAACCAAGGAAGTAGGATCTTCTAGTAATACCAAGAAAGTTGGAACCAGTTTCCCAAGGAAAAAGAACATGACGTAGGAATGGTATCCAGAAACCACGCAAGAATGTCATTCAACAACGACGTTGCCATAACGCGCCGTCAACACAACTCCGGAATTGCTCCGCAATTTCAACAAAATCAATAAACTCAACGGCCTCGTCAAGGCTCAGGTTTCACAACCAAACCACGCCTCGGGTCACCGATTCGACCCAATTCCCATGACGTACACAAAACTTTACCTGCGATAGAAAGGAATCTAATACAGACAAGGTTACCACCTCCGGTCCGAAAACTACCATGGTGGTACAAAGTCGACATGTCTTGCCCTTTTCACCAAGGGCACCGGGCCATGACCTTGAGCATTGCATAGCATTGAAGGCGGTACAAAGATTAGTGAAGGCTAATCTTCTTTCCTTGAAACACAAGTCCGAATGTGCAAGCCAATCCACTTCCGACCATAGTGGACACTCGGTGAATCTAATGCTAAGGAATGAGACAGTACCTTGTCACGCATGTAAACTTAGTCAAAGAAAACTTGGTGCATCTTCATGAAGCATACAATACCATGAGCACCTTCACTAAGCATAATTATGCACTTGCTATATCTGTTCCAAGAATATCCATGGATGTCCCACCATAAGAGCGGATATTCAGCATTTTTAGACATTGGTGATTTACAAATTTACGAAACCGAGATGACCATGGCGTAAATACAATAGGGCATTTTCCGCATGAGCTTTTAGTCTCGATATCAACTCGGAAAATCCAGTAAACGTTGTGATCCCTTGTTTCAACACCGAATCAATTCAAAGACATGTCCTGCAGCAACATGAAAATCCACGGTCCCTGAAATTTGGGATACCTTGGGAGAACCAAGTGGCAAATCGACTACATGGTGAAATACTCTGCGCCAGAAAGCTCGAAAATCCGGATTGAAGATATCCAACCCACAGGATGGGGTGATGACTTTGACTACCCTAGTCAATCGAAGAGGAATACTGTCTTCTCAAACTAATCAACGGATCGAGGTCCCAAATGAAGATCTCTGTTTCAACACGCCGTGGATTTCACCAAGCGGATCTGGTTACCACTACATCAACATGATCACTGAAGATCAAGAGTATGATTCAGGATACGATGCGGAAAGTGTCGCTGACAACGAGTCTCTTCACTCCGAAGACTGGAAGGAACATCCCCAGTATTCAACACAAAGATCAACAGGAAGTACAAAGGCTATCTCTCATACTTCCCGATCTGTTAATCAAGAAGATCGCTTTAGCAGTACCAAAGGCAAAGGCCATCGTTCAGAGTCCTCAAAGCCTGCTCAGCCAGCAATCAAAGTTTACTCAAGGGTTAAACCAAGCGGAAAATTACCCGAGTACCTCGACTTCCAAGGAGTTCGTCACTATTGGAAACCTGTTGAAGTTAGGACTAATGTTCATAGCTCTAAGTAGTTTATCTTTGCTTTTTGTTTTGAACTCTCGCTTCACCCAAAGCGAAGAGATGTTTTATAGGGTTTAGCTTTTAAATAATTTCTCTTTGTCTTGCCCAAGACAAATGAGTTTGTATTTTAGGGCCCTGTTCATATTGTGAAACATAAATAAAATGCGTTGTTTTGTTTCCACTCTCTGTGTTTATTTTCATTTTTACCCTTTTCTGGAAATGATAATCCTAAAAAACACATTAAAAAATCTCAAAAAAAATCATAATGAAAAATTAATCTGCAACACTTTCACATTAACTTTAAAAAAAAATGATGACGATAAAAACTTTTTTAATCGAACATAAATCAAAATGCAGATTAAACAAATGGACAAACCCATTGAAAGCAAGTAACTCTACTCTCTCTCAACTTTGAAATCCTCTGAAGTCGTGAAGAAGTTGAAGAAGAGATCCCGGATGAAATTTCTAGGCTGCTAAAGCACGAGGAAAGGATTATTCACCTCACAAAGAACCTCTAGAAGCAATCAACTTGGGTTCGAGGAAGACATAAAAAAGTAAATATCGAGCTTCACTCAGCAGGTGTCAAAAGCAAGCGATAAGTCTTCTCAAAGAATACGTTGATGTGTTTGCTTGGTCCTACCAGACATGCGGGTTTGGATACCGGATAGTAGAGCATCACTTGCCGTTAAAACCGTAATGTCGCCGTTAAGCAAAAGCGAGGAGAGTTCATCCCGAAATGGTGAGAAAATTAAAAAGGAAGTCCAAAAACAGCTCGACGCTGGTTTCCTTGTCACTTCTGAGTATCCTCAATGGCTAGCCAACATAGTACCTGTATCCAAGAAAGATGGAAAGGTCAGAATGTGTGTTGACTACCGAGATCTGAACAAAGCTAGTCCAAAAGACGATTTCCCACTTCCGCATATCGACATGCTAGTGGATAGTACTGCCAAATTCAACGTCTTTTCTTTCATGGACGGTTTCTCTGGTTATAATCGATCGAATGGCTCCGAAGACATGGAGAAGACATCTTTCATCACGCCATGGGGCACTTTTTGCTACAAAGTAATGCCATTTGGATTAAAGAATGCAGGCGCAACTTACCAGAGGGCAATGACTACTCTCTTTCATGATATGATGCACAAAGAGATCGAAGTCTATGTAGACGACATGATAGCAAAGTCTGACACTGAAGAGGAACATATAGACTATCTCTTAAAGTTGTTTCAACGACTAAGGAAGTTTCAGCTCCGCCTGAATCCTAACAAATGTACCTTTGGGGTAAGATCAGGAAAACTCCTAGGTTTCATCGTCAGTCAAAGAGGAATTGAAGTCGACCCTGACAAAGTCAAGGCTATTCAGGAAATGCCTACACCACATACGGAAAAACAAGTAAGAGGATTTCTCGGACGGTTGAATTACATCTCCAGATTTATCTCTCAAATGACTGCTACCTGTGGGCCGATATTCAAACTTCTGCGCAAAGATCAAAAGGTAGTGTGGACAGAAGATTGCCAAAGAGCATTCGACAGTATCAAAGAATACCTGTCAGAACCACCAATATTGATCCCTCCAGTGGAAGGAAGACCATTGATCATATACCTTACCGTACTAGAAGAATCCATGGGCTGCGTACTTGGACAACAAGACGAAACCGGTAAGAAGGAGCATGCCATCTACTACCTGAGTAAGAAATTCACAGACTGTGAAACTCGTTACTCCATGCTCGAGAAAACATGTTGTGCTTTGGTGTGGGCTTCAAAACGTCTTCGCCAATACATGATCAATCACACGACTTGGTTAATATCCAAAATGGATCCTATCAAGTACGTATTTGAGAAGCCTGCCTTAACCGGGAGAATCGCTCGATGGAAAATGCTACTATCTGAATATGACATCCAATACCGCGCTCAGAAAGCGGTTAAAGGAAGCATTCTTGCTGATCACTTGGCTTATCAGCCGCTCAACGAATACCAATCTCTCAAGTTTGATTTCCCAGACGAGGATGTTATGTACTTGAAGATGAAAGATTGTGACGAACCGCTACACGGAGAAGGACCAGATCCAGAATCCAGATGGGGCCTAGTCTTCGATGGAGCTGTAAATGTTTTTGGCAATAGAATTGGGGCAGTCATCATTACTCCCGAGGGTTCTCATATCCCGTTTTCCGCCAGGTTGCTATTTGATTGCACCAACAACATAGCAGAATATGAAGCATGCATCATGGGTATTGAAGAAGCCATCGACTTGAGGATCAAGATCCTTGATATATATGGAGACTCAGCCCTTGTGATCAATCAAATTAAAGACAAGTATGAAACTCATCATCTTGGTCTAATTCCTTACAGAGATTATGCGAGACGATTGTTGACTTTCTTCAACAAAGTTGAACTGCATCATATCCCTCGAGATCAAAACCGGATGGCAGACGCCTTGGCTACTCTATCTTCCATGTTCAAAGTCAACGATTGGAATGATATGCCCAGAATTTCGCATCAGACGCCTTGAAAGACCCGCATATGTGTTTGCAACAGAAGCAGTCTTCGACGATAAGCCGTGGTTTCATGACATCAAACGTTTCCTTCAGACACGAGAGTACCCACTCGGGGCGTCGTACAAGGATAAGAAAACTCTAAGGAGGCTTTCCAGGAATTTCTTCCTCAATGAAGATATTCTATACAAAAGAAACTTCGACATGGTTCTGCTCAGATGCGTCGACAGACAAGAAGCAGACACAATCATCCATGAAGTGCATGAAGGGTCCTTTGGAACTCACTCAAATGGGCATGCAATGTCCAGAAAGATCTTAAGAGCAGGATACTATTGGATAACGATGGAATCTGATTGCTGCAAACACGTTAAAAGATGTCACAAATGCCAGATCTACGCAGATAAGATCCATGTGCCTCCGACTCTACTCAACGTTCTCTCCTCTCCGTGGCCATTCTCCATGTGGGGCATTGACATGATTGGAATGATTGAACCAAAAGCGTCCAACGGACATCGCTTCATTCTGGTGGCTATTGATTACTTCACCAAATGGGTCGAAGCAGCATCTTACGCCAACGTCACAAGACAAGTGGTTGTGAGGTTCATCAAGAACAACCTCATTTGCCGATATGGAATTCTAAGTAAGATCATTACAGACAATGGATCTAACTTGAATAACAAAATGATGAAAGAACTGTGTGAGGAATTCAAGATTGAGCATCATAACTCGTCTCCTTACCGGCCAAAGATGAACGGCGCCGTTGAAGCAGCCAACAAAAACATCAAAAAGATTGTCCAGAAAATGGTCATCACTTACAAAGACTGGCATGAAATGCTGCCATTTGCTCTGCATGGGTATCGTACTTCAGTACGCACTTCAACAGGGGCAACTCCTTTTTCTCTAGTATACGGCATGGAAGCAGTGCTCCCCGTAGAAGTTGAGATCCCGTCAATGAGAGTTCTCATGGAAACTAAGCTATCTGAGGCTGAATGGTGTCAAAGCAGATACGACCAACTGAACTTAATTGAAGAAAAGCGCCTGACCGCCCTATGTCACGGACAACTCTATCAAAAAGAATGAAGAAAGCTTTCGACAAAAGGTCCGACTCGTGAATTCGAGAAGGCGACTGCTTAAAAAGATTCTGTTTTCAAAAGATTCTAGGGGCAAATGGACTCCTAATTACGAAGGCCCATACATCGTCAAAGAAGCTTCTCTGGCGGTGCTATGACTCTCACAACCATGGACGGCGATGAACTCCCGTATCTCGTGAATGCCGACGCAATCAAAAATACTTTGTCTAAAAAAAAAAATTTCGGTAAGTCGAAAACCGAAAAGGCGGCTTAGGCAAAATGAGTTGGTGGATTGAAAACCGAAAAGGCGATCCGTGCAAAAATTAGAGACAAAATGAATTATCCCGATAGATCGAAACCGAAAAGGCGATCTAGGCAAAAACAAGGATACAAAAATGACAAAGTAATGCAGTCTCAGATTTTGTCCACATGAAGAATTATCCATCAACGGATCTTCAATCAACTCTTACGCAACAAGCACAGTTGGAATTCAAAGTTGTTAGGGATAGTAGTGGTTATTTGCTTTCAATATAGCCTTTTCCCAATAAATTATCATTTCCAACTTTTGTAAATAGTTCATGGAATCACGCCTTTGGCTGATTACCATTCTATCAATAAATTTGAGCCTTGTGCCTTTTGTTTGCAATTCCTACTTTATTCTGTTTTGCAAAATAACGCTTTTATTGTGAAAATCACTTTTTGAAACTAAAATGTTTTAAATGAATTTTTACTTCAAAATTTTGAAACAAAAGCAAAATTCTCCTTTGAAACTACGAACACGGAAATAACTTCAACCGTTTCTCCAAGAGTGTTTCGATCCCTGAGTCGCCAATGCACAAAGCCTTCTCCTCATCGAAATCATCAAAGGACGGTATTCTTCTCCATAAAGAAATCCCTGAGTTGCCAATAGAATGACTTTTCGGAAGTTTAAAGCATGCAACTCGATTCTTCATTAGTGAATATCCGCACCATTCCGCAATTTTCACCAAGTATTTGTTCGAATCGTGACGCATCCTTTTCCCAAATATCCCTTTAGTGTCTTTGTCAAGTATTGTTAGCATGCATATAACATTCATGACATTCATACATAATAGCATCATTCATTGCATTTTTGCATCTCTCAAAATGTTTGCTTTCAAATCATCGGTTATATATATACTCATACGAGTATATCATATCCCCAGAGAATATCTCCAAAAAAAGATACTTTTTCTTTGTTTCCCAACGAGTATTCCCAAAGTAAAGGATATGTCTTCCTTTTTCCCGCAAAGTCCCCAAACAGAAATACATTTTTTCTCTATCACATTCCCACCGAGATGATCTCTCATTGGGAACAATGTCTTGGTTAACTTCTTTTCTTTCCAGTTCATTCCTGGATAGAACACGTCGTTACTCACAAAGCGAGTACACGAACCTACTTCAAAGATTTACCTTGTTATAGTTATCACTACGATAATTGGTAACATCTTCAAAACCCATTACCATACTATATCACAAGGTGATAATTGGTAATATCATTTCCGCTTACCTTAAACATTTGTCACAAAGTCGAGAAGGTAATCTTTTGTTTCCCAAACGAAAGATATTCACATTCTCCGTGAATCATTCTTTCCCAAATAAACATATTGTTTGTTTCCCAACAGATAGGATTCTCTTTCTCAAAATGATCGAGTCATCCTCATAAAATTTTTCCCCATCATGTCATTTCTTTGACATCCTTTGGGTAAAACTTTTTAATCATTTTGCATCATCCGCATCTTTTGGTATCTTAGGTCCAAATTTTATGATTTCGATATTTAAGTCTCTTTACACCTATCAAAACGAAGATATTCATCTTCATCTTTCGGTTAAAGAAACTTAAATAGGGCATCTGTTATACCCCAAATTTTGACCTAATATACCACCTTACATTTGCATTGTTGCACAACTAACGCTCAAACAAAGATTAATCGGTATAGCATTCATGTGTCAAAATTAGGGTTTCATGATTTTCATCCGATTCAAGAGCTAACCAATTAGGGTTTGAGATTTTCTCACTCCATTTGATCTATCTTGATCAAATCATCGCCTTCAATCCTCGATATCCATTTTCTCATAGATCAATCGAGGATCGACCAATTAGGGTTTTGGTCGAGCATAGGCATTCTCTCGATTTTTGAGCAAGAATTGACTTTTTGGATAGAGATTGGTCATTATATCTTAGATATAACATCTTGACCTAATTTCGGATTCAAAACATCACAGAGGTTCACGAATTCATCACCAATTTGAAACGTCGATGAAATTTCATCTCGAGAAAAGTCAAACTTTGACTTTTGGTCAAATTTTTCAAAACAAAACTTTTCAATCATCAAAATACTTCAAATGATCCATCATGATCATAAAAATCAAAGAATTTGAAAAGTCAACAAAAGTCAAAATTTCTATAACTTAGAAAAATTTCTAAGTGTTGAAATTTCACATTTTTTCCAAACTTCAAGCCATTTTTTCACCTAGTTCCAATTGGAATTTGAAAAAACTCAAAACATGAAAGTTGTAGATCATGGAAAAATCTTTCCAAAATGTCTAAGAACTCCAAAATCCATGAAGGCTAGCTATGTCTTTGAAATTGGAACATAAGGCTCCATGAAACTTAATTTTCAAAGTTCACAACTTCAAATTATGGGTCATTTTGCATTTTTCTTGTTCTAGAAGCTTTCCACCTTGCCAAAATGTGTCATCATGAACTGATAAATATCAGCTTGAAGATATAATTGAAGATTGGATCAAATTGAGAAAATTCACACATGGTAAAAAAAGGGAACCTTCCTTTTACTTTCCAAATGACCATCTTGCCCTCTAAGCAAGCTTTGAGTTACCAAAAGCCATGTACTCTTGCCTAATTTTGCAGAGCTTGTTTGCCTATAAATAGCTCATCATTTCAAGTTCAAACAACACCAAAAATTCCACAAATACATGCTTTTCATTCTTTTCTTGAAAATCAAGTAACATAGAGCAAAATTGCCAAACTTGCATTTTTGAAATTCAAGTAAAATCATGATGAAATTTGGTGTCTAATGTGTTTCAGAATCATTAACAAACATGTTACAAGCTTAAAATCAACATGAACAAAACTGAAAACCAGAATTTCATTTTCAGTTTTCAAACTCTTCAAAACTGCCATGGAATTCGAATTTGGAACTAGGCTTGATCAAACTATGTTCTAACCATTCAAACATCATCAGTATGCATCATAGGAATAATCCAAACCATTAATCCTAAACTGTAACACCATTAACCTCGATTTCGAGTTCTGTTTTGAGCTGATTGCAGGTTGACTTGAGTGGAGTGATTGAAGCAAGTTCAAAGCAAGCAGGCTATCCTCATAGCATCCATACATGCCGATGAAGCTTAAATGATCAAGAAATAGCAACTGGAAACACGTTTGCATCGATTTCGATCTTCATTTTTCCAGGTATCCATACGAACTTCAAACTCCATATTCCTTGCACCAATTGAGAAAAGCTCTTGGCCATTCTCTTTCTGCACCTCTAACGATTCTTAACCCTCAAAAAAATCAAACAATCATGAACAATCCATCATTTAATTTGAAAAATCAGTTTTAGGGTTCATACGTGTTCTTCGAATCAAAATCATTCTGGGTTTAAAATAAATGAAATTAACAGCTACTATCATATTCGTGGGGAAAAAACGATCAAGTTTGGTTTTTGTTTCACTCAATTTGGTTAAGAAACAAAGATTTGAGCAAGGATTTAAGATTCTGAAAATCAAACACAAACCCAGAAAATTCGCGCGCGTGTTCTTGGTGTTCTTCAGTTTTTGAAAATTCAAATAATCCAATATAATATTAACGCGTGTTTTAATCCACTAACACATTCAAACGCGTTGGCCCAGTGGTTGCTTGCTTGGTCTTAGTTCTTTTTGACACGCGTCCACCCAAAGGTCATGGGTTCAACACCCAGCAAGACCATTTCTTTTTACAAACTTCCATTTTTTCATGTTTTTTTATCAAACTTCAACAATTTTTTTAACCAATCAAAACTTCTCATTTTGAGATGATTTTTTGCACACTTGTCATTTAATATATATATTTTATGATTATGTCAAAAAAATCCAAAAATATTTTCATCTGATTAATTTTTAATCGAGCCGAAAACGACGTTCCGAACACTTTTTTCAAACCTCCTTAAAAGGTGAATTTTTCAAGTTTTCGACTTCCGATTTTTTTCAAAACTTCTCATGAATAAGCCTCACACTTCAAAACATTTCAAAACATTTTCAAATCATTCTTCAAAAACTTTTTTCATCAAACTTGCATCTTTTACCATAATCGATCCAATTCAAAACGATAAAACTGAATTCGTTTCTTCTCGAATTTCTCGATCGATCATGGGCCTCCCTTATGGTGTAAGTCCCAACCCTTTATGTACATACTTAGCTTTATTTGTACATATTCAAAACATCTTTGTCAATATTCAAACATAAACAAATTTCTTTCATTTGTTTTTCATTCGTTTGTCTATACGCCGAATCCATTGGTTTTTAAAGGAAGAATTCTCCTGAGTAAAACTTCTTTCAAACCAGTGGGCCTCCATCACGGTGTAAGTCCCATAAAATTCTTTTATGTACATAATATTTCTTTGTACATATCAAACTTTTGTCAAACTTTTTTTAAACAAACTTTTATCATACATAACATGTATTCTTTTTCAAAACTTTTATCCGTACATATACAGATACTTTTGAAAAATACTTTTACGTATAAACTTTGATCAATCATTTGCTTCATCTGTACATTTTATACTAAATGCCATTGATTTTGAAAGGAGCATTATTCCTGTGAAACGCTTTCAAATCAATGGGCCTCTTAATGTAAGTCCTAACCCTCCTATGTACATCCATCTTTGTCTACATAAAAACTCGTCTGTACATATTCATTTCCTTGTACACAGTTCAAACTTGTGAATAATCAAGTTACGCTGTTTCAAACGCTCGTTCACAAACACTTGTTTATATTTCATAAACGTAAATAAACATCATGCATTGTTTATATTTCCTTCATAAACTCCTCGTGAATACATATCACACACACACTGCTTATACAAACTGCCTAATAAATAACATAACAATTAGACTAATCAATAGGTTCCCACAAGATAGCCTCCGCTTGGGCTTCATACAAGACAATTCATCATCGATGAGTTAGCCTCCGCTGGCTTCATACAAGACAACTCATCACCACTGAGTTTAGCCTCCGCTTGGGCTTCATACAAGATAACTCATCCTCAAAGATGGGTCACCTTCTCTTGGGCTTCATACAAAGAAACTCTCCCAAGAGTTAGCCTCCGCTTAGGCTTCATATAAGACAACACCTCGCTGAGTCGCCTCCTCTTGGGCTTCGCTCAAAAGAACTCCTCATTGAGTTTAGCCTTCTCTTGGGCATCATACAATGAAAGAGACAGAAATCTCTTAACACCTCTTGGGCTTCCAATACAAAGAATCACCCACGCTAAGATAGAACCCCGAAAGGATGGTTTCGGTGAAATCACTTTCAAATTCCATAGAGTAAAATTTCGGTGAAATTGCTCTTACTCAAGAAAGGATGATTTCGGTGAAATCCTTTCAAGCCAAAGACAACCATACCCTATAGCTTCCTCTTGAGCTTCATACAAGGACCCTCGATGACCCTCGAATGCCTCCTCTGGGCTAACAATACAAGGACCCATGGGCTTCTTAAAAGCATCCCTTTAATCCAATCAATTTCTCCTTGAGATTTAGACATCTATCGTCTCTATGGAAGAAGTATCTCATCCGTTACATCACATACAACAAAACTGTTCAAACTTTTCAAACTTTTCAAACAAAAACATCTCTTAACAAGAAGTGGTAACGCTTGTACACTCAAGCAAAACACCCAATACTTACGCTAAAAGATTCAATCATCTTTTTCAAACATCTTTCTTAAACATGTAAGTGGTAACGCTTGTACACTCAAGCAAAACACCTAATACTTACGATTTAAAGACTTTTATCAATCAAACAACTTTTCAAAATGTATGTGATGAAATAGATTAGATACATTTTTCATTAAGATGACATTTGTCTCTTACTAACATCCCGTTGCTTTCCACTAGCATAAGTGGGAACTACGATTGCTCGACTTTCTCAACATCCTTTTGAGAATACGTAGGCACAAGGTCTCATCCTTGGCGAGCAAATTTTCTCTCTCGACCAACAAACCATAGAACCACAGAGATCCGAGCTACAAATGCTCGATTCCCACTAGGGATATGTATGCAAGATCCACGATCTTTGCGAGCACAATAATAACAAAACCTAGAATCCCACATAATCTATTTCTTAAAATCCAAAGGAGAAACTTTCCCAATCATAGAAATAGCAATTAAAAACACACAACATATCAAATATATTCATATATAAAGTGTAGATAACTACATATATTTAGGGTGCTCCATCTATTCCCTTTATATACCAATCCCCTTACTCGAATCTCCCCAATGCGTTATGTCTAGTTTAGTCGTTACGCATACCAATATCAATTGAGGGTATTTCACTTCCCTTTTCATAATCATTAAATCATCTTTCTTGTGTTGAAAATAATAAAGCTTGATGCTCGCGGCATCTTTATAAACAAATCAAAAGATTTAAATCGTTGCGTACCAGAAGATCCGAACTCACGTTCGCATCCTCAGGCGCGTCACCTTTTAACGCGATCCTTAAGCTATTTCAGAGCAAGCAGACCATTCATACACGATCCTTGAAGGCCGTTGATGCTCTAAGAATCATTAAATCACAACTGGAAGCACTCTAAAGCAGAATTCGATCTTAGCTTGAACAGTTAAAACCCCAAACTTCAAACTCTATAATTCCATGATTCAAATCAAAAAAACTCTTGGCCATTTTGTTTCTGCACTATCAACGATCAATAACCCTCAATCAATTGATAAAATCATCCACCATACACGATTTCAATTAGATTTTTCAGTTTTAGGGTTCTTCGTGTTCTTGAGAAATTCAAACATGATAGGCTTAAAATAAATGAAATTAAAGGACACCATCATGTTCCTGGGCTTAAAACGAGCAAGTTTGATGTTTATATCTTTTGATTTCATCAAGAAACGAGGATTTTAGGATTGATTGAAGGATTGGAGAGGAAGAACAAGTTGCACGCGTTTTTTTGAAAATTCAAATATCCATTTATAATATTATAACATTGTTTGATC
>JAIZHG010000001.1:0-81832 GCA_021764765.1 Vicia sativa
TTTATTAATAACACGAAGGATTAGATTGATAGTTTTTTTAATCTTGTTGCAAACTCACAGAATATTAATAAATTAATTGTTTACCCACAATATTACATTGTTTATACATAATATTTTTACAACAAAACTTTTTGACGAAATTTACACCTCGAACAAAGAGAAAATCGAGTATAGGTCCAAGGAGCGTCATGTTTTATTTTTATTTTAAAATAAACAACTTTTCTCCTAGATTTATTAGAAACAAAGGGAAAATGGCTATAAGGAACTCTTCCAATGACATCATTTTTTAATTCTTCAACAAGTATCTCTCCTTGGCACCTTTCTAAATTCAATTTTAATCTTTAATTTTTTATTAATATTAACAAACATAGTTCAACTGAGTAATATATTTTGCATTAACAATTTCAAATACTATGTTTTCAAAATCTAATGTTAATTTTTGTTGGTATAATTTATCCCCTCATTGATTTAAAAACCGATGATATATCTTAAATGAATTCCCAATATGTCTCCCTAATTTGTTTATTACATTTTTAAATTTTTATTAATACTATCATCATTTTTTTGCGTGGAATTGACGTCTTGGTCGATCTGACTTTTAGAAGCCGGGATGATAATAAAATGGACCCCTAATAAAAACTAGACGATTAACTTTAATTTTTTATTTTCTTTTGAATTCTATTTTTTAATTATTAAGAAATGATTATATATAAATGTAAAAGTGCATACGAACAAAGAATTTGATTATCTTAGTTGGTCATGGTAGAAATTGTATTTTTTAATTGCATAGATTTGATTCTATTTCATTATCTTGGTTCATCATGGTATGAAATCCTCCAATATTTCATCTTTGAAATATTCTGTTGATCGAAACTTCATCATCTTTATTTTTCGAAACATATATTTTCTTTGAAAGATAATTCAGCTAAAAAATGAATTTGATGATGATTCTTTTAAGTTCTAAAATCACCATTCACCCATGAACATTTGAATTAACTTGTTGAGCTTTTGAACATAATATTTGCTATATTTTTATGAAAATCACTTACATCTTTTTTTGATTTTAGGATTCAGATTAGTTTTACCTTCCAATTCTTAAGTATTATTTTTTAAATTAAAAGAATTGTTTTAACATCTAATTATTTAAATATTTATTAATAAAATTTAATATAAACAAAACATATTATTTAAAATGATATATTTAAACAATAATCTTTTATTAACTTTTATTTAAAATGACTTTAAATTTAAGTAATATTTAAATTTTTAAAAAAATTACAAAAAAATAAAATATATAGAGCCTAAAACAACTCAAAGGCTATTCAAACATCAATGCAACCTTCGTTGAGCATTGTCCATTAATTATGTACATCTTTATGCTCTAAAACATGGAAAAATGGTGCTTAAACCAAAAATAAAAGTATTGACACAATTTAGGAATTCAACACTTTTTACACTAAAATGAACCAATATTTACAAAGTTTAATCGAATATGTTACATTATTAAATGTTCAACAATATCAAATAATCCTATAATTGATATGTGAAACTCATAATTGTTATTTCAAGATTTAAACATTTTTACTTCCGGATCAAAGATAAAATTCACATCAATTATGATTATTCATACACCAAATTCAAGAAAGAAAAAAGTTCAACAACTTGATTCAACATCATGAAAGTTACAAAACTCCTAATATCTCACTAATAAAAATTAAGTCCAAGTACAATCGACTCCTATAATTCACAAAAAATCAACAACCAATAAGATACAAAATTCACAATGTGATAATTCAATATCATCTCAAGAAAATTCATCCAATCAATCATACTCTAATTCTTGAATATTCAACATAAACACAATCAAGACTCAATATTTATTGAAAATTAAGATTAACATTAATTGGTTCATAGTTCAACCAACACCATTATTTATCCATCGACAATTACCTCAAAATTAAATCAATTCTTGAAATCTATGTTCAAATCCATGGAACTTTAATCAAAAATTAAATTGCATATAAATTATCAATTAATTCCATATCTCAACTCAATTCAAAATTAAATTCAAAAAGCAATTATTCTAAAAATCACTTAATTACATAATCATTTATTAAAGATTTAAGAAATTTCGGTAGAAACGAAGAGGAGAAGTGTAAGGAAGATATCGCTAGACAATTAAGAAGAAACTAGGCGAAGAATGCGCGAATCGGACTCGGCATAGTGAGTCGAGCTTGACCGGCGAAGGGAAGATAGCGAAGCTGTGGCGTAGGAAAAACATCGGCGAGGCAGCTTTGGAAGGAAGAGGAAAAACATGAGAAAAAGTTTTTGGCTCGGTGGTTTGGAATTCCAGTGGTGGTTGTTGGTGGTTTATGGTGGTTGTCAACTTTGAGATTGAGAAAAGAGAAAGTTTTAGGATTTTGAGTGTTTTAAAATTATGAGAGCCCTTTGTAAAGATGAATTTTTTGAATAAGTACACCCTCTAAATGGGCCTTGAAGGAAATTGAACTTAAATTGGGCCTAAATCGGCTTTATCCAAACGTCCAACTCATGAAATCATGAACTCAGTACAAAATTGAGAATTGGGCTTAACACGAAAAATGGGATCAAAATTTTGTGTCCCGTCTAAAATTCTAAGCGCCATCGGATGAAAGGTGACAAACTTATTAATTTTGAAGTTTTCCTTTGGCGTAAATAAACGACAAGTGCAAAATTTTCTTGATCGAATACAGTAAGAATTCCCAAATGAAAATCCTACGATAAAAATTTGAACTCGGGATATGAATCAAAGTCGAAGAATATGAAATTTGTGAAATTTTGGAACAATTAGGTCTTGGTACAATAAAAATCGAGAAGATATGAATTTTGGATATCGCGTCGAGAAATTGATGTTCGGTTCAACTCACATATTTCTTTAATAATTAAAATTGTTGGCATTTTCCTTAAAGAATTAGCTCTGGCCAAGAGCGAAAGTCGAAGAGGACGTCAAGACGGAATTTAGGGCACGAGCCAACGAAATACGATTCAAGTCGGGAAGCTATGAATTTTTAGTGCGTGCAAAAACTTTGTTTAGCGAGAAAATTATGTTTAATGCTCTTGAAACATCAAATTTTCTAGAGACTTTCTTCACAAAATTTGCCTTGATCCGAACACGAAAAGTGTAGGTAATATCAAGACGAATCTCTGTCCAAAATCAGCCAAAAATACCAAATGGGCGAAATGTTATGAATTTATGAACACTAAAAATGAACGACACATAGATAAAACAAATCATTTCACAAAGATCAAATTACTTAGAGGCCTTAGTAATGAATCAACTTTACTTCCCAACATGAAAGATGAAGATAATACCGAGACAGTTCAATTCTTTAAGAATCACTACAAAACAATGTTTCAATCGAAATTCTGATTTTTGAGTTTGAACCAATAAAATTGTTTCTCTAATCCATTGTTGTAAATCAACTAAAAGCTTATTTCCTTCCATTTGAAACGTGTTAAAACATACGAGACCTTTCCATGATGATGACTTGGTTAAACGTTGATTGTGACATTTAAGAAGCACATAATGCAATTAATTTCAGAAACAAAATTTTGCTTTATCTCTTATCGACGAATAATTGCTCTTTTATCAATTTCGTGAATTACTTAAAACTCATGGTTAATGCTTGAATGACCTGTATGTAATGCACCTAAAAATTAAATGTAAGCTAATTGTTCATTAAAATGAAGAGAGTTTTGGGGTGCAACACATAAATATGGAGATATGTGAATTATGCTCTTCTTTGCAAAATGCCTCAGTGATATATTAGTATTTTGTTCAAAATATGATACTTATCATAGTTTGCTATCTTTATTTTTATGTTGTCAAGGGGATAAGCATATGCGAGATGAAATTGAGAAGCACAATTTTGAGACTTGATATAACACAAAGTGCCTCGTTGGTTTGCCATCATAAAAAAGGAGTATGTGAATGAAACTTTACCATTAGATGTTACGTGATGTCGAAACTAGGAAAACTTAGCATTTTTGTATATTGACGATACCTCTATGTCATATGGTGCACCCTTGCATTAGAGGTCTTAGGAATCATTCAAAACCACCTTGAGTTTGGCAAAAAAAAATTCATTTCTCCGGAAAATCACGTGCATGTTGCCGCACATACATTTTAGGCCGACACATGTAATTAATAATGAAGCCTTTAGCTTCATTTGAACAAGTCGAGATATGTAGTCTCTAGGTCGTCACATACTATACATTTCATTACTCTATCTCATCGACTTTTTAGATGACACATGTAACTCAATAATGAAGCATGTAGCCGCTTGAATAGAGACATAAGCGTTTTAGGGGCACATCTTTGTTTTCACTCTATGTCTTTGGAAGATCCATATTTCAGTCGACACATATTGTTTGATTGGGTCAATTTTCAATTCTTTTAATTCCAAAATTACGTCTTTGCATACAAACTTCCATAATTATAAATACATCATTTGCGTCATTTTAACTTGATGAAACTATAAACACTTACCACCATTGATTTTCATCTTCAACCTATAACCTATGCTTACATTGATAAATCACATATCATCATATTTTATAGGGTTCCATCTAGAGATTTGATAATGTCCTATGTTTTGTGTAACTAAGAATATTGGGTTGAGAATTGCGTGGATTTAAACAAGAAAAAACCTATGATTTTCCCTCAAGATATCTAGTAGATTTGAAGGTTTTGTACAAGACTTTAAAAAGGATTACCGCCGGTGAAAGAGCTTAGGAGTTTGGTACCCAAAGAAGTAGCGAGGCGTCGAATAAAATTGGAAGTGCTTGTGCAATAGTTACAATTGATCATGCGAAAAAGCATTGAGAGTTTGGTACCCAAAGGATTAGTAAGATTCGATAAATCAATTGGTAGCTATTAAATCAATTGAATCAACAACAAATGGTTAGAGTTTATGGGTAGCTCTTGTAACACTTCTCTTGTAATCAATTTTTTTTACAAATGTAAGAATTTTATCTCGATTACTAAGCGAAATTGTGGGAAAACATAACCATAGCGAGGACGATTGGTGAACTTCAAAACAAATCCTCATATCTCTTTCTCTTACTTTTACTCTCATTTACTTACTTTACGTAATTTGTTGAATTTGATTGTTGAATCGATTGACTCGTAAGAATTTTTTCTGTGATTGTTTTGGTTTAAATTGGTTTTATTACCTATAATCACTTTGATTATAAGTGTTTTTCATATCAACAAAACTCAAAGGAAAATTCTAAAATTCGATCGCACCAAGTGTTCGATCAATTGCATTATTCTATATATTTTTAATTACATTGGAAATTGATTGCTAGTGAATTGTGATAAACGAGTAATAAAGTGTTGATCATTTAAGTACATTAATTCCTCTTATTAACTCTTTTATTCCATAAGATTTTGTTTACATGTTTTTCCAATAACTAGGTTCGTATAGAATACTTTTATCCATCTACGCTAAAATCTTTCACTAGGTTGACATAGTGATTTATTCACCCCTCTAGATAAGTACTAGTCTCTCATATACTAGTTCCCTTAAAATTTAATTTGAATTAAAAATTTGAATGGAAGAAGTAATTTTAAATTTGAAAAATCTTTCTTTAAGTGCATTGCAAGATGCCACTCTGAGAGTGACATTGTTTTGAAAAATTACCATGAACATTTGAATTGATTTGTGAAAAAACCACGATAAAATCATTTAAAGGCGTGCCATTTAAAAGGCGTGCCAATGTTTGAAAATTTCATGTTGCTTTAGGTGACAATTGATTGGTCTAGAATCTATTTATCTATTTATATCTATTAAATATAGTGCATCAAATAATCTTGTGACACTTCAATTCCAATTTTGCCTTACTTGCATTCTTTTTATGCCACATCATTTATTTTTCTATGTGTCATCTTTCAAAATTCAACTTCAATTTTCAAAGATTAAAACATATTATTCCTCTCCATAGTAATTTTAAAAGTGCAAAAATAATAATCTCCTTATTTATCAAGTCTCAACCTAGAGCTAATTTATATATATATATATATATATATATATATATATATATATATATATATATATATATATATATATATATACATTATAGATTACTATTCATATTTGTTGTAAAATAATCACTTAATTATAAAAATGAAAGAAAAGATATTTTGATACAATTTTTACTTAATATTTGTAATATAATTACATAATACTTTAATCTTAAAAAATATATGAGATGGTACTTATTCATCATATATTTTAAATAAATATAACATTTAATTTTAAAACTATATGCAACTCTAAATAAACATAACATTTTATTTTGCTTGCATATTGATAAATAGTTTGGGGCTAAACTCTATTTAATAAATCATATTTATTTTAAATAATATTTTAAAAAGAGTTTCTTGATCATTTTAATTAAATATCTTAACAACACAATAATTATACCAAAAGATAAATTTTTAAATTTTCAAAATAAAAGAGTTACATTGATCTACATTTTAAAATAATTTTTGGTTTCTTGAAAAGCTTTTAAAAATACTTTTAATGTTAATATTCCATAACCTTAATCTATGAAAGCGCTTTTAAAGCGCTTTCCCCATATATAGGCGTTTTTCTTTCAAAGCGCTTTAGTATCATAATCCTATAATAGCTTTTAAAAGCGCTTTCTTAAAACAACCTATAAGCGCTTTTAAAAGCGCTTTCTTAATCCACCTATAAGAGAGTTTTTCAAAAGCGCTTTCTTAGGTTAGATATTTCTAATGCCTTTGCGCTTTTGAAAAGCGCTTTCTTAGGTTAGATATTTCTAATGCCTTTATCGGTAGCTTTCTTAGGAAATTTTTTAAGGCCTATGAAAGCGCTTTCTCTTAAACTCAATTGGTCTAACCACATGTTTACTAGTATAATCAAACTCAAAAATCTTTGAACTTTTTTATTAAAAGTTTTTGAGAAAAAGTGATTGTACTAATAAAAGTTTTCAATTTAAATACTCGGTATAAATACAAAGAAAAATAGTAGAGCAATCGTATAAAATAGTTTGAATTAAAAGTGAGGCAGATTGAGATATTTCTCAAAATTCTTTTATCTCTATAACTTAAATGTTTTAATTCTATAAAAACAATAATGAAAAATTTGAGTCTCGTCCTAGAGACCAAATCTACTTATATACTATATCGAACAATAAAAAATTCAAAGGAGGTACCACCTATAGAAATATATTTAGGTGACGACCCATGTTTTAATATTTTTTTAATCTAAATATGTACTTTGATGATGAGTCAAATTTTGTATGATTTTACCGTTGACACCAATGTAATCTAGCTACTATTTGATACATATGTAATGTATATTCAACTCTAACTGTAATATTAAATTTATGTTAACGATTATATATGCAATATTTTGTATTTTGATGTTAATTTATGATTTTCTTCAAGTTTCTGAATTTATTATTGGTTTGTGGTTTAAGTTAACAAATTATATTTTGGATATGCATCTCCGTAAAACTCGTTGAATTTTGAAATAAGGGTTATTAACAATCACGCAGTCATGCATGAAGAGTCGTTCAATCACAATCATACTACTCTGGTATTATTATGATATTATCAATAATATTAAATATAAATATAATCTGATTTTTTAAAACTACTAGATCAATATCAAGAAATGGGATTCATTGCAGTTTCCGTTTTGCCGCAATCAAAGAGTGACAACAGTTACGGCGATCATAATAGAATGGTTCAGATAAAAAACAGATATGATTTTTTAAAATAAAAAGTATTTAATTTTATTATATGCACCATTCGATCTTGATTGAACAATCATTATTTAACCATGACGGCGTGAATTTGTCTTTCTTTAACTACTGGAAATCGTTATCCCAATATCAGAAGGTGAATGATGATATGACTGCGTAATTGCGGGAAAATTATAAGTGCATGGAATATGTTTTCCTATTAACCGCCCTCATCACCCACCATTTCCATAACCTTAATCTTTGCATAGTTTTCTTGATCCCAAAACCTATAAAATGTATTGAACTGACTAATAGTTTTATAAATCTTCATATGACATCGACTTTCACCATTCGCACAGTCCCTTACATTTCAAAAACAACTGCAATTATTTTAAAATCAATAATTGGGAACAATGCTACTGATTGCGGGAACGTTATGACTGTATGGAATTCGTTTTCTAAGTATTAACCACCTCATGACCCACCATTTCCATATCTTTAATCTTTACATATTTTTCTAGATCCCAAAACCTTTAAAATGTATCGAGCTGACTATTAATTTTACGGATAAGTCTTCTCAAAACTAGTTCATATGACAGCGACTTTCACCATTCGCGAAGTCCATTACATTTAAAATACAACTGCAAATTCTTTAACACCAATAACTGAACCAATGTTATTTTAGAAAACTTAGTACAAAGAAGCTCGGATCAGTCTTACTTCTAATTAGAGACACTAAATTGCATCCACGTTTATGTTATCTTGTTGAAAGTCTTTTATTTTTTATTTTCTTGTCTTGTGACTGTTGGAAACCAACCCCACAATTGAAAAACTAAACTATAATATTTTATATTCCACGAATATGTAGATCATAAGTCCTGTAATAGACTAACCAGCTTATACCAATCTAAATATGTAAACATAATCCCAAAATATATATGTTTATACGATTACATTGAACTTAATGAATGTGTAAGTTCATACTAAATTCCTAAGAAAATTAAATATTTCACAAAAGAATGTTGGTAGGCGTGAATTCATTCATGGTAGTCATTTTCAAAATCAAAGATAAATAATACAAAGGCAAATTCCTTCTAGCTATTAGTTGACTTTCCCTCATTCTCACAAATGATTATAATAATGCCACAAAGAATATTCATCTTCTAAACCCTACAAGCCATGCACATCATATTCATCCATCTACACAATCCTTCATTCCTTCATCTAAAAAACAATGGCTTTCAAGCATTTCTCCTATCTACTTTCAATGCCGTTTTGACTAACCAATAAACATGTTTGGATGGTCTAAACACGATAGCTTCTTCTAATCAGAGAGTGAAGAACGACCTGTCATTATCACTCTCTAATGAGATAAAGCTTCATAGTGTAATCCTAGCCTTGTTCTTGAAGGGTTGGGTTCCTGAGGAAAAAAAGAAGAACATCATGGCCACAAAACGGTAAACATTTAAATTTCAAAAATGGTCTTTTACCATTGAAGATGTCAAGTAAAGCACGCGCTATTTATGATTCAGCTAGACGTCATGGGCGAAAACTAGTTCAAACTGATGAAGATAGTATTGTGGTAAGTGATATTGTGGTTGTTAGTCAAGATGGAAATGGAAACTTTAGCACTATCAATCAAGATTGTCAAGATCGAGATCTTACCTAAGATTCAGAAAATAACAAAATCATAAAATATAAAATCGTAGTTAAGAACGGAAGAGTTTCTTGATCATTTTTAATTAAATATCCTAACAACACAATAATTATACCAGCAAAATAAATTTATAAATTTTTAAAAATAAAAGAGTTCCATGGATCTACACACTTTGAAATAATTTTTATTTTCTTGAAGTCATACAAAGAAAAGTTTTTAAAAATCCTTTTAATGTTAAAGTATATATTTCACAATTTGTAAGAATTAAATTACTCTTAATTGATCTAAAAGTATATTAGAGAATATCACACTCCTACCAAAACTACATATTTCATCTCTACATTTTTTATATAACAATAATTTCTTAATTATAAAAAATGGAATAAAAGATATTTTTATACATTTACTTAGTTTTTCTAAAATAATTTTAGAATCTTTCAATTTAAAAAACAATGAGATAGTGCTTCTTTATCATATATTTATACTATAAATAGTACTACCAGTCAATGACGGTATTGTATTTATTGGCTAATTTTAAAATTACATCGTAAAAATTCAAATATGATACAATACATATATTTTTTTCTTGCATATTGATAAATAGCTTGTGGTTCAACACTTTATAATAATTCATCCTTATTTTAAATAATATTTGAAAGAAAGAGATTCTAGATTATTTTTAACTAAATATCCTAACAACACAATAATTAGTCGAACTAAATATAATTTTTTTAAATTTCAAAAATAAAAGAGATAGATCCATATACTTTTAAATATTTTTTGTTTTCCTGAAATCATACAACAAAATCAACACATAAAAAATATTTTTATGTCTCTATAATATTCATAATAAATATTATAACATATATTTGTAGTTCATATTTACTAAATATTTTTTTAACATAATTAAAATTCAATCCTAAACAAATAAAATTAATTAACAGTCTTACATATCGTGGGGTCTAAATCTAGTAACAATTATTTGTTTCATTCGTTAACGTTCAAAAATCCAAAATTTGCACATGACAATCCATTGGTCTAACCACATGTTTACTAGTATAATCAAACTCAAATTTTTTGAACTATTTTGATTAAAAGTTTTTGAGAAAAAGTGATTGTGCTAAAAGGTTTTCAATGTAAATACTCAGCCACATAAATACAAAGGAAAATAATAGAGCAATTGTATAAAATAGTTTGAATTAAAAGTGGGACTGATTTAGATATTTCTCAAAATTCTTTTATCTCTATAATTTAGATGTTTTAGTTCTATAAAGAACAATAATGAAAATGTGAGTATTGTCCTAGAGACCAAATCTACTTATATACTATGTCGAACAATAAAAATTTCAAAGGAGGTACCAACTATAGAAATATATTTAGGTGATGACTCATGTTTTAATTTTATTTTTAATTTTTTTATCTAAATATGTACTTTGATGATGACTCATATTTTGTATGATTTTACCGTTGACACCAATGTAATCTAGCTACTATTTGGTACATATGTAATGTATATTCAACTTTATGTTAACGATTATATATGCGATATTATGTAATTTGATGTTAATTTATGTTTTCTTCAACTTTCGCATCTATTATTGGTTTGTGGTTTAAGTTAACAAAGTGTATTTTGATATGCATCTCCATCTGTGGAATTTTGAAATAAGGGTTATTTCAAAACCACCTTGAAATTGGCCAAAACATAAAAATTCATTTCTATAGAAGAATCACATGCATGTTCGTCACATAAATTTTTCGAAGACACATGTAACTCAATAATGAAGCCTTTAACTGTTTGAATAGGCCGACATGCAGATCTCTAGGTCGTCACATATTGTACATTTAGTACTCTATGTTGGCACATCGACTTTTAGACCGACACATGTAACTCAATAATGAAGCATGTAGCATCGTTTGAATAGGCGAGACATAAGAGTTTTTAGGCGGCACATCATTGTTCACTCTGTACTAGATCCATATTTCGGTCGATACATATTGTTTGATTGGGTCAATTTTTCAATTCTTTTTAATTCCAAAAATTACTTCTTTGCATACATCATTCGTGCATCATTTTAACTTGATGAAACTATAAACACTTACCACCATTGCTCTTCATCTTCAACCTATAACATATGTTTACACAATGATAAATCACATATCATCATATTTTATCGGGGTTCCATCTAGGCGAGGTTTGATAATGTCCAAATATGTTTTTGGGTAACCGAGAATATTGGATTGAGAATTCCGGTGGATTTCATCAGGAATAACCTATGGTTTTCCCTCCATGATATTTGGTAGATTTGGAGGTTTTGTACAAGACTTTCCAAAAAGAATTACCGCCAAGTGAAAGAGATTAGGAGTTTGGTACCCAAACATGTAGAGAGGCGCCAAATCAAATTGAAGTACTTGTGTTCAATAGTTACAATTGACCATGCGCGAAAAAGTTTTGAGAGTTTGGTACCCAAAGGATTAGCAAAATTCAATAAATCAATTGGTAGCTATTATATTTTGGTCTTGCTCAAGATCAAAGGAAGATAAGGGGTTAAATCAACAACAAATAGTTAGAGTTTGTGGGGTTGCACTTGTAACACTTCTCTTGTAATCAAATTTTTTTGCAAAGTAAAATTTTATCCTTATTACTAAGCGGAATTGAGGAAGACATAACAATAGCGAGGATGATTGGTGAACTTCCTAAACAAATCCTCATGTCTCTCTTTCTAACTTTTACTCTCATTTACTTTCTTTATGTAATTTGTTGAATTTGATTGTTGAATCGATTGACTCATAAGAATTTTTTGTGATTGTTTTGGTTTAAATTGGTTTTATTAGCTATAATCACTTTGATTATAAGTGATTTTCATATCAACAAAACTCAAAGAAAATTCTAAAATTCGATCGCACACCAAGTGTTTGATAAATTGCATTGTTCTATATATTTTTAGTTACATTGGAAATAGATTGCTAGTGAATTGTGATAAACTAGTAATAAAGTGTTGATCATTTTAAGTACATTAATTCCTCTTATTAACGCTTTTATTCCATAAGGTTTTTACATGTTTTTTCCCAATAACTAGGTTCGTATAGAATACTTTTATCATCTCGCTAAAATCTTTCACTTGCACTATTTTCAAATAAATTTTAATTATCAAAATTTTTATTGGTATTTTGGTATGGTGATTTATTCACTCCCTCTAGATAAGTCGCCGTCGTCACAATATACTAGTTCCCTTATCAATGAATGGTATATCTAGTCCATTACACTCGTGAAAGATTTTCACTATGTTAAAATATGTACAAACTTCACACAAAGGTTACTCGTATAGTCTTCTAACATAAACAAGAAAACATGCCACTTTCTATTTCATAGTAGTTTAGAAAGCACCCTACTTTCTTTTACAATAAATAATCACCAACAATTGATGGTTGACACGTAATTTCAACATATATTTGAAATACGTTGTTGCATATTAACCAATTATGATACATAAATGATCTTCTTTTCTAATCAACAATTAAAATTTAACATTATTAGATGCTCGAAACTCTTGCAAAGATTTGAAAAATATGCAGAAAGTTTCAAATATAGATAATTTTGCATCAAATTTAATTTGAAGTAAAATTTGAATGGAAGAAAATTTTAAATTTGAAAAATCTTTCTTTAAGTCCATTGCAAGATGCCTCTAGAGAGTGACATTGTTTGAAAGATTACCATGAACATTTGCATTGATTTGTGAAAAATACCACGACAAAAATCATTTAAAAGGTATGTCAATGTTTGAAATTTCATGTTGCTTCATGTGACAATTGATTGGTTTAGAATCTATTTATCTATTTATATCTATTAAATCTAGTGCATCAAATAATTTTGTGACACTTCAAATTCAATTTTGTCTTACTTGCATTATTTGTTGTGCCACATCATTTATTTTCCTATGTGACATCTTTCAAAATTCAACTTCAATTTTCAAAGCTTAAAACATATTATTCCTCTCTATAGTAATCCTCAAAATGCAAAAATATAATAATCTACTTATTTATCAAGTCACAATAAATATCATACTAAATTATTTGTAATAAACAAATTATTATTATTATTTTAGTGGAATACATTATTATTATTATTATTATTAGACAAATATAATTAAATTTTAATTAAATTTCAACTAATTATTTTTCAACATAGAGCTAATTTGTTAGTGTATATATATATATATATATATATATATATATATATATATATATATATATATATATATACATAAACATTATAGAATACTATTCATATTTTTCATAAAATAATCACTTAATTATACAAATGAAAGAAAAGATAATTTGATACAATGTTTTTACTTAGTATTTGTAATATAATTTCACAATACTTTAATCTTAAAAAATATATATGAGACGATACTTATTCATCATATATTTTAAATAGATATAACATTTAGTTTTAAAACTATCGCAACTCTAAATAAACATAACATTTTATTTTGCATGCATATTGATATGATAAATAGTTTGGGGCTCAACTCTATATAATAAATCATATTTTTTAAATAATATTTAAAAGAAAGAGTTTCTTGATCATTTTTAATTAAATATCTTAACAACACAATAATTATACCAACAAGATAAATTTTAAAATTTTCAAAAATAAAGAGTTACATTGATCTACACACTTTGAAATAATTTTGATTTCTTGAAAAGCTTTTAAACTTTTAATGTTAAAGTATATATTTCATAATCTTAAACCTATAAAATGTATTCAATGACTAATAGTTTTATAAATCTTCATATCTTTCACCATTCACAAAGTCCTTACATTTCAAAACAACTGCAGTTATTTTAAAACCAATGATTGGGAACAAAGTTTTTAATAAACTTAGTACAAATTAAGAAGCTCTTGTTAGTCTTACTTCTAATTAGAAACACTACATTGCATCCACGTTTATATTATCTTGTCCAAAATCTTTTATTTTGTATTTTGTGTGTTGTGGCTGTTGGGAACCAACCCACAAATGACAAACTAAACTATAATATTTTATATTCCACGGATATATAGATCTTAAGTCGTGTACCAGACTATTAACCTTATACCAACCTAAACTAGCAAACATAATCCCAACAAATATTTGTTTACTTACATTACATTGAACTTGATGAATGTTTTAGTTCTTCCTAAATTCCTAAGAAATTAAATATTTCACAAAAGAATGTTGGTAGGTGAATGCATTAATCAAAAATACATACGAAGACAAATTCCTTCCAACTATTAGTTGACTTTCCATCTGCCTATATAAACCCTACAAGCCATGCACATCATATTCATCCTTCATTCCTTCATCTAAAAAAACAATGGCTTTCAAGCATTTCTCTATCTACTTTCCATGATCTTGTTCTTTGTATCATTGTATGTAGCAAATGGTGCTCCACCAGAAGCCATTTGCAACTCTCTTGTAAACCCTACTTATTGTAAAACTGTTCTTGGTAATCAAAATGGAAACATCTATGACTTGATCGCATTTCTATCCAAAATCATTATCTCAATCGCGTAAGTTCATGAACTTATTGGATTCATATCTTCAAGGTAGCTCATCTTTGTCTCAATCGACAATTGGTGCTCTCGAAGATTGTAGATTCCTTACAAGCCTAAGTTTTGAATACTTATCAAACACCTATGCCATAACAAATACATATAGTAATGTTCTTCCAAATTCTCAAGCAGAAGATTTGAAACATTCCTTAGTGCAGTTTGACTAACAAACAAACATGTTTGGATGGTCTAAACACTATAGCTTCTTCAGATCAGAGAGTGAAGAATGACCTGTCGTTATCACTCTCTAATGAGATAAAGCTTCATAGTGTAACCCTAGCCTTGTTCTTGAAAGGTTGGATGCCTGAGAAAAAAATAAGAACATCATGGCCACAAAAAGGTAAACACTTGAATTTCAAAAACGGTCGTTTACCATTGAAGATGTCAAATAAAGCACGCACTATTTATGATTCAGCTAGGCCATGGGAGGAAACTTCTTCAAACCGATGAAGATAGTATTGTGGTAAGTGATATTGTGGTTGTTAGTCAAGATAGAAGTGGAAACTTTAGCACTATCAATGAAGCAATAGCTGCTGCACCAAATAACACAGTTGCTAGTGATGGATACTTTCTCATTTATATCACTGAAGGTGTGTATCAAGAGTATGTATCTATTGACAAAAAGAAAAAATACTTAATGATGGTTGGAGAAGGAATCAATAAAACAGTTATCACAGGCAATCACAGTGTTGTTGATGGTTTCACAACATTCAATTCAGCCACATTTGGTAAGAAAAAATCTATATTATGTCATATGTTATATATCAAAGATTTCACATTTTCACTAACTTATATTTGATGCTTCATCTGGATTCACAGCTGTGGTAGGTCAAGGGTTTGTGGCAGTTAATATAACATTTCAAAACACTGCCGGACCAGGAAAACATCAAGCAGTTGCAATGAGAAGTGGAGCAGACATGTCGACATTCTACAGTTGCAGCTTTGAAGGGTATCAAGACACACTATATACGCATTCTTTGAGACAATTCTATAGAGAATGTGATATCTATGGAACAGTTGATTTCATATTTGGGAATGCTGCAGTTGTTTTACAAAACTGCAACATCTATCCTCGTCTTCCTCTTAATGGACAATTCAATACGATCACAGCGCAAGGTCGAACCGATCCAAATCAAAACACAGGAACTTCTATACAAAATGCAACTATTAAAGCAGCAGATGACTTGGCTCCAAATGTTGGAACAGTTGAAACATATTTAGGGAGACCGTGGAAGAATTATTCAAGGACGGTAGTTATGCAATCATTGATGGATAGTTTCATAAACCCTTCAGGTTGGCATATATGGGATGGTGAATTTGCATTGAGTACGTTGTATTATGCAGAATATGATAATAGAGGAGGTGGTTCAAGCACTGCAAATCGAGTGACATGGCCTGGTTATCATGTTATTAGTGCTACTGATGCAGCAAACTTCACAGTCTCTAATTTTGTGACTGGTGATGATTGGATTCCTCAAACAGGTGTTCCATACATGAGTGGATTGATATAGTTAAATCCAAACACCTACTATATCAACTTGTTCAGTTTTATAATCTTTATTTCTCTTTATTGTTTATTTTCACTAGGGACAGGAAACTTATTGGAAAGATTGTTATTAAACTATATAATTAATGATTAGTTAAGTTTATGCATATCTCCAAGGAATGATTAAAATAATTATTCTTTAAACATATTTCAACAATTATTCAAGTTGATTGTGTTTAATATTTGCATAAGTTGGTGAGAAGGAGTTCTTATATGCAAGGTTATTTCTAAAATGTGTACAAGCACATAACTAAGTACACGTATGTGAGGAATTTCATTTTTCTTAATGTTATATTTATAATAATATTAGTGGTTTTCTTATATATTAATATAATATATTAATTCATTTTAGATTTTTTTTGTTAACATAATGTGATTAATGATATCTGAGATAATAAACTCTCTAAAATAGTAGTGCGCTAATCTCTTCTTGAAGTATAAGTGTATTTGTAGGATTATCAATGCAACTTTCAAGCCATAGTTATTCAAGAGGTGAAACTTTACAACACTAATTAAAATAGTATTTGTTATAGCACGTGAGCGAGTTTATTTATGATCGGCGATTAAAAATTCCTCGATTAACGCTATATGTCGAGTTCGGGACCGTTGGATTGGATCCAACAGTTGATAGTGATTAAGCCTATGTTTGGAACCTTTCATTTTATTCACGTGATTTTATAAAGCTTCAAATACTAGCTTTTGTAGAGGTGCGTTTTTACTATGTCAAACGCGAAACAAATGTGGAGTAAGTTGCTCGGACGGTGTATGGATTTTGGAAATTGTTTATCTATCCACCAATCTTTTGTGAGGTTATCCACAATTTGGCCTTTGGCATTAGGTTGGTTTTGCTCACCTCTAGGCAAGTAAAATGAAAATTGTCCCAAGTCGTTGTTACTCGATATGGAGATAGGATTGTGAAACATGCATTGAGGCCTAAATTTTTCTCATCCTCGCTACCATGCGTTTAGAAGGTTTCCACTTTACGGACAAGGTCTAAGACATATTGAGTGGAAGAAGGTACTACTACAAATAGAAAATTTTACCTCGGTGAAATGCATTTAACATACGCTATAGAAGCGAGGTTAACAGCGTCATGAAAATATCAACTTTACCTTTCGGTTTTAAAATCTTGAGGAAATACTTATGCACATAAGTTCGAACCCCAACTTCGCACTTTAAATATTTTCAAAACTAGCACATCATATATCTCCGTTTATTAATAACAGAAGGATTAGATTGATAGTTTTTTTAATCTTGTTGCAAACTACGAATATTAATAAATTAATTGTTTACCCACAATATTACATTGTTTATACATAATATTTCACACTACAACAAAAGAAACTTTTTTGAAATTTACACCTCGAACAAGAGAAAATCGAGGTATAGGTCAAGGAGCGTCATGTTTTATTTTTATTTTTAAAATAAACAACTTTTCTCCTAGATTTATTAGAAACCAAAGGAAAATGGCTATAAGGGAACTCTTCCAATGACATCATTTTTTTAATTCTTCAACAAGTATCTCTCACTTGGCACCTTTCTAAATTCAATTTTAATCTTTGTTAATTTTTTATTAATATTAACTCGCTACATAGTTCAACTGAGAGGTAATATATTTTGCATTAACAATTTCAAAATACTATGTTTTCAAAAATCTAATGTTAATTTTTTGTTGGTATAATTTATCCCCTCATTGATTTAAAAAACCGACGTGATATATCTTTTAAATGAATTCCCAATATATGTCTCTAGTTTGTTTATTTACATTTTTAAATTTTTTATTAATACTATCACATCATTTTTTTTGCGTAAATTCGACGTGCAGGGTCAGTCCTGACTTTTTAGAAGCCCGGGATGATAATAAAAATGGACCCCTAATAAAAAACTGAACGATTAACTTTGAATTTTTATTTTTCTTTTTTGAATTCTATTTTTTAATTATTAAGAAATGATTATATATAAATGTAAAAGTGCATACGAACAAAGAATTTGATTATCTTAGTTGGTCATGGTAGAAATTGTATTTTTTAATTGCATAGATTTGATTCTATTTCATTATCTTGGTTCATCATGGTATGAAATCCTCCAATATTTCATCTTTGAAATATTCTGTTGATCGAAACTTCATCATCTTTATTTTTCGAAACATATATTTTCTTTGAAAGATAATTCAGCTAAAAAATGAATTTGATGATGATTCTTTTAGGATTCTTAAAATCACCCATTCACCCTTCAACATTTGAATTAACTTGTTGAGCTTTTTGAACACTTAATATTTCTTATATTTTTTATGAAAATCACTTACATCTTTTGATTTTAGGATTAGATTAGTTTTCTGCTTCCAATTCTTAAGTATTATTTTTTATAAATTAAAAGAATTGTTTTAACATCTAATTATTTAAATATTTATTAATAAAAAATTTAATATAAACAAAACATATTATTTTAAAATGATATATTTAAACAATAATCTTTTATAAACTTTTTATTTAAAATGACTTTAAATTTAAGTAATATTTTAAATTTTAAAAAAATTACAAAAAAAATAAAATATATAAAATATAAAACTTAACTCAAAGGCTATTCAAACATCAATGCAAACTACGTTGAGCATTGTCCATTAATTATGTACATCCTTATGCTCTAAAACATGGAAAAATGGTGCAGTTAAACCAAAAATAAAAGTATTGACACAATTTCCGAATTCAACACTTTTTACACTAAAATGAACCAATATTTACAAAGTTTAATCGGAAGCTATGTTAACACATTATTAAATGTTCAACAATATCAAATAATCCTATAATTGATATGTGAACTCATAATTCGTTATTTCAAGATTTAAACATTTTTTACCGAATCAAAGATAAAATTCACATCAATTATGTGATTATTCAACATACACCAAATTCAAGAAGCCAAAGAAAAAAGTTCAACACTTGATTCAACATCATGAAAGTCCAAAAACTCCTAATATCTCACGAATAAAAAATTAAGTCCAAGTACAATCGACTCATGAATTCACAAAAAAAATCAACAACACAATAAGATACAAAAATTCAAGCAATGTGATAATTCAACATCATCTCAAGAAAATTCAATCACAATATCAATCAACAACTCTAATTCTTGAATATTCAACATAAACACATAATCAAGACTCAATATCGATTGAAATTAAAATTAACATTAATTGGTTCATAGTTCAACCAACACCACATTTATCCATCGACACTACCTCAAGAATTAAATCAATTAACGAAATCTATGTTCAATCCATGGAACTTTAATCAAAAATTAAATTATGAACATATAAATTATCAATTAATTCCATATCTCAACTCAATTCCAAAATTAAATTCAAAAGCACTTATTCCTAAAATCACTTAATTACATAATCACTTATTCAAAATTAAGAAATTTCGGTAGCAAACGAAGAGGAGAAGTGTAAGGAAGATATCGCTAGACAATTAAGAAGAAACTAGACGAAGAATGCGAATCGGACTCGGCATAGTGGCGTCGAGCTTGACGACGAAGGGAAGATAACGGCGGGCACCATGGCGTAGGAAAAACATCGAAGGCAGCTTTAGGAAGGAGAAAGGAGAAAAACATGAGAAAAAGTTTTTGGCTCGGTGGTTTTGGAATTCATGGTGGTTGTTGGTGGTTTATGGTGGTTGTGCAACTTTGAGATTGAGAGAAAAAGAGAGAAAGTTTTAGGATTTTTGAGTGTTTTAAAAATTATGAGAGCCCCCTTTGTAAAGATGAATTTTTTGAATAAGTACACCCTCTAAATGGGCCTTAGAAGGAAATTGAACTTAAATTGGGCCTAAATCGGCTTTATCCAAGTAAAAAACGTCCAACTCGCGAAATCATGAACTACCGTGCAAAATTCAGAATTGGGCTTAACACGAAAAATGTCCGGATCAAAATTTTGTGTCCCGTCTAAAAAATTCTAGCGCCATCGGATGAAAGGTGACAAACTTATTAATTTTTGAAGTTTTCACTGGCGTAGAGTAAACCTGACAAGCGCAAAATTTTGATCAGTTCTGTAAGAATTCCCCAAATGAAAATCCTCTGATAAAAATTTGAACTCAGGATATGAATCAAAGTCGAAGAATATGAAATTTGTGAAATTTTGGGAACAATTCAGTCTTGGTACAATAAAAATCGAGGAAGATATGAATTTTTGGATATCGCGTATCAGAGAAATTGATGTTCGGTTCAACTCACATATTTCTTTAATAATTAAAATTGTTGGCATTTTCCTTAAAGAATTAGCTCTCGGCCCAAGAACGAAAGTCGAAGAGGACGTCAAGGCGGAATTTAGGGCACGAGCCAAAAATCTGATTCAAGTCCTATGAATTTTTAGTGCGTGCAAAAACATTTAGCCGAAAATTATGTTTAATGCTCTTGAAACATCAAATTTTCTAGAGACTTTCTTCACAAAATTTGCCTTGATCCGAACACGAAAAGTGTAGGTAATATCAAGACGAATCCTGTCCAAAATCAAAAATACCAAATGGGCGAAATGTTATGAATTTATGAACACTAAAAATGAACGACACGTAGATAAAACAAATCATTTCACAAAGATCAAATTACTTAGAGGCCTTCCGTAATGAATCAACTTTCGAACATGAAAGATGAAGATAATCTGAGACAGTTCAATTCTTTAAGAATCACTACAAAACAATGTTTCAATCGAAAGTTACAATTTTTGAGTTTGAACCAAAAAATTGTTGTCTCTAATCCGAATAAATCAACTAAAACGCTTGGATTTCCTTCCATTTGAAGCGTGTTAAAACATACGAGACCTTTCCATGATGATGACTTGGTTAAACGTTGATTGTGACATTTAAGCCACATAATGCAATTAATTTCAGAAACAAAATTTTGCTTTATCTACTATCGAAGAATAATTGCTCTTTTATCAATTTCGTGAATTACTTAAAACTCATGGTTAATGCTTGAATGACCTGTATGTAATGCACCTAAAAATTAAATGTAAGCTAATTGTTCATTAAAAATGAAGAGGGAGTTTTGGGGTGCAACACATAAATATGGAGATATGTGAATTATGCTCTTCTTTGCAAAAATGCCTCTGAGTGATATATTAGTATTTTGTTCAAAATATGATACTTATCATAGTTTGCTATCTTTATTTTTTATGTTGTCAAAGGGGGATAAGCATATGCGAGATGAAATTGAGAAGCACAATTTTAGGGGGAGACTTCGATAATAACACAAAGTGCCTCGTCAAGTTTTGCCATCATAAAAAAAGGGAGTATGTGAATGAAACTTTACCATTAGATGTTCTGCGTGATGTCGAAACTAGGAAAACTTAGCATTTTTGTATATTGGACGATACCTCTATGTCATATGGTGCACCCTTGCATTAGAGGTCTTAGGAATCATTCAAAACCACCTTGAGTTTGGCAACAAAAAATTCATTTCTCCGGAAAATCACGTGCATGTTGCGCACATACATTTTTAGGCCGACACATGTAATTAATAATGAAGCCTTTAGCTGTTTGAACAAGTCGAGATATGTAGTCTCTAGGTCGTCACATACTATACATTTCATTACTCTATCTTTGCACATCGACTTTTAGATGACACACATGTAACTCAATAATGAAGCATGTAGCTTCTTGAATAGGCCGAGACATAAGCGTTTTTAGGCACATCTTGTTGTTTTCTCTATGTCTGGAAGATCCATATTTCAGTCGACACATATTGTTTGATTGGGTCAATTTTTCAATTCTTTTAATTCCAAAATTACGTCTTTGCATACAAACTTCCATAATTATAAATACATCATTTTCATTTTAACTTGATGAAACTATAAACACTTACCACCATTGATTTTCATCTTCAACCTATAACCTATGCTTACATTGATAAATCACATATCATCATATTTTATAGGGTTCCATCTAGGCGAGATTTGATAATGTCCTATGTTTTTGTGTAACTAAGAATATTGGGTTGAAAATTGCCTAATCAAGACTTTAAAAAGGATTACCGCCAGTGAAAGAGCTTAGGAGTTTGGTACCCAAAGAAGTAGCGAGGCGTCGAATAAAATTGGAAGTGCTTGTGCAATAGTTACAATTGATCATGTTTGATTGAATCAACAACAAATGGTTAGAGTTTATGGGGTAGCTCTTGTAACACTTCTCTTGTAATCAATTTTTTTACAAATGTAAGAATTTTATCTCGATTACTAAGAAATTGTGGGAACGCGAGGACGATTGGTGAACTTCAAAACAAATCCTCATGTCGCTCTTTCTCTTACTTTTACTCTCATTTACTTACTTTATTTTGTTGAATTTGATTGTTGAATCGATTGACTCGTAAGTGATTGTTTTGGTTTAAATTGGTTTTATTACCTATAATCACTTTGATTATAAGTGTTTTTCATATCAACAAAACTCAAAGGAAAATTCTAAAATTCGATCGCACACCAAGTGTTCGATCAATTGCATTGTTCTATATATTTTTAATTACATTGGAAATTGATTGCTAGTGAATTGTGATAAACGAGTAATAAAGTGTTGATCATTTTAAGTACATTAATTCCTCTTATTAACTCTTTTATTCCATAAGATTTTGTTTACATGTTTTTTCCCATAACTAGGTTCGTATAGAATACTTTTATCCATCTACGCTAAAATCTTTCACTAGGTTGACATAGTGATTTATTCACCCTCTAGATAAGTCAGTCTCACAATATACTAGTTCCCCTTAAAATTTAATTTGAATTAAAAATTTGAATGGAAGAAGTAATTTTAAATTTGAAAAATCTTTCTTTAAGTGCATTGCAAGATGCCACTACAGAGAGTGACATTGTTTTGAAAAATTACCATGAACATTTGAATTGATTTGTGAAAAAACCACGATAAAAATCATTTAAAAGGCGTGCCATTTAAAAGGCGTGCCAATGTTTCAGAAATTTCATGTTGCTTTAGGTGACAATTGATTGGTCTAGAATCTATTTATCTATTTATATCTATTAAATATAGTGCATCAAATAATCTTGTGACACTTCAATTCCAATTTTGCCTTACTTGCATTCTTTTTTATGCCACATCATTTATTTTTCTACGTGTCATCTTTCAAAATTCAACTTCAATTTTCAAAGATTAAAACATATTATTCCTCTCCATAGTAATTTTCAAAAGTGCAAAAATATAATAATCTCCTTATTTATCAAGTCTCAACCTAGAGCTAATTTATATATATATATATATATATATATATATATATATATATATATATATATATATATATATATATATATACATTATAGATTACTATTCATATTTGTTGTAAAATAATCACTTAATTATAAAAATGAAAGAAAAGATATTTTGATACAATTTTTTTACTTAATATTTGTAATATAATTACATAATACTTTAATCTTAAAAAAAATATATGAGATGGTACTTATTCATCATATATTTTAAATAAATATAACATTTAATTTTAAAACTATATGCAACTCTAAATAAACATAACATTTTATTTTGCTTGCATATTGATAAATAGTTTGGGGCTAAACTCTATTTAATAAATCATATTTATTTTAAATAATATTTTAAAAAAAGAGTTTCTTGATCATTTTAATTAAATATCTTAACAACACAATAATTATACCAAAGATAAATTTTTAAATTTTCAAAAATAAAGAGTTACATTGATCTACACATTTTAAAATAATTTTGGTTTCTTGAAAAGCTTTTAAAAATACTTTTAATGTTAATATTCCATAACCTTAATCTATGAAAGCGCTTTTAAAAGCGCTTTCTAAAGCCCATATATAAGAGCGTTTTTTCTTTCAAAAGCGCTTTCGTATCATAATCCTATAACAGCGCTTTTAAAAGCGCTTTCTTAAGGCAACCTATAAGAGCGCTTTTTAAAAGCGCTTTCTTCCACCTATAAGAGAGTTTTCAAAACGCGCTTTCTTAGGTTAGATATTTCTAATGCCTTTTGCAGCGCTTTTTGAAAAGCGCTTTCTTAGGTTAGATATTTCTAATGCCTTTATCAGCGCTTTCTTAGGGAAATTTTTTTAAGGCCTATGAAAGCGCTTTCTCTTAAACTCAATTGGTCTAACCACATGTTTACTAGTATAATCAAACTCAAAAATCTTTGAACTTTTTTTATTAAAAGTTTTTGAGAAAAAAGTGATTGTACTAATAAAAGGTTTTCAATTTAAATACTCAGGTATAAATACAAAGAAAAATAGTAGAGCAATCGTATAAAATAGTTTGAATTAAAAGTGAGACGATTCGATATTTCTCAAAAATTCTTTTATCTCTATAACTTAAATGTTTTAATTCTATAAAAAACAATAATGAAAAATTTGAGTCTCGTCCTAGAGACCAAATCTACTTATATACTATGTCGAACAATAAAAAAATTCAAAGGAGGTACCACCTATAGAAATATATTTAGGTGACGACCCATGTTTTAATATTTTTTTTAATCTAAATATGTACTTTGATGATGAGTCAAATTTTGTATGATTTTACCGTTGACACCAATGTAATCTAGCTACTATTTGATACATATGTAATGTATATTCAACTCTAACTGTAATATTAAATTTATGTTAACGATTATATATGCAATATTTTGTATTTTGATGTTAATTTATGATTTTCTTCAAGTTTCTGAATTTATTATTGGTTTGTGGTTTAAGTTAACAAATTATATTTTGGATATGCATCTCCGTAAAACTCGTTGAATTTTGAAATAAGGGTTATTAACAATCACGCAGTCATGCATGAAGAGTCGTTCAATCACAATCATACTACTCTGGTATTATTATGATATTATCAATAATATTAAATATAAATATAATCTGATTTTTTAAAACTACTAGATCAATATCAAGAAATGGGATTCATTGCAGTTTCCGTTTTGCCGCAATCAAAGAGTGACAACAGTTACGGCGATCATAATAGAATGGTTCAGATAAAAAACAGATATGATTTTTTAAAATAAAAAGTATTTAATTTTATTATATGCACCATTCGATCTTGATTGAACAATCATTATTTAACCATGACGGCGTGAATTTGTCTTTCTTTAACTACTGGAAATCGTTATCCCAATATCAGAAGGTGAATGATGATATGACTGCGTAATTGCGGGAAAATTATAAGTGCATGGAATATGTTTTCCTATTAACCGCCCTCATCACCCACCATTTCCATAACCTTAATCTTTGCATAGTTTTCTTGATCCCAAAACCTATAAAATGTATTGAACTGACTAATAGTTTTATAAATCTTCATATGACATCGACTTTCACCATTCGCACAGTCCCTTACATTTCAAAAACAACTGCAATTATTTTAAAATCAATAATTGGGAACAATGCTACTGATTGCGGGAACGTTATGACTGTATGGAATTCGTTTTCTAAGTATTAACCACCTCATGACCCACCATTTCCATATCTTTAATCTTTACATATTTTTCTAGATCCCAAAACCTTTAAAATGTATCGAGCTGACTATTAATTTTACGGATAAGTCTTCTCAAAACTAGTTCATATGACAGCGACTTTCACCATTCGCGAAGTCCATTACATTTAAAATACAACTGCAAATTCTTTAACACCAATAACTGAACCAATGTTATTTTAGAAAACTTAGTACAAAGAAGCTCGGATCAGTCTTACTTCTAATTAGAGACACTAAATTGCATCCACGTTTATGTTATCTTGTTGAAAGTCTTTTATTTTTTATTTTCTTGTCTTGTGACTGTTGGAAACCAACCCCACAATTGAAAAACTAAACTATAATATTTTATATTCCACGAATATGTAGATCATAAGTCCTGTAATAGACTAACCAGCTTATACCAATCTAAATATGTAAACATAATCCCAAAATATATATGTTTATACGATTACATTGAACTTAATGAATGTGTAAGTTCATACTAAATTCCTAAGAAAATTAAATATTTCACAAAAGAATGTTGGTAGGCGTGAATTCATTCATGGTAGTCATTTTCAAAATCAAAGATAAATAATACAAAGGCAAATTCCTTCTAGCTATTAGTTGACTTTCCCTCATTCTCACAAATGATTATAATAATGCCACAAAGAATATTCATCTTCTAAACCCTACAAGCCATGCACATCATATTCATCCATCTACACAATCCTTCATTCCTTCATCTAAAAAACAATGGCTTTCAAGCATTTCTCCTATCTACTTTCAATGCCGTTTTGACTAACCAATAAACATGTTTGGATGGTCTAAACACGATAGCTTCTTCTAATCAGAGAGTGAAGAACGACCTGTCATTATCACTCTCTAATGAGATAAAGCTTCATAGTGTAATCCTAGCCTTGTTCTTGAAGGGTTGGGTTCCTGAGGAAAAAAAGAAGAACATCATGGCCACAAAACGGTAAACATTTAAATTTCAAAAATGGTCTTTTACCATTGAAGATGTCAAGTAAAGCACGCGCTATTTATGATTCAGCTAGACGTCATGGGCGAAAACTAGTTCAAACTGATGAAGATAGTATTGTGGTAAGTGATATTGTGGTTGTTAGTCAAGATGGAAATGGAAACTTTAGCACTATCAATCAAGATTGTCAAGATCGAGATCTTACCTAAGATTCAAAAATAACAAAATCATAAAATATAAAATCGTAGTTAAGAACGGAAGAGTTTCTTGATCATTTTAATTAAATATCCTAACAACACAATAATTATACCAGCAAAATAAATTTATAAATTTTTAAAAATAAAAGAGTTCCATGGATCTACACACTTTGAAATAATTTTTATTTTCTTGAAGTCATACAAAGAAAAGTTTTTAAAAATCCTTTTAATGTTAAAGTATATATTTCACAATTTGTAAGAATTAAATTACTCTTAATTGATCTAAAAGTATATTAGAGAATATCACACTCCTACCAAAACTACATATTTCATCTCTACATTTTTTATATAACAATAATTTCTTAATTATAAAAAATGGAATAAAAGATATTTTTATACATTTACTTAGTTTTTCTAAAATAATTTTAGAATCTTTCAATTTAAAAAACAATGAGATAGTGCTTCTTTATCATATATTTATACTATAAATAGTACTACCAGTCAATGACGGTATTGTATTTATTGGCTAATTTTAAAATTACATCGTAAAAATTCAAATATGATACAATACATATATTTTTTTCTTGCATATTGATAAATAGCTTGTGGTTCAACACTTTATAATAATTCATCCTTATTTTAAATAATATTTGAAAGAAAGAGATTCTAGATTATTTTTAACTAAATATCCTAACAACACAATAATTAGTCGAACTAAATATAATTTTTTTAAATTTCAAAAATAAAAGAGATAGATCCATATACTTTTAAATATTTTTTGTTTTCCTGAAATCATACAACAAAATCAACACATAAAAAATATTTTTATGTCTCTATAATATTCATAATAAATATTATAACATATATTTGTAGTTCATATTTACTAAATTTTTTTTAACATAATTAAAATTCAATCCTAAACAAATAAAAATTAATTAACAGTCTTACATATCGTGGGGGTCTAAATCTAGTAACAATTATTTGTTTCATTCGTTAACGTTCAAAAATCCAAAAATTTGCACATGACAATCCATTGGTCTAACCACATGTTTACTAGTATAATCAAACTCAAATTTTTTTGAACTATTTTGATTAAAAGTTTTTGAGAAAAAAGTGATTGTGCTAAAAGGTTTTCAATGTAAATACTCAGCCACATAAATACAAAGGAAAATAATAGAGCAATTGTATAAAATAGTTTGAATTAAAAGTGGGACGCAGATTTAGATATTTCTCAAAAATTCTTTTATCTCTATAATTTAGATGTTTTAGTTCTATAAAGAACAATAATGAAAAATGTGAGTATTGTCCTAGAGACCAAATCTACTTATATACTATGTCGAACAATAAAAAATTTCAAAGGAGGTACCAACTATAGAAATATATTTAGGTGATGACTCATGTTTTAATTTTATTTTTTTTTTTTATCTAAATATGTACTTTGATGATGACTCATATTTTGTATGATTTTACCGTTGACACCAATGTAATCTAGCTACTATTTGGTACATATGTAATGTATATTCAACTTTATGTTAACGATTATATATGCAGTATTATGTAATTTGATGTTAATTTATGTTTTCTTCAACTTTCGCATCTATTATTGGTTTGTGGTTTAAGTTAACAAAGTGTATTTTTGATATGCATCTCCGCAAAACTCGTGGAATTTTGAAATAAGGGTTATTTCAAAACCACCTTGAAATTGGCCAAAAACATAAAAATTCATTTCTATAGAAGAATCACATGCATGTTGCGTCACATAAATTTTTCAGGCCGACACATGTAACTCAATAATGAAGCCTTTAACTTCTGTTTGAATAGGCCGACACATGCAGTCTCTAGGTCGTCACATATTGTACATTTTAGTACTCTATGTTGGCACATACGACTTTTAGACCGACACATGTAACTCAATAATGAAGCATGTAGCATCGTTTGAATAGGCGAGACATAAGAGTTTTAGGGCGGCACATCGTTGTTTTCACTATGTACTAGCGATCCATATTTCGGTCGATACATATTGTTTGATTGGGTCAATTTTTCAATTCTTTTTAATTCCAAAAATTACTTCTTTGCATACATCATTCGTGCATCATTTTAACTTGATGAAACTATAAACACTTACCACCATTGCTCTTCATCTTCAACCTATAACATATGTTTACACAATGATAAATCACATATCATCATATTTTATCGGGGTTCCATCTAGGCGAGGTTTGATAATGTCCAAATATGTTTTGGGTAACCGAGAATATTGGATTGAGAATTCGTGGATTTCATCAGAATAACCTATGGTTTTCCTCCATGATATTTGGTAGATTTGGAGGTTTTGTACAAGACTTTCCAAAAGAATTACCGCCAAGTGAAAGAGATTAGGTTTGGTACCCAAACATGTAGCGAGAGCGCCAAATCAAATTGAAGTACTTGTGTTCAATAGTTACAATTGACCATGCGAAAAAGTTTTGAGAGTTTGGTACCCAAAGGATTAGCAAAATTCAATAAATCAATTGGTAGCTATTATATTTTGGTCTTGCTCAAGATCAAAGGAAGATAAGGGGTTAAATCAACAACAAATAGTTAGAGTTTGTGGGGTTGCACTTGTAACACTTCTCTTGTAATCAAATTTTTTTGCAAAGTAAGAATTTTATCCTTATTACTAAACGGAATTGAGGGAAGACATAACAATAGCGAGGATGATTGGTGAACTTCCTAAACAAATCCTCATGTCTCTCTTTCTCTAACTTTTACTCTCATTTACTTTCTTTATGTAATTTGTTGAATTTGATTGTTGAATCGATTGACTCATAAGAATTTTTTCTGTGATTGTTTTGGTTTAAATTGGTTTTTATTAGCTATAATCACTTTGATTATAAGTGATTTTTCATATCAACAAAACTCAAAAGAAAATTCTAAAAATTCGATCGCACACCAAGTGTTTGATAAATTGCATTGTTCTATATATTTTTTAGTTACATTGGAAATAGATTGCTAGTGAATTGTGATAAACTAGTAATAAAGTGTTGATCATTTTAAGTACATTAATTCCTCTTGTTAACGCTTTTATTCCATAAGGTTTTTTTACATGTTTTTTTTTCCAATAACTAGGTTCGTATAGAATACTTTTATCGGTCTACGCTAAAATCTTTCACTTGCACTATTTTCAAATAAATTTTTAATTATCAAAATTTTTATTGGTATTTTGGTATGGTGATTTATTCACTCCCCTCTAGATAAGTCACGTCTCTCACAATATACTAGTTCCCCTTATCAATGAATGGTATATCTAGTCCAGTTACACTCGTGAAAGATTTTCACTATGTTAAAATATGTACAAACTTCACACAAAGGTTACTCGTATAGTCTTCTAACATAAACAAGAAAACATGCCACTTTCTATTTCATAGTAGTTTAGAAAGCACCCTACTTTCTTTTACAATAAATAATCACCAACAATTGATGGTTGACACGTAATTTCAACATATATTTGAAATACGTTGTTGCATATTAACCAATTATGATACATAAACTGATCTTCTTTTCTAATCAACAATTAAAATTTAACACTGTTAGATGCTCAGAAACTCTTGCAAAAGATTTGAAAAATATGCAGAAAAAGTTTCAAATATAGATAATTTTGCATCAAATTTAATTTGAAGTAAAAATTTGAATGGAAGAAAAATTTTAAATTTGAAAAATCTTTCTTTAAGTCCATTGCAAGATGCCTCTACAGAGAGTGACATTGTTTCGAAAGATTACCATGAACATTTGCATTGATTTGTGAAAAATACCACGACAAAAATCATTTAAAAGGTATGTCAATGTTTCAGAAATTTCATGTTGCTTCATGTGACAATTGATTGGTTTAGAATCTATTTATCTATTTATATCTATTAAATCTAGTGCATCAAATAATTTTGTGACACTTCAAATTCAATTTTGTCTTACTTGCATTATTTGTTGTGCCACATCATTTATTTTCCTATGTGACATCTTTCAAAATTCAACTTCAATTTTCAAAGCTTAAAACATATTATTCCTCTCTATAGTAATCCTCAAAAATGCAAAAAATATAATAATCTACTTATTTATCAAGTCACAATAAATATCATACTAAATTATTTGTAATAAACAAATTATTATTATTATTTTAGTGGAATACATTATTATTATTATTATTATTAGACAAATATAATTAAATTTTAATTAAATTTCAACTAATTATTTTTCAACATAGAGCTAATTTGTTAGTGTATATATATATATATATATATATATATATATATATATATATATTACTTTCATAAACATTATAGAATACTATTCATATTTTTCATAAAATAATCACTTAATTATACAAATGAAAGAAAAGATAATTTGATACAATGTTTTTACTTAGTATTTGTAATATAATTTCACAATACTTTAATCTTAAAAAATATATATGAGACGATACTTATTCATCATATATTTTAAATAGATATAACATTTAGTTTTAAAACTATACGCAACTCTAAATAAACATAACATTTTATTTTGCATGCATATTGATATGATAAATAGTTTGGGGCTCAACTCTATATAATAAATCATATTTTTTTTAAATAATATTTAAAAGAAAGAGTTTCTTGATCATTTTAATTAAATATCTTAACAACACAATAATTATACCAACAAGATAAATTTTAAAATTTTCAAAAATAAAAGAGTTACATTGATCTACACACTTTGAAATAATTTTGATTTCTTGAAAAGCTTTTAAACTTTTAATGTTAAAGTATATATTTCATAATCTTAAACCTATAAAATGTATTCAATGACTAATAGTTTTATAAATCTTCATATGATGACTTTCACCATTCACAAAGTCCTTACATTTCAAAAACAACTGCAGTTATTTTAAAACCAATGATTGGGAACAAAGTTTTTTAATAAACTTAGTACAAATTAAGAAGCTCTTGTTAGTCTTACTTCTAATTAGAAACACTACATTGCATCCACGTTTATATTATCTTGTCCAAAATCTTTTATTTTGTATTTTTGTGTGTTGTGGCTGTTGGGAACCAACCCCACAAATGACAAACTAAACTATAATATTTTATATTCCACGGATATATAGATCTTAAGTCGTGTACCAGACTATTAACCTTATACCAACCTAAACTAGCAAACATAATCCCAACAAATATTTGTTTACTTACATTACATTGAACTTGATGAATGTTTTAGTTCTTCCTAAATTCCTAAGAAATTAAATATTTCACAAAAGAATGTTGGTAGGTGAATGCATTAATCAAAAATACATACGAAGACAAATTCCTTCCAACTATTAGTTGACTTTCCATCTGCCTATATAAACCCTACAAGCCATGCACATCATATTCATCCTTCATTCCTTCATCTAAAAACAATGGCTTTCAAGCATTTCTCCTATCTACTTTCCATGATCTTGTTCTTTGTATCATTGTATGTAGCAAATGGTGCTCCACCAGAAGCCATTTGCAACTCTCTTGTAAACCCTACTTATTGTAAAACTGTTCTTGGTAATCAAAATGGAAACATCTATGACTTGGTCGCATTTCTATCCAAAATCATTATCTCAATCGCGTAAGTTCATGAACTTATTGGATTCATATCTTCAAGGTAGCTCATCTTTGTCTCAATCGACAATTGGTGCTCTCAAGATTGTAGATTCCTTGCAAGCCTAAGTTTTGAATACTTATCAAACACCTATGCCATAACAAATACATATAGTAATGTTCTTCCAAATTCTCAAGCAGAAGATTTCGAAACATTCCTTAGTGCAGTTTTGACTAACAAACAAACATGTTTGGATGGTCTAAACACTATAGCTTCTTCAGATCAGAGAGTGAAGAATGACCTGTCGTTATCACTCTCTAATGAGATAAAGCTTCATAGTGTAACCCTAGCCTTGTTCTTGAAAGGTTGGATGCCTGAGAAAAAAATAAGAACATCATGGCCACAAAAAGGTAAACACTTGAATTTCAAAAACGGTCGTTTACCATTGAAGATGTCAAATAAAGCACGCACTATTTATGATTCAGCTAGACGCCATGGGAGGAAACTTCTTCAAACCGATGAAGATAGTATTGTGGTAAGTGATATTGTGGTTGTTAGTCAAGATAGAAGTGGAAACTTTAGCACTATCAATGAAGCAATAGCTGCTGCACCAAATAACACAGTTGCTAGTGATGGATACTTTCTCATTTATATCACTGAAGGTGTGTATCAAGAGTATGTATCTATTGACAAAAAGAAAAAATACTTAATGATGGTTGGAGAAGGAATCAATAAAACAGTTATCACAGGCAATCACAGTGTTGTTGATGGTTTCACAACATTCAATTCAGCCACATTTGGTAAGAAAAAATCTATATTATGTCATATGTTATATATCAAAGATTTCACATTTTCACTAACTTATATTTGATGCTTCATCTGGATTCACAGCTGTGGTAGGTCAAGGGTTTGTGGCAGTTAATATAACATTTCAAAACACTGCCGGACCAGGAAAACATCAAGCAGTTGCAATGAGAAGTGGAGCAGACATGTCGACATTCTACAGTTGCAGCTTTGAAGGGTATCAAGACACACTATATACGCATTCTTTGAGACAATTCTATAGAGAATGTGATATCTATGGAACAGTTGATTTCATATTTGGGAATGCTGCAGTTGTTTTACAAAACTGCAACATCTATCCTCGTCTTCCTCTTAATGGACAATTCAATACGATCACAGCGCAAGGTCGAACCGATCCAAATCAAAACACAGGAACTTCTATACAAAATGCAACTATTAAAGCAGCAGATGACTTGGCTCCAAATGTTGGAACAGTTGAAACATATTTAGGAGACCGTGGAAGAATTATTCAAGGACGGTAGTTATGCAATCATTGATGGATAGTTTCATAAACCCTTCAGGTTGGCATATATGGGATGGTGAATTTGCATTGAGTACGTTGTATTATGCAGAATATGATAATAGAGGAGGTGGTTCAAGCACTGCAAATCGAGTGACATGGCCTGGTTATCATGTTATTAGTGCTACTGATGCAGCAAACTTCACAGTCTCTAATTTTGTGACTGGTGATGATTGGATTCCTCAAACAGGTGTTCCATACATGAGTGGATTGATATAGTTAAATCCAAACACCTACTATATCAACTTGTTCAGTTTTATAATCTTTATTTCTCTTTATTGTTTATTTTCACTAGGGGACAGGAAACTTATTGGAAAGATTGTTATTAAACTATATAATTAATGATTAGTTAAGTTTATGCATATCTCCAAAGGAATGATTAAAATAATTATTCTTTAAACATATTTCAACAATTATTCAAGTTGATTGTGTTTAATATTTGCATAAGTTGGTGAGAAGGAGTTCTTATATGCAAGGTTATTTCTAAAATGTGTACAAGCACATAACTAAGTACACGTATGTGAGGAATTTCATTTTTCTTAATGTTATATTTATAATAATATTAGTGGTTTTCTTATATATTAATATAATATATTAATTCATTTTAGATTTTTTTTTAACATAGTAACTGAAGATTAATGATATACGGATAATAAACTCTTTAAAATAGTAGTGCGCTAATCTACGTGAGAAGTATAAGTGTATTTGTAGGATTATCAATGCAACTTTCAAGCCATAGTTATTCAAGAGGTGAAACTTTGCAACACTAATTAAAATAGTATTTGTTATAGCACGAGTTTATTTATGATCGACGATTAAAAATTCCTCTGATTAACGCTATGTCGAGTTCAGGACCGTTGGATTGGATCCAACAGTTGATAGTGATTAAGCCTATGTTTGGAACCTTTCATTTTATTCACGTGATTTTATAAAGCTTCAAATACTAGCTTTTGTAGAGGTGCGTTTTTTACTATGTCAAACGCGGAAATAAATGTGGAGTAAGTTGCTCGGATCAGGTGTATGGATTTTTGGAAATTGTTTACCTATCCACCAATCTTTTGTGAGGTTATCCTGAATTTGGCCTTTGGCATTAGGTTGGTTTTGCTCACCTCTAGGCAAGTAAAATGAAAATTGCCCCAAGTCGTTGTTACTCGATATGGAGATAGGATTGTGAAACATGCATTGAGATCGCCTAAATTTTTCTCATCCTCGCTACCATGACGTTTCCGAGAAGGTTTCCACTTTCTGGACAAGGTCTAAGACATATTGAGTGGAAGAAGGTACTACTACAAATAGAAAATTTTACCTCAGGGGCGAAATGCATTTAACATCTGCTATAGAAGCGAGGTTAACGAAAAGCGTCATGAAAAATATCAACTTTACCTTTCGGTTTTTAAAATACTGAGGGGAAATACTTATGCACATAAGTTCGAACCCCAACTTCTGCACTTTAAATATTTTCAAAACTAGCACATCATATATCTCCGTTTATTAATAACACCGAAGGATTAGATTGATAGTTTTTTTTTAATCTTGTTGCAAACTACCGAATATTAATAAATTAATTGTTTACCCACAATATTACATTGTTTATACATAATATTTCACACTACAACAAAAGAAACTTTTTTTGACGAAATTTACACCTCGAACAAGAGAAAATCGAGGTATAGGTCCAAGGAGCGTCATGTTTTATTTTTTATTTTTAAAATAAACAACTTTTCTCCTAGATTTATTAGAAACCAAAGGGAAAATGGCTATAAGGGAACTCTTCCAATGACATCATTTTTTTTAATTCTTCAACAAGTATCTCTCACTTGGCACCTTTCTAAATTCAATTTTAATCTTTGTTAATTTTTTTATTAATATTAACTCGGCTACATAGTTCAACTGAGAGGTAATATATTTTGCATTAACAATTTCAAAATACTATGTTTTCAAAAATCTAATGTTAATTTTTTGTTGGTATAATTTATCCCCTCATTGATTTAAAAAACCGACGTGATATATCTTTTAAATGAATTCCCAATATATGTCTCTAGTTTGTTTATTTACATTTTTAAATTTTTTATTAATACTATCACATCATTTTTTTTGCGTAAATTCGACGTGCAGGGTCAGTCCTGACTTTTTAGAAGCCCGGGATGATAATAAAAATGGACCCCTAATAAAAAACTGAACGATTAACTTTGAATTTTTATTTTTCTTTTTTGAATTCTATTTTTTAATTATTAAGAAATGATTATATATAAATGTAAAAGTGCATACGAACAAAGAATTTGATTATCTTAGTTGGTCATGGTAGAAATTGTATTTTTTAATTGCATAGATTTGATTCTATTTCATTATCTTGGTTCATCATGGTATGAAATCCTCCAATATTTCATCTTTGAAATATTCTGTTGATCGAAACTTCATCATCTTTATTTTTCGAAACATATATTTTCTTTGAAAGATAATTCAGCTAAAAAATGAATTTGATGATGATTCTTTTAGGATTCTTAAAATCACCCATTCACCCTTCAACATTTGAATTAACTTGTTGAGCTTTTTGAACACTTAATATTTCTTATATTTTTTATGAAAATCACTTACATCTTTTGATTTTAGGATTAGATTAGTTTTCTGCTTCCAATTCTTAAGTATTATTTTTTATAAATTAAAAGAATTGTTTTAACATCTAATTATTTAAATATTTATTAATAAAAAATTTAATATAAACAAAACATATTATTTTAAAATGATATATTTAAACAATAATCTTTTATAAACTTTTTATTTAAAATGACTTTAAATTTAAGTAATATTTTAAATTTTAAAAAAATTACAAAAAAAATAAAATATATAAAATATAAAACTTAACTCAAAGGCTATTCAAACATCAATGCAAACTACGTTGAGCATTGTCCATTAATTATGTACATCCTTATGCTCTAAAACATGGAAAAATGGTGCAGTTAAACCAAAAATAAAAGTATTGACACAATTTCCGAATTCAACACTTTTTACACTAAAATGAACCAATATTTACAAAGTTTAATCGGAAGCTATGTTAACACATTATTAAATGTTCAACAATATCAAATAATCCTATAATTGATATGTGAACTCATAATTCGTTATTTCAAGATTTAAACATTTTTTACCGAATCAAAGATAAAATTCACATCAATTATGTGATTATTCAACATACACCAAATTCAAGAAGCCAAAGAAAAAAGTTCAACACTTGATTCAACATCATGAAAGTCCAAAAACTCCTAATATCTCACGAATAAAAAATTAAGTCCAAGTACAATCGACTCATGAATTCACAAAAAAAATCAACAACACAATAAGATACAAAAATTCAAGCAATGTGATAATTCAACATCATCTCAAGAAAATTCAATCACAATATCAATCAACAACTCTAATTCTTGAATATTCAACATAAACACATAATCAAGACTCAATATCGATTGAAATTAAGAATTAACATTAATTGGTTCATAGTTCAACCAACACCACATTTATCCATCGACACTACCTCAAGAATTAAATCAATTAACGAAATCTATGTTCAATCCATGGAACTTTAATCAAAAATTAAATTATGAACATATAAATTATCAATTAATTCCATATCTCAACTCAATTCCAAAATTAAATTCAAAAAAGCACTTATTCCTAAAATCACTTAATTACATAATCACTTATTCAAGAATTAAGAAATTTCAGTAGCAAACAAAGAGGAGAAGTGTAAGGAAGATATCGCTAGACAATTAAGAAGAAACTAGACGAAGAATGCGCCAGAATCGGACTCGGCATAGTGAGCGTCGAGCTTCAGAAAACGCGACGAAGGGAAGATAACGGCGGCGGGCACCATGACGTAGGAAAAACATCGGCGAAGGGCAGCTTTACCGGAAGGAGAAGAGGAGAAAAACATGAGAAAAAAAGTTTTTTGGCTCGGTGGTTTTGGAATTCCAGTGGTGGTTGTTGGTGGTTTATGGTGGTTGTGCAACTTTGAGATTGAGAGAAAAGAGAGTTTTAGGATTTTGAGTGTTTTAAAATTATGAGAGCCCCTTTGTAAAGATGAATTTTTTGAATAAGTACACCCTCTAAATGGGCCTTAGAAGGAAATTGAACTTAAATTGGGCCTAAATCGGCTTTATCCAAGTCAAAACGTCCAACTCATGAAATCATCAACAACCGTGCAAAATTCAATTGGGCTTAACACGAAAATATCCGGATCAAAATTTTGTGTCCGTCTAAAAATTCTAGCGCCATCGGATGAAAGGTGACAAACTTATTAATTTTGAAGTTTTCATCGAGAGTAAACGACAAGCGCAAAATTTGATCCTATAAGAATTCCCAAACGAAAATCCTCGATAAAAATTTGAACTCGGGATATGAATCAAAGTCAAGAATATGAAATTTGTGAAATTTTGGGAACAATTCAGTCTTGGTACAATAAAAATCGAGGAGATATGAATTTTGGATATCGCGATCGAGAAATTGATGTTCGGTTCAACTCACATATTTCTTTAATAATTAAAATTGTTGGCATTTTCCTTAAAGAATTAGCTCTCGGCCCAAGAACGAAAGTCGAAGAGGACGTCAAGACGGAATTTAGGGCACCAGAGCCAGAAATACGATTCAGTCGAAGCTATGAATTTTTAGTGCGTGCAAAAAAAATTATGTTTAATGCTCTTGAAACATCAAATTTTCTAGAGACTTTCTTCACAAAAGTTGCCTTCGATCCGAACACGAAAAGTGTAGGTAATATCAAGACGAATCTGCTGTCCAAAATCAGCCAAAAATACCAAATGGGCCGAAATGTTATGAATTTATGAACACTAAAAAATGAACGACCTATAGATAAAACAAATCTGTTTCACAAAGATCAAATTACTTAGAGGCCTTCCGTAATGAATCAACTTTCAACATGAAAGATGAAGATAATACCGAGACAATTCCAATTCTTTAAGAATCACTACAAAACAATGTTTCAATCGAAAGTTACGAATTTTTGAGTTTGAACCAAAAAATTGTTGTCTCTAATCCGAATCGTAAATCAACTAAAACGCTTGATTTCCTTCCATTTGAAACGTGTTAAAACATACGAGACCTTTCCATGATGATGACTTGGTTAAACGTTGATTGTGACATTTAAGAAGCCACATAATGCAATTAATTTCCGAGAAACAAAATTTTGCTTTATCTACTATCAGACTGAATAATTGCTCTTTTTATCAATTTCGACAGGGAATTACTTAAAACTCATGGTTAATGCTTGAATGACCTGTATGTAATGCACCTAAAAATTAAATGTAAGCTAATTATTCATTAAAAATGAAGAGGCGAGTTTTGGGTGCAACACATAAATATGGAGATATGTGAATTATGCTCTTCTTTGCAAAAATGCCTCTGAGTGATATATTAGTATTTTCTTCAAAATATGATACTTATCATAGTTTGCTATCTTTATTTTTTATGTTGTCAAAGGGGGATAAGCATATGCGAGATGAAATTGAGAAGCACAATTTTAGGGGGAGACTTCGATAATTACACAAAGTGCCTCGTCGCAAGTTTTGCCATCATAAAAAAAGGGAGTATGTGAATGAAACTTTACCATTAGATGTTCTGCGTGATGTCGAAACTAGGAAAACTTAGCATTTTTGTATATTGGACGATACCTCTATGTCATATGGTGCACCCTTGCATTAGAGGTCTTAGGAATCATTCAAAACCACCTTGAGTTTGGCAAAAAAAAAAAATTGATTTCTCCAGAAAAATCACGTGCATGTTGCCGCACATACATTTTTTAGGCCGACACATGTAATTAATAATGAAGCCTTTAGCTTCTGTTTGAACAAGTCGAGATATGTAGTCTCTAGGTCGTCACATACTATACATTTCATTACTCTATGCTGGCACATACGACTTTTAGACAGACACATGTAACTCAATAATGAAGCATGTAGCTTCGCTTGAATAGGCCGAGACATAAGCGTTTTTAGGGCGGCACATCGTTGTTTTCACTCTATGTCGGAAGATCCATATTTCAGGTCGACACATATTGTTTGATTGGGTCAATTTTTCAATTCTTTTTAATTCCAAAAATTACGTCTTTGCATACAAACTTCCATAATTATAAATACATCATTCATGCGTCATTTTAACTTGATGAAACTATAAACACTTACCACCATTGATTTTCATCTTCAACCTATAACCTATGCTTACACATTGATAAATCACATATCATCATATTTTATAGGGTTCCATCTAGGCGAGATTTGATAATGTCCTATGTTTTTGTGTAACTAAGAATATTGGGTTGAGAATTGCGGTGGATTTAAACAAGAAAAAACCTATGATTTTCCCTCCAAGATATCTAGTAGATTTGAAGGTTTTGTACAAGACTTTAAAAAAAGGATTACCGCCAGGTGAAAGAGCTTAGGAGTTTGGTACCCAAAGAAGTAGCGAGAGAGCGTCGAATAAAATTGGAAGTGCTTGTGCAATAGTTACAATTGATCATGCGCAAAAAAGCATTGAGAGTTTGGTACCCAAAGGATTAGTAAGATTCGATAAATCAATTGGTAGCTATTAAATCAATTGAATCAACAACAAATGGTTAGAGTTTATGGGGTAGCTCTTGTAACACTTCTCTTGTAATCAATTTTTTTTTTACAAATGTAAGAATTTTATCTCGATTACTAAACGAAATTGTGGGAAAACATAACCATAGCGAGGACGATTGGTGAACTTCCAAAACAAATCCTCATGTCGCTCTTTCTCTTACTTTTACTCTCATTTACTTACTTTACGTAATTTGTTGAATTTGATTGTTGAATCGATTGACTCGTAAGAATTTTTTCTGTGATTGTTTTGGTTTAAATTGGTTTTATTACCTATAATCACTTTGATTATAAGTGTTTTTCATATCAACAAAACTCAAAGGAAAATTTAAAATTCGATCGCACACCAAGTGTTCGATCAATTGCATTGTTCTATATATTTTTTAATTACATTGGAAATTGATTGCTAGTGAATTGTGATAAACGAGTAATAAAGTGTTGATCATTTTAAGTACATTAATTCCTCTTATTAACTCTTTTATTCCATAAGATTTTGTTTACATGTTTTTTTTCCAATAACTAGGTTCGTATAGAATACTTTTATCCATCTACGCTAAAATCTTTCACTAGGTTGACATAGTGATTTATTCACCCTCTAGATAAGTCGTTGTCTCACAATATACTAGTTCCCTTAAAATTTAATTTGAATTAAAAATTTGAATGGAAGAAGTAATTTTAAATTTGAAAAATCTTTCTTTAAGTGCATTGCAAGATGCCACTACAGTGACATTGTTTTGAAAAATTACCATGAACATTTGAATTGATTTGTGAAAAACCACGATAAAAATCATTTAAAAGGCGTGCCATTTAAAAGGCGTGCAATGTTTCAAATTTCATGTTGCTTTAGGTGACAATTGATTGGTCTAGAATCTATTTATCTATTTATATCTATTAAATATAGTGCATCAAATAATCTTGTGACACTTCAATTCCAATTTTGCCTTACTTGCATTCTTTTTATGCCACATCATTTATTTTTCTACGTGTCATCTTTCAAAATTCAACTTCAATTTTCAAAGATTAAAACATATTATTCCTCTCCATAGTAATTTTCAAAAGTGCAAAATATAATAATCTCCTTATTTATCAAGTCTCAACCTAGAGCTAATTTATATATATATATATATATATATATATATATATATATATATATATATATATATATATATATATATATATATATACATTATAGATTACTATTCATATTTGTTGTAAAATAATCACTTAATTATAAAAATGAAAGAAAAGATATTTTGATACAATTTTTTTACTTAATATTTGTAATATAATTACATAATACTTTAATCTTAAAAAAATATGAGATGGTACTTATTCATCATATATTTTAAATAAATATAACATTTAATTTTAAAACTATATGCAACTCTAAATAAACATAACATTTTATTTTGCTTGCATATTGATAAATAGTTTGGGGCTAAACTCTATTTAATAAATCATATTTATTTTAAATAATATTTTAAAAAAAGAGTTTCTTGATCATTTTTAATTAAATATCTTAACAACACAATAATTATACGAAAGATAAATTTTTAAATTTTCAAAAATAAGAGTTACATTGATCTACACATTTTAAAATAATTTTTGGTTTCTTGAAAAGCTTTTAAAAATACTTTTAATGTTAATATTCCATAACCTTAATCTATGAAAGCGCTTTTAAAAGCGCTTTCTAAAGCCCATATATAAGAGCGTTTTTTCTTTCAAAAGCGCTTCGTATCATAATCCTATAACAGCGCTTTTAAAAGCGCTTTCTTAAGGCAACCTATAAGAGCGCTTTTAAAAGCGCTTTCTGCCACCTATAAGAGAGTTTTCAAAACGCTTTCTTAGGTTAGATATTTCTAATGCCTTTGCGCTTTTTGAAAAGCGCTTTCTTAGGTTAGATATTTCTAATGCCTTTATCAGCGCTTTCTTAGGGAAATTTTTTTAAGGCCTATGAAAGCGCTTTCTCTTAAACTCAATTGGTCTAACCACATGTTTACTAGTATAATCAAACTCAAAAATCTTTGAACTATTTTGATTAAAAGTTTTTGAGAAAAAGTGATTGTACTAATAAAAGGTTTTCAATTTAAATACTCGTATAAATACAAAGAAAAATAGTAGAGCAATCGTATAAAATAGTTTGAATTAAAAGTGAGACGCAGATTCGATATTTCTCAAAATTCTTTTATCTCTATAACTTAAATGTTTTAATTCTATAAAAACAATAATGAAAAATTTGAGTCTCGTCCTAGAGACCAAATCTACTTATATACTATGTCGAACAATAAAAAAAATTTAAAGGAGGTACCACCTATAGAAATATATTTAGGTGACGACCCATGTTTTAATATTTTTTTAATCTAAATATGTACTTTGATGATGACTCAAATTTTGTATGATTTTACCGTTGACACCAATGTAATCTAGCTACTATTTGATACATATGTAATGTATATTCAACTCTAACTGTAATATTAAATTTATGTTAACGATTATATATGCAATATTTTGTATTTTGATGTTAATTTATGTTTTTCTTCAAGTTTCTGAATTTATTATTGGTTTGTGGTTTAAGTTAACAAATTGTATTTTGGATATGCATCTCCGTAAAACTCGTTGAATTTTGAAATAAGGGTTATTAACAATCACGCAGTCATGCATGAAGAATCGGTCAATCACAATCATACTACTCTGGTATTATTATGATATTATCAATAATATTAAATATAAATATAATCTGATTTTTTAAAACTACTAGATCAATATCAAGAAATTGGATTCACTGCAGTTTCCGTTTTGCCGCAATCAAAGAGTGACAACAGTTACGACGATCATAATAGAATGGTTCAGATGAAAAACAGATATGATTTTTTAAAATAAAAAGTATTTAATTTTATTATATGCACCATTCGATCTTGATTGAACAATCATTTAACCATGACGGCGTGAATTTGTTTTTCTTTAACTACTGGAAATCGTTATCCCAATATCAGAAGGTGAATGATGATATGACTGCGTAATTGCGGGAAAATTATAAGTGCATGGAATATGTTTTCCTATTAACCGCCCTCATCACCCACCATTTCCATAACCTTAATCTTTGCATAGTTTTCTTGATCCCAAAACCTATAAAATGTATTGAACTGACTAATAGTTTTATAAATCTTCATATGACATCGACTTTCACCATTCGCACAGTCCCTTACATTTCAAAAACAACTGCAATTATTTTAAAATCAATAATTGGGAACAATGCTACTGATTGCGGGAACGTTATGACTGTATGGAATTCGTTTTCTAAGTATTAACCACCTCATGACCCACCATTTCCATATCTTTAATCTTTACATATTTTTCTAGATCCCAAAACCTTTAAAATGTATCGAGCTGACTATTAATTTTACGGATAAGTCTTCTCAAAACTAGTTCATATGACAGCGACTTTCACCATTCGCGAAGTCCATTACATTTAAAATACAACTGCAAATTCTTTAACACCAATAACTGAACCAATGTTATTTTAGAAAACTTAGTACAAAGAAGCTCGGATCAGTCTTACTTCTAATTAGAGACACTAAATTGCATCCACGTTTATGTTATCTTGTTGAAAGTCTTTTATTTTTTATTTTCTTGTCTTGTGACTGTTGGAAACCAACCCCACAATTGAAAAACTAAACTATAATATTTTATATTCCACGAATATGTAGATCATAAGTCCTGTAATAGACTAACCAGCTTATACCAATCTAAATATGTAAACATAATCCCAAAATATATATGTTTATACGATTACATTGAACTTAATGAATGTGTAAGTTCATACTAAATTCCTAAGAAAATTAAATATTTCACAAAAGAATGTTGGTAGGCGTGAATTCATTCATGGTAGTCATTTTCAAAATCAAAGATAAATAATACAAAGGCAAATTCCTTCTAGCTATTAGTTGACTTTCCCTCATTCTCACAAATGATTATAATAATGCCACAAAGAATATTCATCTTCTAAACCCTACAAGCCATGCACATCATATTCATCCATCTACACAATCCTTCATTCCTTCATCTAAAAAACAATGGCTTTCAAGCATTTCTCCTATCTACTTTCAATGCCGTTTTGACTAACCAATAAACATGTTTGGATGGTCTAAACACGATAGCTTCTTCTAATCAGAGAGTGAAGAACGACCTGTCATTATCACTCTCTAATGAGATAAAGCTTCATAGTGTAATCCTAGCCTTGTTCTTGAAGGGTTGGGTTCCTGAGGAAAAAAAGAAGAACATCATGGCCACAAAACAGTAAACATTTAAATTTCAAAAATGGTCTTTTACCATTGAAGATGTCAAGTAAAGCACGCTATTTATGATTCAGCTAGACGTCATGGGCGAAAACTAGTTCAAACTGATGAAGATAGTATTGTGGTAAGTGATATTGTGGTTGTTAGTCAAGATGGAAATGGAAACTTTAGCACTATCAATCAAGATTGTCAAGATCGAGATCTTACCTAAGATTCAGAAAATAACAAAATCATAAAATATAAAATCGTAGTTAAGAACGGAAGAGTTTCTTGATCATTTTAATTAAATATCCTAACAACACAATAATTATACCAGCAAAATAAATTTATAAATTTTTAAAAAAAAAGAGTTCCATGGATCTACACACTTTGAAATAATTTTTATTTTCTTGAAGTCATACAAAGAAAAGTTTTTAAAAATCCTTTTAATGTTAAAGTATATATTTCACAATTTGTAAGAATTAAATTACTCTTAATTGATCTAAAAGTATATTAGAGAATATCACACTCCTACCAAAACTACATATTTCATCTCTACATTTTTTATATAACAATAATTTCTTAATTATAAAAAATGGAATAAAAGATATTTTTATACATTTACTTAGTTTTTCTAAAATAATTTTAGAATCTTTCAATTTAAAAAACAATGAGATAGTGCTTCTTTATCATATATTTATACTATAAATAGTACTACCAGTCAATGACGGTATTGTATTTATTGGCTAATTTTAAAATTACATCGTAAAAATTCAAATATGATACAATACATATATTTTTTTCTTGCATATTGATAAATAGCTTGTGGTTCAACACTTTATAATAATTCATCCTTATTTTAAATAATATTTGAAAGAAAGAGATTCTAGATTATTTTTAACTAAATATCCTAACAACACAATAATTAGTCGAACTAAATATAATTTTTTTAAATTTCAAAAATAAAAGAGATAGATCCATATACTTTTAAATATTTTTTGTTTTCCTGAAATCATACAACAAAATCAACACATAAAAAATATTTTTATGTCTCTATAATATTCATAATAAATATTATAACATATATTTGTAGTTCATATTTACTAAATTTTTTTTAACATAATTAAAATTCAATCCTAAACAAATAAAAATTAATTAACAGTCTTACATATCGTGGGGTCTAAATCTAGTAACAATTATTTGTTTCATTCGTTAACGTTCAAAAATCCAAAATTTGCACATGACAATCCATTGGTCTAACCACATGTTTACTAGTATAATCAAACTCAAATTTTTTTGAACTATTTTGATTAAAAGTTTTTGAGAAAAAAGTGATTGTGCTAAAAGGTTTTCAATGTAAATACTCAGCCACATAAATACAAAGGAAAATAATAGAGCAATTGTATAAAATAGTTTGAATTAAAAGTGGGACGCAGATTTAGATATTTCTCAAAAATTCTTTTATCTCTATAATTTAGATGTTTTAGTTCTATAAAGAACAATAATGAAAATGTGAGTATTGTCCTAGAACCAACTATAGAAATATATTTAGGTGATGACTCATGTTTTAATTTTATTTTTTTAATTTTTTTTATCTAAATATGTACTTTGATGATGACTCATATTTTGTATGATTTTACCGTTGACACCAATGTAATCTAGCTACTATTTGGTACATATGTAATGTATATTCAACTTTATGTTAACGATTATATATGCAGGATTATGTAATTTGATGTTAATTTATGTTTTTCTTCAACTTTCTGCATCTATTATTGGTTTGTGGTTTAAGTTAACAAAGTGTATTTTTGATATGCATCTCCGCAAAACTCGTGGAATTTTGAAATAAGGGTTATTTCAAAACCACCTTGAAATTGGCCAAAAACATAAAAATTCATTTCTATAGAAGAATCACATGCATGTTGCGTCACATAAATTTTTCAGCCACATGTAACTCAATAATGAAGCCTTTAACTGCTTGAATAGGCCGACACATGCATCTCTAGGTCGTCACATATTGTACATTTTAGTACTCTATGTTGGCACATACGACTTTTAGACCGACACATGTAACTCAATAATGAAGCATGTAGCATCGTTTGAATAGGCGAGACATAAGAGTTTTTAGGGGCACATACTTGTTTTCATTCTATGTACTAGCGATCCATATTTCGTGTCGATACATATTGTTTGATTGGGTCAATTTTTCAATTCTTTTTAATTCCAAAATTACTTCTTTGCATACATCATTCGTGCATCATTTTAACTTGATGAAACTATAAACACTTACCACCATTGCTCTTCATCTTCAACCTATAACATATGTTTACACAATGATAAATCACATATCATCATATTTTATCGGGGTTCCATCTAGGCGAGGTTTGATAATGTCCAAATATGTTTTGGGTAACCGAGAATATTGGATTGAGAATTCGTGGATTTCATCAGAATAACCTATGGTTTTCCTCCATGATATTTGGTAGATTTGGAGGTTTTATACAAGACTTTCCAAAAGAATTACCGCCAAGTGAAAGAGATTAGGAGTTTGGTACCCAAACATGTAGCGAGAGCGCCAAATCAAATTGAAGTACTTGTGTTCAATAGTTACAATTGACCATGCGAAAAGTTTTGAGAGTTTGGTACCCAAAGGATTAGCAAAATTCCATAAATCAATTGGTAGCTATTATATTTTAGTCTTGCTCAAGATCAAAGGAAGATAAGGGGTTAAATCAACAACAAATGGTTAGAGTTTGTGGGGTTGCTCTTGTAACACTTCTCTTGTAATCAATTTTTTTTGCAAAGTAAGAATTTTATCCTTATTACTAAACGGAATTGAGGGAAGACATAACCATAGCGAGGATGATTGGTGAACTTCCTAAACAAATCCCCATGTCGCTCTTTCTCTAACTTTTACTCTCATTTACTTTCTTTATTTAATTTGTTGAATTTGATTGTCGAATCGATTGACTCATAAAATTTTTCTGTGATTGTTTTGGTTTAAATTGGTTTTTATTAGCTATAACCACTTTGATTATAAGTGCTTTTTCATATCAACAAAACTCAAAAGAAAATTCTAAAAATTCGATCGCACACCAAGTGTTTGATAAATTGCATTGTTCTATATATTTTTTAGTTACATTGGAAATAGATTGCTAGTGAATTGTGATAAACTAGTAATAAAGTGTTGATCATTTTAAGTACATTAATTCCTCTTATTAACGCTTTTATTCCATAAGGTTTTTTTACATGTTTTTTTTCCAATAACTAGGTTCGTATAGAATACTTTTATCGGTCTACGCTAAAATCTTTCACTTGCACTATTTTCAAATAAATTTTTAATTATCAAAATTTTTATTGGTATTTTGGTATGGTGATTTATTCACTCCCCTCTAGATAAGTCGCCGTCGTCTCACAATATACTAGTTCCCCTTATCAATGAATGGTATATCTAGTCCAGTTACACTCGTGAAAGATTTTCACTATGTTAAAATATGTACAAACTTCACACAAAGGTTACTCGTATAGTCTTCTAACATAAACAAGAAAACATGCCACTTTCTATTTCATAGTAGTTTAGAAAGCACCCTACTTTCTTTTACAATAAATAATCACCAACAATTGATGGTTGACACGTAATTTCAACATATATTTGAAATACGTTGTTGCATATTAACCAATTATGATACATAAACTGATCTTCTTTTCTAATCAACAATTAAAATTTAACACTGTTAGATGCTCAGAAACTCTTGCAAAAGATTTGAAAAATATGCAGAAAAAGTTTCAAATATAGATAATTTTGCATCAAATTTAATTTGAAGTAAAAATTTGAATGGAAGAAAAATTTTAAATTTGAAAAATCTTTCTTTAAGTCCATTGCAAGATGCCTCTACAGAGAGTGACATTGTTTCGAAAGATTACCATGAACATTTGCATTGATTTGTGAAAAATACCACGACAAAAATCATTTAAAAGGTATGTCAATGTTTCAGAAATTTCATGTTGCTTCATGTGACAATTGATTGGTTTAGAATCTATTTATCTATTTATATCTATTAAATCTAGTGCATCAAATAATTTTGTGACACTTCAAATTCAATTTTGTCTTACTTGCATTATTTGTTGTGCCACATCATTTATTTTCCTATGTGACATCTTTCAAAATTCAACTTCAATTTTCAAAGCTTAAAACATATTATTCCTCTCTATAGTAATCCTCAAAAATGCAAAAAATATAATAATCTACTTATTTATCAAGTCACAATAAATATCATACTAAATTATTTGTAATAAACAAATTATTATTATTATTTTAGTGGAATACATTATTATTATTATTATTATTAGACAAATATAATTAAATTTTAATTAAATTTCAACTAATTATTTTTCAACATAGAGCTAATTTGTTAGTGTATATATATATATATATATATATATATATATATATATATATATTACTTTCATAAACATTATAGAATACTATTCATATTTTTCATAAAATAATCACTTAATTATACAAATGAAAGAAAAGATAATTTGATACAATGTTTTTACTTAGTATTTGTAATATAATTTCACAATACTTTAATCTTAAAAAATATATATGAGACGATACTTATTCATCATATATTTTAAATAGATATAACATTTAGTTTTAAAACTATACGCAACTCTAAATAAACATAACATTTTATTTTGCATGCATATTGATATGATAAATAGTTTGGGGCTCAACTCTATATAATAAATCATATTTTTTAAATAATATTTAAAAGAAAGAGTTTCTTGATCATTTTAATTAAATATCTTAACAACACAATAATTATACCAACAAGATAAATTTTAAAATTTTCAAAAATAAAAGAGTTACATTGATCTACACACTTTGAAATAATTTTGATTTCTTGAAAAGCTTTTAAACTTTTAATGTTAAAGTATATATTTCATAATCTTAAACCTATAAAATGTATTCAATGACTAATAGTTTTATAAATCTTCATATGACAGCGACTTTCACCATTCACAAAGTCCTTACATTTCAAAAACAACTGCAGTTATTTTAAAACCAATGATTGGGAACAAAGTTTTTTAATAAACTTAGTACAAATTAAGAAGCTCTTGTTAGTCTTACTTCTAATTAGAAACACTACATTGCATCCACGTTTATATTATCTTGTCCAAAATCTTTTATTTTGTATTTTTGTGTGTTGTGGCTGTTGGGAACCAACCCCACAAATGACAAACTAAACTATAATATTTTATATTCCACGGATATATAGATCTTAAGTCGTGTACCAGACTATTAACCTTATACCAACCTAAACTAGCAAACATAATCCCAACAAATATTTGTTTACTTACATTACATTGAACTTGATGAATGTTTTAGTTCTTCCTAAATTCCTAAGAAATTAAATATTTCACAAAAGAATGTTGGTAGGTGAATGCATTAATCAAAAATACATACGAAGACAAATTCCTTCCAACTATTAGTTGACTTTCCATCTGCCTATATAAACCCTACAAGCCATGCACATCATATTCATCCTTCATTCCTTCATCTAAAAACAATGGCTTTCAAGCATTTCTCCTATCTACTTTCCATGATCTTGTTCTTTGTATCATTGTATGTAGCAAATGGTGCTCCACCAGAAGCCATTTGCAACTCTCTTGTAAACCCTACTTATTGTAAAACTGTTCTTGGTAATCAAAATGGAAACATCTATGACTTGGTCGCATTTCTATCCAAAATCATTATCTCAATCGCGTAAGTTCATGAACTTATTGGATTCATATCTTCAAGGTAGCTCATCTTTGTCTCAATCGACAATTGGTGCTCTCAAGATTGTAGATTCCTTGCAAGCCTAAGTTTTGAATACTTATCAAACACCTATGCCATAACAAATACATATAGTAATGTTCTTCCAAATTCTCAAGCAGAAGATTTCAAACATTCCTTAGTGCAGTTTTGACTAACAAACAAACATGTTTGATGGTCTAAACACTATAGCTTCTTCAGATCAGAGAGTGAAGAATGACCTGTCGTTATCACTCTCTAATGAGATAAAGCTTCATAGTGTAACCCTAGCCTTGTTCTTGAAAGGTTGGATGCCTGAGAAAAAATAAGAACATCATGGCCACAAAAGGTAAACACTTGAATTTCAAAACGGTCGCTTACCATTGAAGATGTCAAATAAAGCACGCACTATTTATGATTCAGCTAGACGCCATGGGAGGAAACTTCTTCAAACCGATGAAGATAGTATTGTGGTAAGTGATATTGTGGTTGTTAGTCAAGATAGAAGTGGAAACTTTAGCACTATCAATGAAGCAATAGCTGCTGCACCAAATAACACAGTTGCTAGTGATGGATACTTTCTCATTTATATCACTGAAGGTGTGTATCAAGAGTATGTATCTATTGACAAAAGAAAAATACTTAATGATGGTTGGAGAAGGAATCAATAAAACAGTTATCACAGGCAATCACAGTGTTGTTGATGGTTTCACAACATTCAATTCAGCCACATTTGGTAAGAAAAATCTATATTATGTCATATGTTATATATCAAAGATTTCACATTTTCACTAACTTATATTTGATGCTTCATCTGGATTCACAGCTGTGGTAGGTCAAGGGTTTGTGGCAGTTAATATAACATTTCAAAACACTGCCGGACCAGGAAAACATCAAGCAGTTGCAATGAGAAGTGGAGCAGACATGTCGACATTCTACAGTTGCAGCTTTGAAGGGTATCAAGACACACTATATACGCATTCTTTGAGACAATTCTATAGAGAATGTGATATCTATGGAACAGTTGATTTCATATTTGGGAATGCTGCAGTTGTTTTACAAAACTGCAACATCTATCCTCGTCTTCCTCTTAATGGACAATTCAATACGATCACAGCGCAAGGTCGAACCGATCCAAATCAAAACACAGGAACTTCTATACAAAATGCAACTATTAAAGCAGCAGATGACTTGGCTCCAAATGTTGGAACAGTTGAAACATATTTAGGAGACCGTGGAAGAATTATTCAAGGACGGTAGTTATGCAATCATTGATGGATAGTTTCATAAACCCTTCAGGTTGGCATATATGGGATGGTGAATTTGCATTGAGTACGTTGTATTATGCAGAATATGATAATAGAGGAGGTGGTTCAAGCACTGCAAATCGAGTGACATGGCCTGGTTATCATGTTATTAGTGCTACTGATGCAGCAAACTTCACAGTCTCTAATTTTGTGAGTGGTGATGATTGGATTCCTCAAACAGGTGTTCCATACATGAGTGGATTGATATAGTTAAATCCAAACACCTACTATATCAACTTGTTCAGTTTTATAATCTTTATTTCTCTTTATTGTTTATTTTCACTAGGGACAGGAAACTTATTGGAAAGATTGTTATTAAACTATATAATTAATGATTAGTTAAGTTTATGCATATCTCCAAAGGAATGATTAAAATAATTATTCTTTAAACATATTTCAACAATTATTCAAGTTGATTGTGTTTAATATTTGCATAAGTTGGTGAGAAGGAGTTCTTATATGCAAGGTTATTTCTAAAATGTGTACAAGCACATAACTAAGTACACGTTTGTGAGGAATTTCATTTTTTAATGTTATATTTATAATAATATTAGTGGTTTTCTTATATATTAATATAATATATTAATTCATTTTAGATTTTTTTTTTAACATAGTAACAGAAGATTAATGATATACGGATAATAAACTCTTTAAAATAGTAGTGCGCTAATCTCTGGTACCGAGAAGTATAAGTGTATTTGTAGGATTATCAATGCAACTTTCAAGCCATAGTTATTCAAGAGGTGAAACTTTGCAACACTAATTAAAATAGTACTTGTTATAGCACGTAGACGAGTTTATTTATGATCGACGATTAAAAATTCCTCTGATTAACGCTATGTCGAGTTCAGGACCGTTGGATTGGATCCAACAGTTGATAGTGATTAAGCCTATGTTTGGAACCTTTCATTTTATTCACGTGATTTTATAAAGCTTCAAATACTAGCTTTTGTAGAGGTGCGTTTTTTACTATGTCAAACGCGGAAATAAATGTGGAGTAAGTTGCTCGGATCAGGTGTATGGATTTTTGGAAATTGTTTACCTATCCACCAATCTTTTGTGAGGTTATCCTGAATTTGGCCTTTGGCATTAGGTTGGTTTTGCTCAGCCTCTAGGCAAGTAAAAATGAAAATTGCCCCCAAGTCGTTGTTACTCGATATGGAGATAGGATTGTGAAACATGCATTGAGACTGGCCTAAATTTTTCTCATCCTCGCTACCATGACGTTTCCGAGAAGGTTTCCACTTTCTGGACAAGGTCTAAGACATATTGAGTGGAAGAAGGTACTACTACAAATAGAAAATTTTACCTCAGGGGCGAAATGCATTTAACATCTGCTATAGAAGCGAGGTTAACGAAAAGCGTCATGAAAAATATCAACTTTACCTTTCGGTTTTTAAAATACTGAGGGGAAATACTTATGCACATAAGTTCGAACCCCAACTTCTGCACTTTAAATATTTTCAAAACTAGCACATCATATATCTCCGTTTATTAATAATAATCAAGGATTAGATTGATAGTTTTTTTAATCTTGTTGCAAACTACGAATATTAATAAATTAATTGTTTACCCACAATATTACATTGTTTATACATAATATTTCACACTACAACAAAAGAAACTTTTTGATTTAAATTTACACCTCGAACAAGAGAAAATCGAGGTATAGGTCCAAGGAGTCATGTTTTATTTTTATTTTTAAATAAACAACTTTTCTCCTAGATTTATTAGAAACCAAAGGGAAAATGGCTATAAGGGAACTCTTCCAATGACATCATTTTTTTTAATTCTTCAACAAGTATCTCTCACTTGGCACCTTTCTAAATTCAATTTTAATCTTTGTTAATTTTTTTATTAATATTAACTCGCTACATAGTTCAACGAGAGGTAATATATTTTGCATTAACAATTTCAAAATACTATGTTTTCAAAAATCTAATGTTAATTTTTTGTTGGTATAATTTATCCCCTCATTGATTTAAAAAACCGACGTGATATATCTTTTAAATGAATTCCCAATATATGTCTCTAGTTTGTTTATTTACATTTTTAAATTTTTTATTAATACTATCACATCATTTTTTTTATAAATTGACGTGGGTCCGACTTTTAGAAGCCCGGATGATAATAAAATGGACCCCTAATAAAAAACCGAACGATTAACTTTGAATTTTTATTTTTCTTTTTTGAATTCTATTTTTTAATTATTAAGAAATGATTATATATAAATGTAAAAGTGCATACGAACAAAGAATTTGATTATCTTAGTTGGTCATGGTAGAAATTGTATTTTTTAATTGCATAGATTTGATTCTATTTCATTATCTTGGTTCATCATGGTATGAAATCCTCCAATATTTCATCTTTGAAATATTCTGTTGATCGAAACTTCATCATCTTTATTTTTCGAAACATATATTTTCTTTGAAAGATAATTCAGCTAAAAAATGAATTTGATGATGATTCTTTTAGGATTCTTAAAATCACCCATTCACCCTTCAACATTTGAATTAACTTGTTGAGCTTTTTGAACACTTAATATTTCTTATATTTTTTATGAAAATCACTTACATCTTTTGATTTTAGGATTAGATTAGTTTTCTGCTTCCAATTCTTAAGTATTATTTTTTATAAATTAAAAGAATTGTTTTAACATCTAATTATTTAAATATTTATTAATAAAAAATTTAATATAAACAAAACATATTATTTTAAAATGATATATTTAAACAATAATCTTTTATAAACTTTTTATTTAAAATGACTTTAAATTTAAGTAATATTTTAAATTTTAAAAAAATTACAAAAAAAATAAAATATATAAAATATAAAACTTAACTCAAAGGCTATTCAAACATCAATGCAAACTACGTTGAGCATTGTCCATTAATTATGTACATCCTTATGCTCTAAAACATGGAAAAATGGTGCAGTTAAACCAAAAATAAAAGTATTGACACAATTTCCGAATTCAACACTTTTTACACTAAAATGAACCAATATTTACAAAGTTTAATCGGAAGCTATGTTAACACATTATTAAATGTTCAACAATATCAAATAATCCTATAATTGATATGTGAACTCATAATTCGTTATTTCAAGATTTAAACATTTTTTACCGAATCAAAGATAAAATTCACATCAATTATGTGATTATTCAACATACACCAAATTCAAGAAGCCAAAGAAAAAAGTTCAACACTTGATTCAACATCATGAAAGTCCAAAAACTCCTAATATCTCACGAATAAAAAATTAAGTCCAAGTACAATCGACTCATGAATTCACAAAAAAAATCAACAACACAATAAGATACAAAAATTCAAGCAATGTGATAATTCAACATCATCTCAAGAAAATTCAATCACAATATCAATCAACAACTCTAATTCTTGAATATTCAACATAAACACATAATCAAGACTCAATATCGATTGAAATTAAGAATTAACATTAATTGGTTCATAGTTCAACCAACACCACATTTATCCATCGACACTACCTCAAGAATTAAATCAATTAACGAAATCTATGTTCAATCCATGGAACTTTAATCAAAAATTAAATTATGAACATATAAATTATCAATTAATTCCATATCTCAACTCAATTCCAAAATTAAATTCAAAAAAGCACTTATTCCTAAAATCACTTAATTACATAATCACTTATTCAAGAATTAAGAAATTTCAGTAGCAAACAAAGAGGAGAAGTGTAAGGAAGATATCGCTAGACAATTAAGAAGAAACTAGACGAAGAATGCGCCAGAATCGGACTCGGCATAGTGAGCGTCGAGCTTCAGAAAACGCGACGAAGGGAAGATAACGGCGGCGGGCACCATGACGTAGGAAAAACATCGGCGAAGGGCAGCTTTACCGGAAGGAGAAGAGGAGAAAAACATGAGAAAAAAAGTTTTTTGGCTCGGTGGTTTTGGAATTCCAGTGGTGGTTGTTGGTGGTTTATGGTGGTTGTGCAACTTTGAGATTGAGAGAAAAAGAGAGAAAGTTTTAGGATTTTTGAGTGTTTTAAAAATTATGAGAGCCCCCTTTGTAAAGATGAATTTTTTGAATAAGTACACCCTCTAAATGGGCCTTAGAAGGAAATTGAACTTAAATTGGGCCTAAATCGGCTTTATCCAAGTCAAAAACGTCCAACTCGCGAAATCATCAACAACCGTGCAAAATTCAGAATTGGGCTTAACACGAAAAATATCCGGATCAAAATTTTGTGTCCCGTCTAAAAAATTCTAGCGCCATCGGATGAAAGGTGACAAACTTATTAATTTTTGAAGTTTTCACTGGCGTAGAGTAAACCTGACAAGCGCAAAATTTTACTGATCAGTTCTATAAGAATTCCCCAAACGAAAATCCTCTGATAAAAATTTGAACTCAGGATATGAATCAAAGTCAAGAATATGAAATTTGTGAAATTTTGGGAACAATTCATCTTGGTACAATAAAAATCGAGGAGATATGAATTTTGGATATCGCGTATCAGAGAAATTGATGTTCGGTTCAACTCACATATTTCTTTAATAATTAAAATTGTTGGCATTTTCCTTAAAGAATTAGCTCTCGGCCCAAGAACGAAAGTCGAAGAGGACGTCAAGACGGAATTTAGGGCACCGAGCCACAAATACGATTTCGTCGGAAGCTATGAATTTTTTAGTGCGTGCAAAAACACTGTTTAGCCAGAAAATTATGTTTAATGCTCTTGAAACATCAAATTTTCTAGAGACTTTCTTCACAAAAGTTGCCTTCGATCCGAACACGAAAAGTGTAGGTAATATCAAGACGAATCCGCTGTCCAAAATCAGCCAAAAATACCAAATGGGCCGAAATGTTATGAATTTATGAACACTAAAAAATGAACGACCTGTAGATAAAACAAATCTGTTTCACAAAGATCAAATTACTTAGAGGCCTTCCGTAATGAATCAACTTTCGGCCCCAACATGAAAGATGAAGATAATACCGAGACAATTCCAATTCTTTAAGAATCACTACAAAACAATGTTTCAATCGAAAGTTACGAATTTTTGAGTTTGAACCAGAAAAATTGTTGTCTCTAATCCGAATGTAAATCAACTAAAACGCTTGGATTTCCCTTCCATTTGAAACGTGTTAAAACATACGAGACCTTTCCATGATGATGACTTGGTTAAACGTTGATTGTGACATTTAAGAAGCCACATAATGCAATTAATTTCCGAGAAACAAAATTTTGCTTTATCTACTATCGATGAATAATTGCTCTTTTTATCAATTTCGACAGGGAATTACTTAAAACTCATGGTTAATGCTTGAATGACCTGTATGTAATGCACCTAAAAATTAAATGTAAGCTAATTATTCATTAAAAATGAAGAGGGCGAGTTTTGGGGTGCAACACATAAATATGGAGATATGTGAATTATGCTCTTCTTTGCAAAAATGCCTCTGAGTGATATATTAGTATTTTCTTCAAAATATGATACTTATCATAGTTTGCTATCTTTATTTTTTATGTTGTCAAAGGGGGATAAGCATATGCGAGATGAAATTGAGAAGCACAATTTTAGGGGGAGACTTCGATAATTACACAAAGTGCCTCGTCGCAAGTTTTGCCATCATAAAAAAAGGGAGTATGTGAATGAAACTTTACCATTAGATGTTCATGTCGAAACTAGGAAAACTTAGCATTTTGTATATTGGACGATACCTCTATGTCATATGGTGCACCCTTGCATTAGAGGTCTTAGGAATCATTCAAAACCACCTTGAGTTTGGCAACAAAAAAATTGATTTCTCCGGAAAATCACGTGCATGTTGCCGCATTACATTTTTAGGCCGACACATGTAATTAATAATGAAGCCTTTAGCTTCTTTGAACAAGTCGAGATATGTAGTCTCTAGGTCGTCACATACTATACATTTCATTACTCTATCTTTGCACATACGACTTTTAGATGACACATGTAACTCAATAATGAAGCATGTAGCTTGCGAATAGGCCGAGACATAAGCGTTTTAGGCGGCACATTGTTGTTTTCACTCTATGTCTTGGAAGATCCATATTTCGTCGACACATATTGTTTGGTTGGGTCAATTTTTCAATTCTTTTAATTCCAAAATTACGTCTTTGCATACAAACTTCCATAATTATAAATACATCATTCATGCGTCATTTTAACTTGATGAAACTATAAACACTTACCACCATTGATTTTCATCTTCAACCTATAACCTATGCTTACATTGATAAATCACATATCATCATATTTTATAGGGTTCCATCTAGGCGAGATTTGATAATGTCCTATGTTTTTGTGTAACTAAGAATATTGGGTTGAGAATTGCGTGGATTTAAACAAGAAAAACCTATGATTTTCCCTCCAAGATATCTAGTAGATTTGAAGGTTTTGTACAAGACTTTAAAAAAAGGATTACCGCCAGGTGAAAGAGCTTAGGAGTTTGGTACCCAAAGAAGTAGCGAGAGAGCGTCGAATAAAATTGGAAGTGCTTGTGCAATAGTTACAATTGATCATGCGCAAAAAAGCATTGAGAGTTTGGTACCCAAAGGATTAGTAAGATTCGATAAATCAATTGGTAGCTATTAAATCAATTGAATCAACAACAAATGGTTAGAGTTTATGGGGTAGCTCTTGTAACACTTCTCTTGTAATCAATTTTTTTTTTACAAATGTAAGAATTTTATCTCGATTACTAAACGAAATTGTGGGAAAACATAACCATAGCGAGGACGATTGGTGAACTTCCAAAACAAATCCTCATGTCGCTCTTTCTCTTACTTTTACTCTCATTTACTTACTTTACGTAATTTGTTGAATTTGATTGTTGAATCGATTGACTCGTAAGAATTTTTTCTGTGATTGTTTTGGTTTAAATTGGTTTTATTACCTATAATCACTTTGATTATAAGTGTTTTTCATATCAACAAAACTCAAAGGAAAATTTAAAATTCGATCGCACACCAAGTGTTCGATCAATTGCATTGTTCTATATATTTTTTAATTACATTGGAAATTGATTGCTAGTGAATTGTGATAAACGAGTAATAAAGTGTTGATCATTTTAAGTACATTAATTCCTCTTATTAACTCTTTTATTCCATAAGATTTTGTTTACATGTTTTTTTTCCAATAACTAGGTTCGTATAGAATACTTTTATCCATCTACGCTAAAATCTTTCACTAGGTTGACATAGTGATTTATTCACCCCCTCTAGATAAGTCGCCGCCTCACAATATACTAGTTCCCTTAAAATTTAATTTGAATTAAAAATTTGAATGGAAGAAGTAATTTTAAATTTGAAAAATCTTTCTTTAAGTGCATTGCAAGATGCCACTACAGAGAGTGACATTGTTTTGAAAAATTACCATGAACATTTGAATTGATTTGTGAAAAAACCACGATAAAAATCATTTAAAAGGCGTGCCATTTAAAAGGCGTGCCAATGTTTCAGAAATTTCATGTTGCTTTAGGTGACAATTGATTGGTCTAGAATCTATTTATCTATTTATATCTATTAAATATAGTGCATCAAATAATCTTGTGACACTTCAATTCCAATTTTGCCTTACTTGCATTCTTTTTTATGCCACATCATTTATTTTTCTACGTGTCATCTTTCAAAATTCAACTTCAATTTTCAAAGATTAAAACATATTATTCCTCTCCATAGTAATTTTCAAAAGTGCAAAAATATAATAATCTCCTTATTTATCAAGTCTCAACCTAGAGCTAATTTATATATATATATATATATATATATATATATATATATATATATATATATACATTATAGATTACTATTCATATTTGTTGTAAAATAATCACTTAATTATAAAAATGAAAGAAAAGATATTTTGATACAATTTTTTTACTTAATATTTGTAATATAATTACATAATACTTTAATCTTAAAAAAAATATATGAGATGGTACTTATTCATCATATATTTTAAATAAATATAACATTTAATTTTAAAACTATATGCAACTCTAAATAAACATAACATTTTATTTTGCTTGCATATTGATAAATAGTTTGGGGCTAAACTCTATTTAATAAATCATATTTATTTTAAATAATATTTTAAAAAAAGAGTTTCTTGATCATTTTTAATTAAATATCTTAACAACACAATAATTATACCAGAAAGATAAATTTTTTAAATTTTCAAAAATAAAAGAGTTACATTGATCTACACATTTTAAAATAATTTTTGGTTTCTTGAAAAGCTTTTAAAAATACTTTTAATGTTAATATTCCATAACCTTAATCTATGAAAGCGCTTTTAAAAGCGCTTTCTAAAATATATAAGCGTTTTTCTTTCAAAAGCGCTTTCAGATCATAATCCTATAAAGCTTTTAAAAGCGCTTTCTTAAACAACCTATAAGAGCGCTTTTAAAAGCGCTTTCTTACACCTATAAGAGCGTTTTTCAAAAACGCCGCTTTCTTAGGTTAGATATTTCTAATGCCTTTTGCAGCGCTTTTTGAAAAGCGCTTTCTTAGGTTAGATATTTCTAATGCCTTTATCAGCGCTTTCTTAGGGAAATTTTTTTAAGGCCTATGAAAGCGCTTTCTCTTAAACTCAATTGGTCTAACCACATGTTTACTAGTATAATCAAACTCAAAAATCTTTGCACTATTTTGATTAAAAGTTTTTGAGAAAAAAGTGATTGTACTAATAAAAGGTTTTCAATTTAAATACTCAGGTATAAATACAAAGAAAAATAGTAGAGCAATCGTATAAAATAGTTTGAATTAAAAGTGAGACGCAGATTCAGATATTTCTCAAAAATTCTTTTATCTCTATAACTTAAATGTTTTAATTCTATAAAAAACAATAATGAAAAATTTGAGTCTCGTCCTAGAGACCAAATCTACTTATATACTATGTCGAACAATAAAAAAATTTAAAGGAGGTACCACCTATAGAAATATATTTAGGTGACGACCCATGTTTTAATATTTTTTTAATCTAAATATGTACTTTGATGATGACTCAAATTTTGTATGATTTTACCGTTGACACCAATGTAATCTAGCTACTATTTGATACATATGTAATGTATATTCAACTCTAACTGTAATATTAAATTTATGTTAACGATTATATATGCAATATTTTGTATTTTGATGTTAATTTATGTTTTTCTTCAAGTTTCTGAATTTATTATTGGTTTGTGGTTTAAGTTAACAAATTGTATTTTGGATATGCATCTCCGTAAAACTCGTTGAATTTTGAAATAAGGGTTATTAACAATCACGCAGTCATGCATGAAGAATCGGTCAATCACAATCATACTACTCTGGTATTATTATGATATTATCAATAATATTAAATATAAATATAATCTGATTTTTTAAAACTACTAGATCAATATCAAGAAATTGGATTCACTGCAGTTTCCGTTTTGCCGCAATCAAAGAGTGACAACAGTTACGACGATCATAATAGAATGGTTCAGATGAAAAACAGATATGATTTTTTAAAATAAAAAGTATTTAATTTTATTATATGCACCATTCGATCTTGATTGAACAATCATTTAACCATGACGGCGTGAATTTGTTTTTCTTTAACTACTGGAAATCGTTATCCCAATATCAGAAGGTGAATGATGATATGACTGCGTAATTGCGGGAAAATTATAAGTGCATGGAATATGTTTTCCTATTAACCGCCCTCATCACCCACCATTTCCATAACCTTAATCTTTGCATAGTTTTCTTGATCCCAAAACCTATAAAATGTATTGAACTGACTAATAGTTTTATAAATCTTCATATGACATCGACTTTCACCATTCGCACAGTCCCTTACATTTCAAAAACAACTGCAATTATTTTAAAATCAATAATTGGGAACAATGCTACTGATTGCGGGAACGTTATGACTGTATGGAATTCGTTTTCTAAGTATTAACCACCTCATGACCCACCATTTCCATATCTTTAATCTTTACATATTTTTCTAGATCCCAAAACCTTTAAAATGTATCGAGCTGACTATTAATTTTACGGATAAGTCTTCTCAAAACTAGTTCATATGACAGCGACTTTCACCATTCGCGAAGTCCATTACATTTAAAATACAACTGCAAATTCTTTAACACCAATAACTGAACCAATGTTATTTTAGAAAACTTAGTACAAAGAAGCTCGGATCAGTCTTACTTCTAATTAGAGACACTAAATTGCATCCACGTTTATGTTATCTTGTTGAAAGTCTTTTATTTTTTATTTTCTTGTCTTGTGACTGTTGGAAACCAACCCCACAATTGAAAAACTAAACTATAATATTTTATATTCCACGAATATGTAGATCATAAGTCCTGTAATAGACTAACCAGCTTATACCAATCTAAATATGTAAACATAATCCCAAAATATATATGTTTATACGATTACATTGAACTTAATGAATGTGTAAGTTCATACTAAATTCCTAAGAAAATTAAATATTTCACAAAAGAATGTTGGTAGGCGTGAATTCATTCATGGTAGTCATTTTCAAAATCAAAGATAAATAATACAAAGGCAAATTCCTTCTAGCTATTAGTTGACTTTCCCTCATTCTCACAAATGATTATAATAATGCCACAAAGAATATTCATCTTCTAAACCCTACAAGCCATGCACATCATATTCATCCATCTACACAATCCTTCATTCCTTCATCTAAAAAACAATGGCTTTCAAGCATTTCTCCTATCTACTTTCAATGCCGTTTTGACTAACCAATAAACATGTTTGGATGGTCTAAACACGATAGCTTCTTCTAATCAGAGAGTGAAGAACGACCTGTCATTATCACTCTCTAATGAGATAAAGCTTCATAGTGTAATCCTAGCCTTGTTCTTGAAGGGTTGGGTTCCTGAGGAAAAAAAGAAGAACATCATGGCCACAAAACAGTAAACATTTAAATTTCAAAAATGGTCTTTTACCATTGAAGATGTCAAGTAAAGCAGCGCTATTTATGATTCAGCTAGACGTCATGGGCGAAAACTAGTTCAAACTGATGAAGATAGTATTGTGGTAAGTGATATTGTGGTTGTTAGTCAAGATGGAAATGGAAACTTTAGCACTATCAATCAAGATTGTCAAGATCGAGATCTTACCTAAGATTCAGAAAATAACAAAATCATAAAATATAAAATCGTAGTTAAGAACGGAAGAGTTTCTTGATCATTTTTAATTAAATATCCTAACAACACAATAATTATACCAAAAAATAAATTTATAAATTTTTTAAAAATAAAAGAGTTCCATGGATCTACACACTTTGAAATAATTTTTATTTTCTTGAAGTCATACAAAGAAAAGTTTTTAAAAATCCTTTTAATGTTAAAGTATATATTTCACAATTTGTAAGAATTAAATTACTCTTAATTGATCTAAAAGTATATTAGAGAATATCACACTCCTACCAAAACTACATATTTCATCTCTACATTTTTTTATATAACAATAATTTCTTAATTATAAAAAATGGAATAAAAGATATTTTTATACATTTACTTAGTTTTTCTAAAATAATTTTAGAATCTTTCAATTTAAAAAACAATGAGATAGTGCTTCTTTATCATATATTTATACTATAAATAGTACTACCAGTCAATGACGGTATTGTATTTATTGGCTAATTTTAAAATTACATCGTAAAAATTCAAATATGATACAATACATATATTTTTTTCTTGCATATTGATAAATAGCTTGTGGTTCAACACTTTATAATAATTCATCCTTATTTTAAATAATATTTGAAAGAAAGAGATTCTAGATTATTTTTAACTAAATATCCTAACAACACAATAATTAGTCGAACTAAATATAATTTTTTTAAATTTCAAAAATAAAAGAGATAGATCCATATACTTTTAAATATTTTTTGTTTTCCTGAAATCATACAACAAAATCAACACATAAAAAAATATTTTTATGTCTCTATAATATTCATAATAAATATTATAACATATATTTGTAGTTCATATTTACTAAATTTTTTTTAACATAATTAAAATTCAATCCTAAACAAATAAAAATTAATTAACAGTCTTACATATCGTGGGGTCTAAATCTAGTAACAATTATTTGTTTCATTCGTTAACGTTCAAAAATCCAAAAATTTGCACATGACAATCCATTGGTCTAACCACATGTTTACTAGTATAATCAAACTCAAATTTTTTTGAACTATTTTGATTAAAAGTTTTTGAGAAAAAAGTGATTGTGCTAAAAGGTTTTCAATGTAAATACTCAGCCACATAAATACAAAGGAAAATAATAGAGCAATTGTATAAAATAGTTTGAATTAAAAGTGGGACGCAGATTTAGATATTTCTCAAAATTCTTTTATCTCTATAATTTAGATGTTTTAGTTCTATAAAGAACAATAATGAAAAATGTGAGTATTGTCCTAGAGACCAAATCTACTTATATACTATGTCGAACAATAAAAATTTCAAAGGAGGTACCAACTATAGAAATATATTTAGGTGATGACTCATGTTTTAATTTTATTTTTTTAATTTTTTTTATCTAAATATGTACTTTGATGATGACTCATATTTTGTATGATTTTACCGTTGACACCAATGTAATCTAGCTACTATTTGGTACATATGTAATGTATATTCAACTTTATGTTAACGATTATATATGATTATGTAATTTGATGTTAATTTATGTTTTCTTCAACTTTCGCATCTATTATTGGTTTGTGGTTTAAGTTAACAAAGTGTATTTTTGATATGCATCTCCGCAAAACTCGTGGAATTTTGAAATAAGGGTTATTTCAAAACCACCTTGAAATTGGCCAAAAACATAAAAATTCATTTCTATAGAAGAATCACATGCATGTTGCGTCACATAAATTTTTCAGCCGACACATAACTCAATAATGAAGCCTTTAACTTGTTTGAATAGGCCGACACATGATCTCTAGGTCGTCACATATTGTACATTTTAGTACTCTATGTTGGCACATACGACTTTTAGACCGACACATGTAACTCAATAATGAAGCATGTAGCATCGTTTGAATAGGCCGAGACATAAGAGTTTTTAGGGCGGCACATACTGTTGTTTTCAGCTCTATGTACTAGCGGATCCATATTTCGTGTCGATACATATTGTTTGATTGGGTCAATTTTTCAATTCTTTTAATTCCAAAATTACTTCTTTGCATACATCATTCGTGCATCATTTTAACTTGATGAAACTATAAACACTTACCACCATTGCTCTTCATCTTCAACCTATAACATATGTTTACACAATGATAAATCACATATCATCATATTTTATCGGGGTTCCATCTAGGCGAGGTTTGATAATGTCCAAATATGTTTTGGGTAACCGAGAATATTGGATTGAGAATTCGTGGATTTCATCAGAATAACCTATGGTTTTCCTCCATGATATTTGGTAGATTTGGAGGTTTTATACAAGACTTTCCAAAAGAATTACCGCCAAGTGAAAGAGATTAGGAGTTTGGTACCCAAACATGTAGCGAGAGAGCCAAATCAAATTGAAGTACTTGTGTTCAATAGTTACAATTGACCATGCGAAAAGTTTTGAGAGTTTGGTACCCAAAGGATTAGCAAAATTCAATAAATCAATTGGTAGCTATTATATTTTGGTCTTGCTCAAGATCAAAGGAAGATAAGGGTTAAATCAACAACAAATGGTTAGAGTTTGTGGGGTTGCACTTGTAACACTTCTCTTGTAATCAAATTTTTGCAAAGTAAGAATTTTATCCTTATTACTAAACGGAATTGAGGGAAGACATAACAATAGCGAGGATGATTGGTGAACTTCCTAAACAAATCCTCATGTCTCTTTTCTAACTTTTACTCTCATTTACTTTCTTTATGTAATTTGTTGAATTTGATTGTTGAATCGATTGACTCATGAAATTTTTCGTGATTGTTTTGGTTTAAATTGGTTTTATTAGCTATAATCACTTTGATTATAAGTGATTTTTCATATCAACAAAACTCAAAAGAAAATTCTAAAATTCGATCGCACACCAAGTGTTTGATAAATTGCATTGTTCTATATATTTTTAGTTACATTGGAAATAGATTGCTAGTGAATTGTGATAAACTAGTAATAAAGTGTTGATCATTTTAAGTACATTAATTCCTCTTATTAACGCTTTTATTCCATAAGGTTTTTACATGTTTTTTCCAATAACTAGGTTCGTATAGAATACTTTTATCGGTCTACGCTCTTTCACTTGCACTATTTTCAAATAAATTTTTAATTATCAAAATTTTTATTGGTATTTTGGTATGGTGATTTATTCACTCCCTCTAGATAAGTCGTGTCTCACAATATACTAGTTCCCTTATCAATGAAGGGTATATCTAGTCCATTACACTCGTGAAAGATTTTCACTATGTTAAAATATGTACAAACTTCACACAAAGGTTACTCGTATAGTCTTCTAACATAAACAAGAAAACATGCCACTTTCTATTTCATAGTAGTTTAGAAAGCACCCTACTTTCTTTTACAATAAATAATCACCAACAATTGATGGTTGACACGTAATTTCAACATATATTTGAAATACGTTGTTGCATATTAACCAATTATGATACATAAACTGATCTTCTTTTCTAATCAACAATTAAAATTTAACACATTAGATGCTCGTAAACTCTTGCAAAAGATTTGAAAATATATGAAAAAGTTTCAAATATAGATAATTTTGCATCAAATTTAATTTGAAGTAAAAATTTGAATGGAAGAAAAATTTTAAATTTGAAAAATCTTTCTTTAAGTCCATTGCAAGATGCCTCTACAGAGAGACATTGTTTGAAAGATTACCATGAACATTTGCATTGATTTGTGAAAATACCACGACAAAAATCATTTAAAAGGTATGTCAATGTTTGAAATTTCATGTTGCTTCATGTGACAATTGATTGGTTTAGAATCTATTTATCTATTTATATCTATTAAATCTAGTGCATCAAATAATTTTGTGACACTTCAAATTCAATTTTGTCTTACTTGCATTATTTGTTGTGCCACATCATTTATTTTCCTATGTGACATCTTTCAAAATTCAACTTCAATTTTCAAAGCTTAAAACATATTATTCCTCTCTATAGTAATCCTCAAAATGCAAAAATATAATAATCTACTTATTTATCAAGTCACAATAAATATCATACTAAATTATTTGTAATAAACAAATTATTATTATTATTTTAGTGGAATACATTATTATTATTATTATTATTAGACAAATATAATTAAATTTTAATTAAATTTCAACTAATTATTTTTCAACATAGAGCTAATTTGTTAGTGTATATATATATATATATATATATATATATATATATATATATATATATATTTATAAACATTATAGAATACTATTCATATTTTTCATAAAATAATCACTTAATTATACAAATGAAAGAAAAGATAATTTGATACAATGTTTTTACTTAGTATTTGTAATATAATTTCACAATACTTTAATCTTAAAAATATATATGAGACGATACTTATTCATCATATATTTTAAATAGATATAACATTTAGTTTTAAAACTATATTAACTCTAAATAAACATAACATTTTATTTTGCATGCATATTGATATGATAAATAGTTTGGGGCTCAACTCTATATAATAAATCATATTTTTTTAAATAATATTTAAAAGAAAGAGTTTCTTGATCATTTTAATTAAATATCTTAACAACACAATAATTATACCAACAAGATAAATTTTAAAATTTTCAAAAATAAAAGAGTTACATTGATCTACACACTTTGAAATAATTTTTGATTTCTTGAAAAGCTTTTAAACTTTTAATGTTAAAGTATATATTTCATAATCTTAAACCTATAAAATGTATTCAATGACTAATAGTTTTATAAATCTTCATATGAATGACTTTCACCATTCACAAAGTCCTTACATTTCAAAAACAACTGCAGTTATTTTAAAACCAATGATTGGGAACAAAGTTTTTTAATAAACTTAGTACAAATTAAGAAGCTCTTGTTAGTCTTACTTCTAATTAGAAACACTACATTGCATCCACGTTTATATTATCTTGTCCAAAATCTTTTATTTTGTATTTTTGTGTGTTGTGGCTGTTGGGAACCAACCCCACAAATGACAAACTAAACTATAATATTTTATATTCCACGGATATATAGATCTTAAGTCGTGTACCAGACTATTAACCTTATACCAACCTAAACTAGCAAACATAATCCCAACAAATATTTGTTTACTTACATTACATTGAACTTGATGAATGTTTTAGTTCTTCCTAAATTCCTAAGAAATTAAATATTTCACAAAAGAATGTTGGTAGGTGAATGCATTAATCAAAAATACATACGAAGACAAATTCCTTCCAACTATTAGTTGACTTTCCATCTGCCTATATAAACCCTACAAGCCATGCACATCATATTCATCCTTCATTCCTTCATCTAAAAACAATGGCTTTCAAGCATTTCTCCTATCTACTTTCCATGATCTTGTTCTTTGTATCATTGTATGTAGCAAATGGTGCTCCACCAGAAGCCATTTGCAACTCTCTTGTAAACCCTACTTATTGTAAAACTGTTCTTGGTAATCAAAATGGAAACATCTATGACTTCGGTCGCATTTCTATCCAAAATCATTATCTCAATCGCGTAAGTTCATGAACTTATTGGATTCATATCTTCAAGGTAGCTCATCTTTGTCTCAATCGACAATTGGTGCTCTCGAGATTGTAGATTCCTTGCAAGCCTAAGTTTTGAATACTTATCAAACACCTATGCCATAACAAATACATATAGTAATGTTCTTCCAAATTCTCAAGCAGAAGATTTGAAACATTCCTTAGTGCAGTTTTGACTAACAAACAAACATGTTTGATGGTCTAAACACTATAGCTTCTTCAGATCAGAGAGTGAAGAATGACCTGTCGTTATCACTCTCTAATGAGATAAAGCTTCATAGTGTAACCCTAGCCTTGTTCTTGAAAGGTTGGATGCCTGAGAAAAAATAAGAACATCATGGCCACAAAAGGTAAACACTTGAATTTCAAAACGGTCGTTTACCATTGAAGATGTCAAATAAAGCACGCACTATTTATGATTCAGCTAGACGCCATGGGAGGAAACTTCTTCAAACCGATGAAGATAGTATTGTGGTAAGTGATATTGTGGTTGTTAGTCAAGATAGAAGTGGAAACTTTAGCACTATCAATGAAGCAATAGCTGCTGCACCAAATAACACAGTTGCTAGTGATGGATACTTTCTCATTTATATCACTGAAGGTGTGTATCAAGAGTATGTATCTATTGACAAAAAGAAAAAATACTTAATGATGGTTGGAGAAGGAATCAATAAAACAGTTATCACAGGCAATCACAGTGTTGTTGATGGTTTCACAACATTCAATTCAGCCACATTTGGTAAGAAAAATCTATATTATGTCATATGTTATATATCAAAGATTTCACATTTTCACTAACTTATATTTGATGCTTCATCTGGATTCACAGCTGTGGTAGGTCAAGGGTTTGTGGCAGTTAATATAACATTTCAAAACACTGCCGGACCAGGAAAACATCAAGCAGTTGCAATGAGAAGTGGAGCAGACATGTCGACATTCTACAGTTGCAGCTTTGAAGGGTATCAAGACACACTATATACGCATTCTTTGAGACAATTCTATAGAGAATGTGATATCTATGGAACAGTTGATTTCATATTTGGGAATGCTGCAGTTGTTTTACAAAACTGCAACATCTATCCTCGTCTTCCTCTTAATGGACAATTCAATACGATCACAGCGCAAGGTCGAACCGATCCAAATCAAAACACAGGAACTTCTATACAAAATGCAACTATTAAAGCAGCAGATGACTTGGCTCCAAATGTTGGAACAGTTGAAACATATTTAGGGACCGTGGAAGAATTATTCAAGGACGGTAGTTATGCAATCATTGATGGATAGTTTCATAAACCCTTCAGGTTGGCATATATGGGATGGTGAATTTGCATTGAGTACGTTGTATTATGCAGAATATGATAATAGAGGAGGTGGTTCAAGCACTGCAAATCGAGTGACATGGCCTGGTTATCATGTTATTAGTGCTACTGATGCAGCAAACTTCACAGTCTCTAATTTTGTGAGTGGTGATGATTGGATTCCTCAAACAGGTGTTCCATACATGAGTGGATTGATATAGTTAAATCCAAACACCTACTATATCAACTTGTTCAGTTTTATAATCTTTATTTCTCTTTATTGTTTATTTTCACTAGGGGACAGGAAACTTATTGGAAAGATTGTTATTAAACTATATAATTAATGATTAGTTAAGTTTATGCATATCTCCAAAGGAATGATTAAAATAATTATTCTTTAAACATATTTCAACAATTATTCAAGTTGATTGTGTTTAATATTTGCATAAGTTGGTGAGAAGGAGTTCTTATATGCAAGGTTATTTCTAAAATGTGTACAAGCACATAACTAAGTACACGTTTGTGAGGAATTTCATTTTTCTTAATGTTATATTTATAATAATATTAGTGGTTTTCTTATATATTAATATAATATATTAATTCATTTTAGATTTTTTTTAACATAGTAATGTAAGATTAATGATATACGGATAATAAACTCTTTAAAATAGTAGTGCGCTAATCTCGGTAGAAGTATAAGTGTATTTGTAGGATTATCAATGCAACTTTCAAGCCATAGTTATTCAAGAGGTGAAACTTTGCAACACTAATTAAAATAGTACTTGTTATAGCACGAGACGAGTTTATTTATGATCGACGATTAAAAATTCCTCGATTAACGCTATGTCGAGTTCGGGACCGTTGGATTGGATCCAACAGTTGATAGTGATTAAGCCTATGTTTGGAACCTTTCATTTTATTCACGTGATTTTATAAAGCTTCAAATACTAGCTTTTGTAGAGGTGCGTTTTACTATGTCAAACGCGGAAATAAATGTGGAGTAAGTTGCTCGGATCAGGTGTATGGATTTTTGGAAATTGTTTACCTATCCACCAATCTTTTGTGAGGTTATCCTGAATTTGGCCTTTGGCATTAGGTTGGTTTTGCTCAGCCTCTAGGCAAGTAAAAATGAAAATTGCCCCCAAGTCGTTGTTACTCGATATGGAGATAGGATTGTGAAACATGCATTGAGACTGGCCTAAATTTTTCTCATCCTCGCTACCATGACGTTTCCGAGAAGGTTTCCACTTTCTGGACAAGGTCTAAGACATATTGAGTGGAAGAAGGTACTACTACAAATAGAAAATTTTACCTCGAGGGCGAAATGCATTTAACATCTGCTATAGAAGCGAGGTTAACGAAAGGCGTCATGAAAAATATCAACTTTACCTTTCGGTTTTTAAAATACCGAGGGGAAATACTTATGCACATAAGTTCGAACCCCAACTTCTAAACTTTAAATATTTTCAAAACTAGCACATCATATATCTCCGTTTATTAATAACACCGAAGGATTAGATTGATTGTTTTTTTTTAATCTTGTTGCAAACTACCAAATATTAATAAATTAATTGTTTGTTTTTGTTGGTATAATTTATCCCCTCAGTGATTTAAAAAATCGACGTGATATATCTTTTAAATGAATTTCCAATATATGTCTCTAGTTTGTTTTTTTATATTTTTATATTTTTTATTAATACTATCACATCATTTTTTTGTGTAAATTCGACGTGCTAGGTCAATCCTGACTTTTTAGAGGCCCATGACGATAATAAAAATGGACCCCTAATAAAAAACTGAACAATTAACTTTGAATTTTTATTTTTCTTTTTTGAATTCTATTTTTTAATTATTAAGAAATGATTATATATAAATGTAAAAGCGCATACGAGCAAAAAATTTGATCATCTTGGTTGGTCATGGTAGAAATTGTATTTTTTAATTGCATAGATTTGATTCTATTTGATTATCTTAGTTGGTCATGATATGAAATCCTCCATTATTTCATCTTTGAAATATTCTGCTGATCGAAACTTCATCACCTTTATTTTTGAAACATATATTTTCTTTGAAAGATAATTAAGCTAAAAAATGAATTTGATGATGATTCTTTTAGGATACTTAAAATCACCCCTTCACCCTTCAACATTTGAATTAACTTGTTGAGCTTTTTGAAGGCTTAATATTTCTTAGGTTTTTTATGAAAATCACTTACATCTTTTGATTTTAGGATTAGATTAGTTTTCTGCTTCCAATTATTAAGTATTATTTTTTTATAAATTAAAAGATTTGCTTTAACATCTAATTATTTAAATATTTATTAAAAAATTTAATATAAACAAAACATATTATTTTAAAACGATATATTTAAAGAGTAATCTTTTATAAAATGTTTATTTAAAATGACATTAAATTTAAGTAATATTTTAAATTTTAAAAAAATTACAAAAAAAATAAAAAATAAAAAATATATGCTTATTATAGGATCTTAGATTTTAAAATATAATTGTAAGTAATTTAGAGATTAATTTGTAATTTCAACGCTTTTTAAAATATATACTTATTATAGGTTGTGAAATTTTCCTTTAACGCAAGCTTAGTTAGATACCTTGCATATCCATATTGTCCAATTTCAACGAAGCGTAGTTTGATGATGACACTATAAAGATTATGGACATCATTCGAGAAGACTTTCTTAGCCTTTTCCCAAACCTCGTAGCAAGTGGTATAGGCTTGGTCTTGTGCTGGAGAGTAGTCGCTATGGAAAACCATAACATAGTGCATAGAGAAACATCGGTTTGGTTCCACTTATCGCTTTGGCTATGAGAATAGTATTATCTTTTTAGTTAAGTGATCCTCATATCCCGACCGTGAAACCACATCTTGACAAAGACCATCCCATATGTTGTAGTTGGTCGCTCCTCAATTCTCACATGAAATAAGTAGAACTTTAGTGAACGTATCATATACCATGATATTTGATGGATCGAATGAAAAATCGAGCAGATCCGAAAACGGCGGCCGGAGCGATGTGTAACACCATGACTTTCCGCTGCATAATTATACAAAATCGAGTAAATTTAAATTTTCAAACAACATAAATCGGATGTCACATGCTTAAAACCATACAACTCATTCAATTAGATACATAACACATGATTAGAATAAACGTAATAGTTTGAATCAAAACTTTATAGAAATAGCGAAATATTTCAATTCTCAACAAAACAACTTCAATTAATTATTCCAGAGTCCAAACTACTCCAATCGAAATCAACAACAGAAAACCAAATAAAAATAAACATTCAAACATTTATCCCCAACCGAGTGTTACATATCAGAGCATAACGTCGACTCAAACTAAAAAGAAGAGAAACCTCTTCGACTCCTGCTACTCGAGCTACTCCTGAGTATCTGCCCGTTACCCATGTAAAGGAAACATAACAACTGAAGGGGTGAGATATCACAATAATATAAAGAATAGTATAATAGGAGATATACAAAATTATCATGCATAATTATCATTGTTCAAGCATTTCATCACCCAACACAATTGTCATAAATCGTACAATATAACAATTCACAATCAATGTCAATAATAATTATGGAATGCAACTCAACCTAGACACAATGCATGCGGTACCGAGATTTCCACCGAATCCACTCCATCTAGGATCGGGTCACCATTTTCGTGAACAAAATTAGTTCACCTAACTACTAATCCACTCCATCTAGGATTAGAGCCATCAACAAAAGGAATAAATGTATTCACCTCATCCTTTCCATCTAGGATTTGAGCCAACAACATCAACAACGATGCAATATGGATGCATGAGACATAATCATGCAAGTCAACAATATAATACATTGATTCAATCATCATCAATATCTTACCGTTTCCATCCACCTGCTGTAAACCATCAACAACAATACAATGCAACACGATCACCAATTTCCACACAATTCTTTATAACACAAAATTAAGAACTTTCACAAAAGAGTTAACTTCATAAAATAATTAACTATTGTGTTGGAAGCCATTTTACATAATAGACAATGTTCTCACTTTACGGCAATTGAATGGTCAAAAACAAACATTCAAACCCAAAGTTATGGACTTTCAAAGTTTTGAAAATTTTCGACTTGGTGAAGTAACGGGTTACCTCGGATGGTAATCGTTACTCAACCTGATCAATTCTATTATGCAAATTTTGCTAAGGTAACCAGACATTTTAAATGGTAACCGCCATTAACTCAAAACAAGAACAATAACTCCAAATTTTGATCGAGGTAATTGGTTACCTTAGAATGGTAACCGTTACTTCATTGAACCAAGAATAAAAATCCCCAAATTTTTACGAGGTAACGTTACCATCCCAAGTAACCGATTACTTCACCGTTATGAGCCAAAATCCCCAAAATTTTCTCGAGGTAACCGTTACCATCCCAAAGTGGTTATTCCAATTATCGGCCAAAACCGTAATTTTCTCGCTACGGATTGCAGTATTTTACCCCAAAAATTAGTTTTTCCATACATCATAACATGTTCACTCATGAGATAATTAACCCATATTATACACAACAATTCAAATCACCATGTTACACAAATTTCATCAATTCACAAATCATCATAGAATCAATTCACCATTCATCACTATCACACAAGAATCTTGTAATATGTGATAACATTAGTGCAATTAATCTAACCAAGAATCTTGTGTTGCATTCCGCACTAAACATATTGAGATCGTCACCATTTCCTTAGCGATCATGTTGAAAAAGGGATGTTGTGTTTGAGCATGTATAGTAAAATCAGCACAACATTTTCATGTAACCTCTTGCAAATGAACCATTTTCAACATGAGTGAAATTGGGGATTATTTATATCTCCATACAACTTAAATATTGCTATGTTCCTTGCACATTATACTTTGCTCTAACACTTTGTTCAAATATTTTTACATCATACGAATGCAGCCTGCGTCTATCAAGAGTAAGGAATGTTGTTTCAAATTTCTCCTTAAAGTAAGAGTTTTATTAAAGCATGTTTTTGATTGGTTAAAATGCTTATTATGCTAATAATGAAAAACATGAATGTTCATTTTAAAAATTTTGATTGACAATCATTATGTGTTTTTAATGTATATATTTATAATGACTTCATGTATTAATTCTTTCCATTTGTATAAGTTTGTTCTTGATTTTACAAGCATTTGTTGGCATTATTATCTCCCCGATTTGTGCATGAGATAAATGTATGGATGTTATTTGCATGTACGATTCCATTTGTAGTTTGACATGTTAAGACAACATTTCCACCTATGTTACGATATCGGAGTTCCATTGTGTTGTGCTACGTAATTGTGATGCAATAGAAGAAAATTGAAAATTTTGATCGCCATCACATTTATTATTATTCATGCATTGCATTATATGTTTGGTAATGTTTTATGCTTGTTCTTTATCAACTTTGCATTGTAACATATAAAAACAAACTAGAAAAAATCATTAAGAGAAATCAATGAAATCGTCATTGAACAATTTTTATCCCGCGGAGGGAATCAGAAACATCGACTTAACCGAATTGAAATCATGGTCTATGCCAAGAAATCGGTAAGGGAGCCTTCACATAAAGGAAAGTTATTAGCACCCCACACATCTGTAGTACTTTCACATGATCCACTTATATTATCTAGCTAATGGGTGTGTTTCTATCTCTAAATCTTAAAAATAAAAGAGAAAAGGGAAACAAGAATGCAAAAAGAAAACATGGGGAAAATATGAAAATATTTACAAAGTTTCGCTAAATTTGTGATACCCGAATAATTCAATTATTAAATAATTGGAATTTTAATTGTTAATTTAATTAAAATTTAATTATTGGTATTTTTGGATTATTGATTTGATTAAATAATTAAATAAATGGGAGTGTTGGGGGTGTGAAGTTGAATTGGAGGGTGTGAGTAAAACACTCTAATTACTCTAATTATTTTATTTTTATGATTTAGAATAATAAAAGGAATAAATAAAGGAAAAAGGAAAAGAGAAGGAATTAGAGTTTTCATTCTAATTACATTGGAGAAGAGAAGAGAGAGAGGAGAAAAGCCTAATCGTTAAAATTCAAGAATCATCGAGTAAGGGGTGATTTTGTCTGGTTAATATGCCTTATAGGTTTTGATAATCAATAGGATGATTTGATACGTTAGGAATCTCAATTAGAATTTTAGGTTATGCCCTAATGATATGATCCACATAAAACCTCAATTGGAATTAATAAGAATGGTTAATATGTAGGTTGATTGTGAATTGATTAGAAAGTGTAATTCATTGTTAATTGGATGTGAAAATACATAATAATTATTGTTTCGATGAACTATGGTTGTTGGTGATGAATGAGATCAATTGAAATTGCAAGCAATGAGAACAAAATTGATTTTAGTGAAAACACATATGGATCGACACACGCCGTTATGTATCGAGACAAGTAGTAAAACGTTTGAAACCCGTGTGGAATAAGGCTTGTCGATACAAAACTGTATGCATCGATTCATGTGGCATTTTAGAAGCTTTGCATCGACACAAGAAGCGACGTGTCGACACATCTGGGAAAATAGAAAAAATTAATTTTGAAAACGTATGCGTTGCGATCGATGCTTGTGTCGACACAAGCTAGTTTTGCATGATGCATGAGCTTATACATCACCCAAGCTAGACAAAATTAAACATATACTTTCATTGTTTTGGTCGTATCCTTACGTATACTCAATTAAATAGTTGTGGTTGAGCTGGAAGCACGTACTATCTATTAAAAACATTTTTAAACCTAGTATTTGAATCTTGAGGATTTATAGGGCTTTCCGTAGGAATTCGTTATTCATGATTCCGTCGTTGATGTTGTGAATACTTGATAGATGTTATATCATGTGTTGTGATCGGCGTTGTTTATTTCATGATTATCTTATTATCATGCTATTGTTGGTATTGGCTATGTATGGAATAATGTTTGTGATCTCATATTCCATTAATTGAATTGCATGCTTTGGATGTATGCATATGCATTCGGTGGTGGTTAATTCCCATTGTGGGAATTGGACCCAGTGTCACTACCCGTACCAGTGGTTTAGTAAGGTGGTCGGCACTGGACTCGTGTCCCAATGGTGTTTGGAATTGTTGATTAAAGCTGTTTTGGGTGTAAGCGGAGCAGTGTGAATGGTTACGTTTGGCACTCGTGCGTAAATCAATACATGGAATTATAACATGTTAGGATGGTTTCAGTGTTATAATTGAAATCTCATTATGCTAATGAAAATAATGTATTACTTGTTTATTGTTTTGAAACGTATAATGCATTTTAATTATTGAAAATCTCTTTACTTTGATGATTTGATTAAAGTTATGACTGGAGTTAGTGAGGATGGCATATAGAGGTGCTATTTTAGTTATCGTATGGGTGTCATGCTACGATAGTTGTAAAGATGAGGTTTTTGTAGAGTTTTATGTTATACTATTGTTATTTATTATGGGAATACTCATGAATGGAGTTATTCCGTTTTGGTTTCTATTTCATTTAGTAAACATAATTATTGGTTTTGAATTTATTTAATAAGTTCTTCACTAAAAGCATGACATGATGAATGAGATTTCTGTTTTAACAAATTGTATTGTCCTTTCATATGTAAGTTGATTTAAAATATTAATTCACAGGGTACTTTAGAAGGTGTACATGATCCTTGACGAGATGCCTACGTATCCCTTTTGGAATCATAGCATCGTTAGTCTCAAAATATTTGGTGGGTTCGGTGTTTTTTATGACGATCACGGAGAGCAGCATTCTAAAAAAATTTAACGAAAAAGAGCCGGGTGGCTAAAAGCTTTGCATTGGTTGATTTTTTACCTTGAAAATAATTTTTGATTTGAACCTCAAAGTCTGACAGCGTGGCCTTGGTTGAGCACGAATGCCTCGATCCAAGAAACTCCATGATGTATAACGTTCGTGACACACAATTATGTCATTATTAAGTGTTTTATGATTTCAAAGAAAGAAAAGGAAAGGTTTTAGTTTTAATGCAAGTATGCAAAATGAAAGAAGAAAACACCTACGGAAACTATCTAGTTCTACCCTAATGTTATCATATAATGATTTATCCTAAGGTTAAGGATAAATAAAGATCTCTACCTATGTTAGCATGCATGGATGACTACCTTAATATAGAGTGCACATGTCATGAGTAGTGCACACTAGCTCAATCAAAGCCTAACCAAAATATTTCAACTGGGGCAAACAAGCGAAAGGGATACGGAAGGTTTAACAAGGTGATATTTCAAGCGAAAACAAGCGAGAGTTGCCTCTTTCGAGGTCTTTAGTGAAATATAAAACACGTCTCTTTCAAGGTCTTTATCGAATATAAACAAACAGTTAAAGCCTCTTTTCTAGGTCTTTAACCAAATGCAAACAAAGTTAGCACCACGGATGTGGAATGCATGCTACGAGAATTTAAACACTTACTGAGTGCACACTCTTATTGATTTCCTAATTCTCATGATCTCGAAATAGTTTAAAATGCGGAAAGATAAGCCATAGTGTGTAATACCAAAGCAGACCAAATAGTCGTAGCAAATGGTAATAAAACTATCTTCAATGTACCTTGCAAAGTCAACAAATGCGTAAAAAATAACAAGGGAGGAACTATGGTTGCATATTCAATCACAAGTCAAGCAGTCCTTCCACTTGAATGAAATGCAAACATATTGCAACATAGGGATGGAAAATCAGACATACACACAATTCAAAATACATCACAACAATATCAAAATCGGGCGAATCCATCACAATAATCCTCAAATGAAATGCTAAACATAGCGGACATCAAGGAAACTAGAAACCAAACATCGCCTAAAAGCGACTAAATAGCGTTATTTAAAAAATCGATGCCAAAAAATACCATTACTGGAATCAACTCAAATTCACATGGTAAGCTAAAAATGTACCAGGATTGAAAAATAACAAATTTGAATTAAAAGTGGTGGAAGCGACTTCGAAGCGGGGCAACATCGTTATTGGCAGTAAAAACAAAACCAATCTAAAATGGATAAAACTTACCTCAAAGGCTATTAAAACATCAATACAAACTACCTGAGCATTGTCCATTAATTATGTACATCTTTATGCTCTAAAAGGAAAAATGGTGGATTAAACCAAAAATAAAAGTATTGACACAATTTCGGTTCAACACTTTTTACACTATAAATGACAATATTTACAAAGTTTAATCACAAGTATGTTAACACATTATTAAATGTTCAACAATATCAAATAATCCTATAATTGATATGTGAACTCATAATTTATTATTTCAAGATTTAAACATTTTACCGAATCAAAGACAAAATTCACATCAATTATGTGATTATTCAACATACACCAAATTCGAAGCCAAAGAAAAGTTCAACACTTGACTCAACATCATGAAAGTCCAAAAACTCCTAATATCTCATGAATAAAAATTAAGTCCGTACAATCGACTCATGAATTCAAAAAAATCAACAACACAATAAGATACAAAAATTCAAGCAATGTGATAATTCAACATCATCTCAAGAAAATTCAATCCAATATCGATCAACAACTCAATTCTTGAATATTCAACAAAACACATAATCAAGAATCAATATCGATTGAAATTAAGATTAACATCAATTGGTTCATAGTTCAACCAACACATTTATCCATCGACACTACCTCGAAATTAAATCAATTAACAAACTATATTTCAATCCATGGACTTTAATCAAAAATTAAATTATGAACATATAAATTATCAATTAATTCCATATCTCAACTCGATTCCAAAATTAAATTCAAAAAAGCACTTATTCCTAAAATCACTTAATTACATAATAACTTATTCAAGAATTAAGAAATTTTTGGTAGCAAGCGAAGGAAGTGTAAGGAAATATCTAGCGGACAATTAAGAAGAAACTAGGCGAAGAATGCATGAGAATCGGACTCGGCATAGTGGCGCGAGCTTGAGCGGCGAAGGCGGGATAGTGGAGGGGCACCATGACGTGGGAAAAACATCGGCGAAGGGCAGCTTTGCAGGAAGGAGAGGAGAAAAACATGAGAAAAAAGTTTTGGCCTGGTGGTTATGGAATTCAGTGGTGGTTGTTGGTGGTTTGTGGTGGTTGTCAACTTTAGATTAAGAAAAAGAGAAAGTTTTAGGTTTTTGAGTGTTTAAAAATTATGAGAGCCTTTGTAAATATGAATTTTTTAATAAGTACACCCCTAAATGGGCCTTAGAAGAATTGAACTTAAATTGGGCCTAAATCGGCTTTATCAAGTCAAAAGCGTCCACTCGAAATCATCAACAACTTAGTACAAAACTTCGGTGGGCTTAACGAAAAATGTACGGATCAAAATTTTGACTCCGTCTAAAAATTCTAAGCATACATCGGATGAAAGGTGACAAACTTATTAATTTTTGAAGTTTTCCTTTGGCGTGGAGTAAACGACAAGTGCAAAATTTCAGTCGAGTTCTGTAAAATTCCCAAACAATCCTCGATAAAAATTTGAACTGGGATATGAATCAAAGTCGAAGAATATAGAGTTGTGAAATTTTGGGAACAATTCGGTCTTGGCAATAAAAAATCGAGAGATATGAATTTTTGGATATCATGTCGGATAAATTGATGTTGAGTTCAACTCACATATTTCTTTAGTAATTAAATTGTTGGCATTTTCCTTAAAAATTAGCTCTCGGCCGAGCGAGAAGTGAAGAGGACGTCGAGAGCGGAATGTAGGGCACAGAGCCCTTTGAAATCATGATGTTGAGGTGAAGCTATGAATTTTTAGTCGTGCAAAAACCTTTATTTAGCAGGAAAATTATGTTTAATGCTCTTGAAACATCAAATTTTCTAGGACTCTTCACAAAATTTGCCTTGATCCGAACACGAAAAGTGTAGGTAATATCAAGACGAATCCATTTGTCAAAATCAGCCAAAAAATACCAAATGGGCGAAATGTTATAGAATTTATGAACACTAAAAATGAGCGACACAGCATAGATTAAACAAATCATTTCACAAAGATCAAATTACTTAGAGGCCCGAAAAATGAATCAACTTCGGCCCCTGACATGAAAGATGAAGATAATCTTGAGAACAGGTTCAATTCTTTAGAATCACTACAAAACAATGTTTTTCAATCAGTTCACAATTTTGAGTTTGAACCCGGCAAATTGTTGTCTAATCCGAGCTGTTGTAATCCTTCATGCGCAGTTTCCTGCCATTTTAAGGCGATGTTACGAACATCTGAGACCTTTCCATGATGATGACTTGGTTAAGCGTTGATTGCGACATTTAAACCACATAATGCAATTAATTTCCGAGAAACAGAATTTTGCTATCTACTATCGAATAATTGCTCTTTTATAATTTGACATGGAATTACTTAAAACTACGTGGTTAATGCTTGAATGACACATATGTAATGCACCTAAAAAAATTAAATGTACTAATTGTTTATTAAAAATGAAGAGGCGAGTTTTGGGTTGCAACACATAAATATGGAGATATGTGAATTATGCTCTTCTTTAAAAAAAAATGCCTCTGAGTGATATATTAGTATTTGCTTCAAAATATGATACTTATCATAGTTTGCTATCTTTATTTTATGTT
>JAIZHG010000002.1:0-29801 GCA_021764765.1 Vicia sativa
CCGCGCGCCGCCGCCACACACAGCGCGCGCGCGCGCGCCGCCGCTACGCGCGCCGGCGCGCGCGCGCGCTGCCGCCATGCTGCGCGCGGCTGCCGCGCGCGCGCCGCGCGCGCGCGCGCGCGCGCGCGCGCGCGCGCGCGCGCGCGCGCGCGCGCGCGCGCGCGCGCGCGCGCGCGCGCGCGCGCGCGCGCGCGCGCGCGCGCGCCAGCGCGCGCGCGCGCGCGCGCGCGCGCGCGCGCCGCGCGCGCGCGCGCGCGCGCGCGCGCGCGCGCGCGCGCTGCGCGCGCGCGCGCGCGCGCGCGCGCGCGCGTTAACACAAGCGCGCGCGCGCGCGCGCGCGCGCGCGCGCGCGCGCGCGCGCGCGCGCGCGCGCGCGCGCGCGCGCGCGCGCGCGCGCGCGCGCGCGCGCGCGCGCGCGCGCGCGCGCGCGCGCGCTGCCACACGCGCAAGGCTGGGCGCGCGCGCGCGCGCGCGCGCGCGCGCGCCAGCGCGCGCGCGCGCGCGCGCGCTGCGGCGCGCGCGCGCGGCGCGCCGCGCGCGCGCGCGCGCGCGCGCGCGCGCGCGCGCGCGCGCGCGCGCGCGCGCGCGCGCGCGCGCGCGCGCGCGCGCGCGCGCGCGCGCGCGCCGCGCGCGCGCGCGCGCGCGCGCGCGCGCGCGCCGCCGCTGCCAGCGCGCGCGCGCGCCGCGCGCGCGCGCGCGCGCGCTGCCGCGCGCGCGCGCGCGCGCGCGCGCGCGCGCGCGCGCGCGCGCGCGCGCGCGCACGCGCAATGCGCGCGCGCGCGCCGCGCGCGCGCGCGCGCCACGCGCGCGCGCGGCCGCGCGCGCGCGCGCGCGCGCTGCCGCGCGCGCGCGCGCGCGCGCGCGCGCGCGCGCGCGCGCGCGCGCGCCGCGCGCAGCGCGCCGCGCGCGCGCGCGCGCGCGCGCGCGCGCCGCCGCGCGCCGCGCTGCCGCCGCGCGCGCGCGCGCGCGCGCGCGTGCTGCGCGCGCGCGCGCGCGCGCGCGCGCGCGCGCGCGCGCGCGCGCGCGCGCCGCGCGCCGCGCCGCGCCTGCGCGCCGCCGCGCGCGCGCGCGCTGCCGCGCCGCCGCCGCGCGCGCATGCGCGCGCGCGCGGCGCCGCGCGCGGCGCGCCGCGCGCGCGCCGCCAGCGCTGCGCGCGCGCCGCCATGCGCGCGCGCGCGCGCGCGCGCGCCGCGCGCGCGCGCGCGCGCGCTGCGCGCGCGCGCGCGCGGCGCGCGCGCGCGCGCGCGCGCGCGCGCGCGCGCGCGCGCGCGCGCGCGCGCGCGCGCGCGCGCCGCGCGCGCGCGCGCGCGCGCGCGCGCCGCGCGCGCGCGCGCGCGCGCGCGCGCGCGCGCGCGCGCGCGCGCGCGCGCGCGCGCGCGCGCGCGCGCGCGCGCGCGCGCGCGCGCGCGCGCGCGCGCGCGCGCGCGCGCGCGCGCGCGCGCGCGCGCGCGCGCGCGCGCGCGCGCGCGCGCGCGCGCGCGCGCGCGCGCGCGCGCGCGCGCGCGCGCGCGCGCGCGCGCGCGCGCGCGCGCGCGCGCGCGCGCGCGCGCGCGCGCGCGCGCGCGCGCGCGCGCGCGCGCGCGCGCGGCGCGCGCGCCGCGCGCGCGCGCGCGCGCGCGCGCGCGCGCGCGCGCGCGCGCGCGCGCGCGCGCGCGCGCGCGCGCGGCGCGCGCGCGCGCGCGCGCGCGCGCGCGCGCGGCGCGCGCGCGCGCGCGCGCGCGCGCGCGCGCGCGCGCGCGCGCGCGCCGCGCGCGCGCGCGCGCCGCGCGCGCGCGCGCGCGCGCGCGCGCGCGCGCGCGCGCGCGCGCGCGCGCGCGCGCGCGCGCGCGCGCGCGCGCGCGGCGCGCGCGCGCGCGCGCGCGCGCGCGCGCGCGCGCGCGCGCGCGCGCGCGCGCGCGCGCGCGCGCGCGCGCGCGCGCGCGCGCGCGCGCGCGCGCGCGCGCGCGCGCGCGCGCGCGCGCGCGCGCGCGCGCGCGCGCGCGCGCGCGCGCGCGCGCGCGCGCGCGCGCGCGCGCGCGCGCGGCCGCGCGCGCGCGCGCGCGCGCGCGCGCGCGCGCGCGCGCGCGCGCGCGGCGCGCGCGCGCGCGCGCGCGCGCGCGCGCGCGCGCGCGCGCGCGCGCGCGCGCGCGCGCGCGCGCGCGCGCGCGCGCGCGCGCGCGCGCGCGCGCGCGCGCGCGCGCGCGCGCGCGCGCGCGCGCGCGCGCGCGCGCGCGCGCGCGCGCGCGCCGCGCGCGCGCGCGCGCGCGCGCGCGCGCCGCCGCGCGCGCGCCGCGCCGCGCGCGCCGCGCGCGCGCGCGCGCGCGCGCGCGCGCGCGCGCGCGCGCGCGCGCGCGCGCGCGCGCGCGCGCGCGCGCGCGCGCGCGCGCGCGCGCGCGCGCGCGCGCGCGCGCGCGCGCGCGCGCGCGCGCGCGCGCGCGCGCGCGCGCGCGCGCGCGCGCGCGCGCGCGCGCCGCGCGCGCGCGCGCGCGCGCGCGCGCGCGCGCGCGCGCGCGCGCGCGCGCGCGCGCGCGCGCGCGCGCGCGCGCGCGCGCGCGCGCGCGCGCGCGCGCGCGCGCGCGCGCGCGCGCGCGCGCGCGCGCCGCGCCGCGCGCGCGCGCGCGCCGCGCGCGCGCGCGCGCGCGCGCGCGCGCGCGCGCGCGCGCGCCGCGCGCGCGCGCGCGCGCGCGCGCGCGCCGCGCGCGCGCGCGCGCGCGCGCGCGCGCGCGCGCGCGCGCGCGCGCGCGCGCGCGCGCGCGCGCGCGCGCGCGCGCGCGCGCGCGCGCGCGCGCGCGCGCGCGCGCGCGCGCGCGCGCGCGCGCGCGCGCGCGCGCGCGCGCGCGCGCGCGCGCGCGCGCGCGCGCGCGCGCGCGCGCGCGCGCGCGCGCGCGCGCGCGCGCGCGCGCGCCGCGCGCGCGCGCGCGCGCGCGCGCGCGCGCGCGCGCGCGCGCGCGCGCGCGCGCGCGCGCGCGCGCGCGCGCGCGCGCGCGCGCGCGCGCGCGCGCGCGCGCGCGCGCGCGCGCGCGCGCGCGCCGCGCGCGCGCGCGCGCGCGCGCGCGCGCGCGCGCGCGCGCGCGCGCGCGCGCGCGCGCGCGCGCGCGCGCGCGCGCGCGCGCGCGCGCGCGCGCGCGCGCGCGCGCGCGCGCGCGCGCGCGCGCGCGCGCGCGCGCGCGCGCGCGCGCGCGCGCGCGCGCGCGCGCGCGCGCGCGCGCGCGCGCGCGCGCGCGCGCGCGCGCGCGCGCGCGCGCGCGCGCGCGCGCGCGCGCGCGCGCGCGCGCGCGCGCGCGCGCGCGCGCGCGCGCGCGCGCGCGCGCGCGCGCGCGCGCGCGCGCGCGCGCGCGCGCGCGCGCGCGCGCGCGCGCGCGCGCGCGCGCGCGCGCGCGCGCGCGCGCGCGCGCGCGCGCGCGCGCGCGCGCGCGCGCGCGCGCGCGCGCGCGCGCGCGCGCGCGCGCGCGCGCGCGCGCGCGCGCGCGCGCGCGCGCGCGCGCGCGCGCGCGCGCGCGCGCGCGCGCGCGCGCGCGCGCGCGCGCGCGCGCGCGCGCGCGCGCGCGCGCGCGCGCGCGCGCGCGCGCGCGCGCGCGCGCGCGCGCGCGCGCGCGCGCGCGCGCGCGCGCGCGCGCGCGCGCGCGCGCGCGCGCGCGCGCGCGCGCGCGCGCGCGCGCGCGCGCGCGCGCGCGCGCGCGCGCGCGCGCGCGCGCGCGCGCGCGCGCGCGCGCGCGCGCGCGCGCGCGCGCGCGCGCGCGCGCGCGCGCGCGCGCGCGCGCGCGCGCGCGCGCGCGCGCGCGCGCGCGCGCGCGCGCGCGCGCGCGCGCGCGCGCGCGCGCGCGCGCGCGCGCGCGCGCGCGCGCGCGCGCGCGCGCGCGCGCGCGCGCGCGCGCGCGCGCGCGCCGCGCGCGCGCGCGCGCGCGCGCGCGCGCGCGCGCGCGCGCGCGCGCGCGCGCGCGCGCGCGCGCGCGCGCGCGCGCGCGCGCGCGCGCGCGCGCGCGCGCGCGCGCGCGCGCGCGCGCGCGCGCGCGCGCGCGCGCGCGCGCGCGCGCGCGCGCGCGCGCGCGCGCGCGCGCGCGCGCGCGCGCGCGCGCGCGCGCGCGCGCGCGCCGCGGCGCGCGCGCGCGCGCGCGCGCGCGCGCGCGCGCGCGCGCGCGCGCGCGCGCGCGCCGCGCGCGCGCCGCGCGCGCGCGCGCGCGCGCGCGCGCGCGCGCGCGCGCGCGCGCGCGCGCGCCGCGCCGCGCGCGCGCGCGCGCGCGCGCGCGCGCGCGCGCGCGCGCGCGCGCGCGCGCGCGCGCGCGCGCGCGCGCGGCGCGCGCGCGCGCGCGCGCGCGCGCGCGCGCGCGCGCGCGCGCGCGCGCGCGCGCGCGCGCGCGCGCGCGCGCGCGCGCGCGCGCGCGCGCGCGCGCGCGCGCGCGCGCGCGCGCGCGCGCGCGCGCGCGCGCGCGCGCGCGCGCGCGCGCGCGCGCGCGCGCGCGCGCGCGCGCGCGCGCGCGCGCGCGCGCGCGCGCGCGCGCGCGCGCGCGCGCGCGCGCGCGCGCGCGCGCGCGCGCGCGCGCGCGCGCGCGCGCGCGCGCGCGCGCGCGCGCGCGCGCGCGCGCGCGCGCGCGCGCGCGCGCGCGCGCGCGCGCGCGCGCGCGCGCGCGCGCGCGCGCGCGCGCGCGCGCGCGCGCGCGCGCGCGCGCGCGCGCGCGCGCGCGCGCGCGCGCGCGCGCGCGCGCGCGCGCGCGCGCGCGCGCGCGCGCGCGCGCGCGCGCGCGCGCGCGCGCGCGCGCGCGCGCGCGCGCGCGCGCGCGCGCGCGCGCGCGCGCGCGCGCGCGCGCGCGCGCGCGCGCGCGCGCGCGCGCGCGCGCGCGCGCGCGCGCGCGCGCGCGCGCGCGCGCGCGCGCGCGCGCGCGCGCGCGCGCGCGCGCGCGCGCGCGCGCGCGCGCGCGCGCGCGCGCGCGCGCGCGCGCGCGCGCGCGCGCGCGCGCGCGCGCGCGCGCGCGCGCGCGCGCGCGCGCGCGCGCGCGCGCGCGCGCCGCGCGCGCGCGCGCGCGCGCGCGCGCGCGCGCGCGCGCGCGCGCGCGCGCGCGCGCGCGCGCGCGCGCGCGCGCGCGCGCGCGCGCGCGCGCGCGCGCGCGCGCGCGCGCGCGCGCGCGCGCGCGCGCGCGCGCGCGCGCGCGCGCGCGCGCGCGCGCGCGCGCGCGCGCGCGCGCGCGCGCGCGCGCGCGCGCGCGCGCGCCGCGCGCGCGCGCGCGCGCCGCCGCGCGCGCGCGCGCGCGCGCGCGCGCGCGCGCGCGCGCGCGCGCGCGCGCGCGCGCGCGCGCGCGCGCGCGCGCGCGCCGCGCGCGCGCGCGCGCGCGCGCGCGCGCGCGCGCGCGCGCGCGCGCGCGCGCGCGCGCGCGCGCGCGCGCGCGCGCGCGCGCGCGCGCGCGCGCGCGCGCGCGCGCGCGCGCGCGCGCGCGCGCGCGCGCGCGCGCGCGCGCCGCGCGCGCGCGCGCGCGCGCGCGCGCGCGCGCGCGCGCGCTTGCGCGCGCGCGCGCGCGCGCGCGCGCGCGCGCGCGCGCGCGCGCGCGCGCATGCGCGCGCGCGCGCGCGCGCGCGCGCGCGCCGCGCGCGCGCGCGCGCGCGCGCGCGCGCTGCGCGCGCGCGCGCCGCGCGCGCGCGCGCGCGCGCGCGCGCGCGCGCGCGCGCCGCGCGCGCGCGCGCGCGCGCGCGCGCGCGCGCGCGCGCGCGCGCGCGCGCGCGCGCGCGCGCGCGCGCGCGCGCGCGCGCGCGCGCGCGCTGCGCCGCGCGCGCGCGCGCGCGCGCGCGCGCGCGCGCGCGCGCGCGCGCGCGCGCGCGCGCGCGCGCGCGCGCGCGCGCGCGCGCGCGCGCGCGCCGCGCGCGCGCGCGCGCGCGCGCGCGCGCGCGCGCGCCGCGCGCGCGCGCGCGCGCGCGCGCGCGCGCGGCGCGCGCCGCTGCGCGCGCGCGCGCGCGCGCCGCGCGCCGCGCGCCGCGCGCGCGCGCGCGCGCGCGCGCGCGCGCGCCGCGGCGCGCGCGCGCGCGCGCGCGCGCGCGCGCGCGCGCGCGCGCGCGCGCGCCGCCGCCTGCGCGCGCGCGCGCGCGCGCGCGCGCGCGCGCGCGCGCGCGCGCGCGCGCGCGCGCGCGCGCCGCCGCGGCGCGCGCGCGCGCGCGCGCGCGCGCGCGCGCGCGCGCGCGCGCGCGCGCGCGCGCGCGCGCGCGCGCGCGCGCGCGCGCGCGCGCGCGCGCGCGCGCGCGCGCGCGCGCGCGCGCGCGCGCGCGCGCGCGCGCGCGCGCGCGCGCGCGCGCGCGCGCGCGCGCGCGCGCGCGCGCGCCGCTGCGCGCGCGCGCGCGCGCGCGCGCGCGCGCCGCGCCGCGCCGCCGCGCGCGCGCGCGCGCGGCGCGCGCGCGCGCGCGCGCGCGCGCGCGCGCGCGCGCGCGCGCGCGCGCGCGCGCGCGCGCGCGCGCGCGCGCGCGCGCGCGCGCCGCGCGCGCGCGCGCGCGCGCGCGCGCGCGCGGCGCGCGCGCGCGCGCGCGCGCGCGCGCGCGCGCGCGCGCTGCGCGCGCGCGCGCGCGCGCGCGCGCGCGCGCGCGCGCGCGCGCGCGCGCGCGCGCGCGCGCCGCGCGCGCGCGCGCGCGCGCGCGCGCGCGCGCGCGCGCGCGCGCGCGCGCGCGCGCGGCCGCGCGCGCGCGCGCGCGCGCGCCGCGCGCGCGCGCGCGCGCGCGCGCGCGCGCGCGCGCGCGCGCGCGCGCGCGCGCCGCGCGCGCGCGCGCGCGCGCGCGCGCGCGCGCGCGCTGCCGCGGCGCCGCCGCGCGCGCCGCCACGCGGCGCGCCGCTGCGCGCGCGCGCGCCATGCCGCCGCGCGCGCGCGCTGCCGCATACGCGCGCGCGCGCGCGCGCGCGCGCGCGCGCGCACGCACGCGCGCGCGGCGCGCGCCGCACGCGCACGCGCGCGCGCGCGCGCGCCGCGCGCGCGCCGCGCGCGCGCGCGCGCGCCGCGCCGCCGCCGCTGCGCGCGCGCGCGCGCGCGCGCGCGCGCGCGCGCGCGCGCGCGCGCCGCTGCCGCCGCTGCCGCGCCAGCGCGCCGCCGCCGCGCGCGCGCGCGCGCGCGCGCGCGCGCGCGCGCGCATGCCGCGCGCGCCGCCGCGCGCCGCCGCGCGCGCGCCAATGCGCGCGCGCGCGCGCGCGCGCCGCTGATGCGCGCGCGCGCGCGCCGCCGCGCGCGCGCGCGCGCGCGCGCGCGCGCGCGCGCTGCCGCCGCCAGCGCGCGCGCGCGCGCGCGCGCGCGCCGCGCGCGCGCGCAGCGCGCGCGCGCGCGCGCGCGCGCCGCTGCCGCGCGCGCGCGCGCGCGCCGCTGCCGCGCGCTGCTGCTGCCGCGCGCGCGCGCGCGCTGGCGCCGCGCGCGCGCGCGCCGCTGCCGCGCTGCCGCCGCGCGCCAGCGCGCCGCTGCCGCGCGCGCGCGCTGCTGCGCCGCCGCCGCCGCGCGCGCATATGCTGCCATTGCGCGCGCGCGCTGCCGCCACATGCTGGCGCGCGCGCGCGCGCGCGCGCGCGCGCGCGCGCGCTGCCGCCGCCGCGCGCGCGCGCGCGCTGCCGCGCCAGCGCGCGCGCGCGCGCGCGCGCGCCATGCGCGCGCCGCCGCGCGCGCGGCGCGCGCGCGCGCGCGCGCGCGCGCGCGCGCGCGCGCGCGCGCGCGCCGCCGCGCGCGCGCGCGCGCGCGCGCGCGCGCGCGCGCGCGCGCGCGCGCGCGCGCGCCGCCGCGCGCGCGCGCCGCGCGCGCGGCGCGCGCGCGCGCGCGCGCGCGCGCGCGCGCGCGCGCGCGCGCGCGCGCGCGCGCGCGCGCGCGCGCGCGCGCGCGCGCGCGCCGCTGCGCGCGCGCATGCGGCGCGCGCGCGCGCGCGCGCGCGCGCGCGCGCGCGCGCGCCGCTGCCGCGCGCGCGATGCGCGCGCGCGCGCGCGCGCGCGCTGCCGCGCGCCGCCGCGCGCCGCGCTGCGCGCGCGCGCGCGCGCGCGCACGCGCGCGCGCGCGCGCGCGCGCCGCGCGCGCGCGCGCGCCGCCGCGCATGCGCGCGCGCGCGCGCGCGCACGCGCGCGCGCGCGCGCGCGCACGCGCGCGCGCGCGCGCGCGCGCGCGCGCGCGCGCGCGCGCGCCGCCGCCGCCGCCGCCGCCGCGGGCCAGCGCGCAAGCGCGCGCGCGCCGCGCGCGCCGCGCGCGCCGGCCGCGCGCATATAGCGCGCTGCCGCGCGCGCGCGCGCCGCCGCGCGCGCTGCCGCGCCGCTGCCGCATGCGCAGCGCCGGCGCCGCCGCCAGCGCCGCCGCCGCCGCGCCGCCGCCGCCGCCGCGCCGCCGCGCTGCCGCCGCCGCCAGCGCGCGCGCCGCCGCCACGCGCGCGCGCGCGCGCGCGCGCGCGCGCGCTGCCGCGCCGCCGCCGCGCCAGCGCCGCACACAATGCGCGCCGCCACACGCGCGCGCGCGCGCGCACGCGCGCACACACGCGCATGCGCACGCGCGCGCGCGCGCGCGCGCGCGCCACGCCGCCGCCGCCGCCGCGCGCGCCGCGCTACGCGCGCTGCCGCGCGCGCGCGCGCCATGCGCTGCTGCCGCGCTGCGCCGCGCGCGCGCGCGCGCGCGCCAACGCGCGCGCCGCGCGCGCGCGCGCGCGCGCGCGCGCGCGCCATGCGCGCATGCGCGCGCGCGCGCCGCGCGCGCGCGCGCGCGCGCGCGCCGCTGCCGCGCGCGCCGCCACGCGCGCGCGCATGCTACACACGCGCGCGCGCCGCTGGCGCGGCGGCGCGCGCGCGCGCGCGCGCGCGCCACGCGCGCACGCGCGCGCGCGCACATGCGCGCGCGCGCCGCGCGCGCGCGCGCGCGCGCGCGCGCGCGCGCGCGCGCGCGCGCGCGCTGCCAGCCGCGCGCGCGCGCGCGCGCGCCACGCGCGCGCGCGCTGCCATATGCTGCCACGCAAGGCGCGCGCGCGCGCGCGCCACGCGCGCGCATGCGCGCGCCAGCGCGCGCGCGCGCGCACACGCGCGCACAGCGCGCGCGCGCGCGCGCGCGCGCGCCAGCGCGCGCGCGCCACGCGCGCGCGCGCGCGCGCGCGCGCGCGCGCGCGCGCGCGCGCGCGCGCGCGCGCTGGCGCGCGCGCGCGCCGCGCGCGCCACGCGCGCAATGGGCTGCGCTGCGCGCGCGCGCGCGCGCGCGCGCGCGCGCGCGCGCGCGGGCGCGCGCGCGGCGCGCGCGCGCGCGCGCGCGCCGCGCGCGCTGCGCGCGCGGCCGCCACGCTGCCGCGCCGCGCGCGCGCCATGCGCGCGCGCGCGCGCGCGCCAGCGCGCGCGCGCGCCGCTGCCGCGCCAGCGCGCCGCGCGCGCGCGCGCCGCCGCCGCGCCGCCGCGCGCGCGCGCGCGCGCGCGCGCGCTGCCGCGCGCGCGCGCGCGCGCGCGCGCGCAGCGCGCCGCTGCCGCCGCGCGCGCGCGCCACGCGCACGCTGCCGCGGCTGCCAGCCGCGCGCGCGCCGCCGCGCGCGCGCGCGCGCGCGCCGCCAGCGCCGCACAAGCGCGCGCCACGCGCGCCGCCACATGCTGCCAACAACGCGCGCAGCGCTAGCGCGGCCGCTGCCGCCGCGCGCAATAATACGCGCGCCGCTGCCGCCAGCCCAGCCCGCCGCCAATAAGCGCGCTGCCCGCGCGCGCGCCCGCCACGCCGCCGCGCCGCGATGCGCGCGCCGCCGCGCGCCATGCCGCGCGCGCGCGCGCGCGCGCGCGCGCGCGCGCGCGCGCGCCGCTGCCAGCGCGCGCGCGCGCGCGCGCGCGCGCGCGCGCGCGCGCGCGCGCGCTGCGCGCGCGCGCGCGCGCTGCCGCCAGGCTGCTGGCGCGCGCGCGCGCGCGCGCGCGCGCGCGCATGCGCGCGCGCGCGCGCGCGCGCGCGCGCGCGCGCGCGCGCGCGCATGCGCGCGCGCGCGCGCCGCGCCATGCCGCGCGCGCCATGCGGGCGCGCCGCCGCGCCGCAGCGCGCGCGCGCGCCGCGCCGCTGCCGCGCGCCGCGCCACGCGCTGCGCGCGCTGCGCGCAAGCGCAACGCCGCGCGCGCGCGCGCGCGCGCGCCAGCGCAGCGCGCGCAACAACGCGCGCGCGCGCGCGCACACGCACGCGCGCGCACATTAACGCGCGCAACGCGCGCGCGCACAACACGCGCGCGCGCGCGCGCGCGCGCGCGCGCGCGCGCGCGCGCGCGCGCGCGCGCGCGCGCGCGCGCGCGGCGCGCGCGCGCGCGCGCGCGCGCGCGCGCGCGCTGCTGGCGGCTGCGCTGCCGCGCGCGCGCGCGCGCGCGCCGCTACGCGCGCGCGCGCGCGCCACGCGCGCGCGCGCGCGCGCGCGCGCGCGCGCGCCGCGCCAGCGCGCCGCCGCGCTGGCGCCACGCACGCGCGCGCGCGCGCGCGCGCGCGCGCGCGCGCGCCGCGCGCGCGCCAGCGCGCGCCGCCGCGCGCGCCGCGCCGCGCGCGCGCGCGCGCGCGGCGCGCGCGCGCGCGCGCGCGCGCGCGCTGCGCGCGCGCGCGCGCGCGCGCGCGCGCGCTGCCGCGCGCGCGCGCTGGCGCTGCCGCCAGCGCGCCGCTGGCGCGCGCGCGCGCGCGCTGCCGCGCGCGCCGCGCGCGCGCGCGCCGCCGATGCTGCGCGCGCGCGCGCGGCGCCGCCGCGCGCCGCCGCGCGCGCGCGCGCGCGCGCCGCGCGCGCAAGGCGCGCGCGCCGCGCCGCCGCCGCGCAGCGCGCGCGCGCGCGCCAGCGCTGGCCGCCAGCGCGCGCGCGCGCGCGCGCGCGCGCGCGCGCGCGCGCGCGCGCGCGCGCGCGCGCGCGCGGCGCGCGCGCGCGCGCGCTGGGCGGGCGCGCGCGCGCGCGCGCTGCCGCGCGCGCGGCGCGCGCGCGCGCGCGCGGCGCGCGCGCGCGCGCGCGCGCGCGCGCGCATGCGCCGCGCGCGCGCGCGGGCGCGCGCGCGCGCGCGCGCGCGCGCGCGCGCGCGCGCGCGCGCGCGCGCGCGCGCGCGCGCGCGCGCGCGGGCGCGCGCGCGCGCGCGCGCGCGCGCGCGCGCGCGCGCGCGCGCGCGCGCTGGGCGCGCGCGCCGCGCGCGCGCGCGCGCGCGCGCGCGCGCGCGCGCGCGCGCGCGCGCGCGCCGCGCGCGCGCGCGCGCGCGCGCGCGCGCGCGCGCGCGCGCCGCGCGCGCGCTGCCGCGCGCTGGCGCCGCGCGCGCGCAGCGCGCGCGCGCGCGCGCGCGCGCGCGCGCGCGCGCGCGCGCGCCACGCCGCGCCAATAACGCGCGCGCGCGCGCGCGCGCGCCGCGCGCGCGCGCGCGCGCCGCCGCGCCGCCGCCGCGCCGCCGCCGCGCGCCGCCGCGCCGCCAGCGCCGCCGCCGCCGCGCGCGCGCGCTGCCGCCACGCGCGCGCGCGCGCGCGCGCGCGCCGCGCGCGCTGCGCCGCGCGCGCGCGCGCGCGCGCGCGCGCGCGCGCGCGCGCTGCCGCGCGCGCGCGCGCGCCACGCGCGCGCGCGCGCGCGCGCGCGCGCGCGCGCGCGCGCGCGCGCCGCCGCCGCGCGCGCGCGCGCGGCGCGCGCGCGCGCGCGCGCGCGCGCGCGCGCGCGCGCCGCCGCGCCGCGCGCCGCGCCGCGCATGCGCGCGCGCGCGCCGCCGCGCCGCCGCGCCGCGCCGCCGCCGCCGCTGCCGCGCGCGCAATGCGCGCCGCCGCGCTGCCGCGCGCGCGCGCGCTGCCGCGCGCGCGCCGCGCGCGCGCGCGCATGCGCGCGCGCGCGCGCGCGCGCGCGCGCGCGCGCGCGCGCGCGCGCGCGCGCGCGCGCGCGCGCGGCGCGCTGGCGCGCGCGCGCGCGCCGCCGCGCGCGCGCGCGCGCCAGCGCGCGCGCGCGCGCGCGCGCGCGCGCGCGCGCTGCGCGCGCGCATGCGCGCGCGCGCGCGCGCGCGCGCGCGCGCGCGCGCGCGCGCGCGCGCGCGCGCGCGCGCGCGCGCGCGCGCGCGCGCGCGCGCGCGCGCTGGCGCGCGCGCTGCCGCGCGCGCGCCGCGCGCGCCGCCGCCATGCGCGCGCGCGCGCCGCGCGCGCGCGCGCGCGCGCTGCCGCCGCGCGCGCGCGCGCGCCACGCATGCGCGCCGCCGCGCGCCGCCACGCGCGCGCGCGCGCGCGCGGGCGCGCGCGCGCGCGCGCGCGCGCTGCCGCCGCCGCGCGCGCACGCGCGCGCGCGCGCGCCGCGCGCCAGCGGCGCGCCGCCGCAATAATAACGCGCGCAAGGCGCGCGCGCGCTGCCGCCGCCGCGCGCCGCACGCCGCCGCGCGCGCGCGCGCCGCTGCCGCGCGCGCGCGCGCGCTGGCGCGCGCGCGCAGCGCGCGCGCGCTGCTGCCGCCGCGCGCGCGCGCGCGCGCGCCGCCGCTGCCGCCGCGCGCGCTGCCGCGCGCGCTGCGCGCGCGCGCGCGCGCGCGCGCGCCGCCGCGCGCGCGCGCGCGCGCGCCGCGCCGCGCCACGCAGGCGCCGCGCGCGCGCGCGCGCGCGCGCGCGCGCGCGCGCGCGCCGCCATGCTGCGCATGCGCGCCGCGCCGCGCGCGCGCCGCCAGCGCGCGCGCGCGCCGCGCCGCGCCGCGCGCGCGCGCGCGCGGCGCGCGCCGCGCTGCTGCCGCGCGCGCGCGCGCGCGCGCGCGCGCCGCGCCGCATGCGCGCGCTGCGCCGCCGCCGCGCGCGCGCTGCCGCCGCGCGCGCGCGCGCGCGCGCCAATGCGCGCGCGCGCGCGCGCGCGCGGGGCGCGCGCGCGCGCGCGCGCGCGCGCGCGCGCGCGCGCGCGCGCGCGCGCGCAGCGCCACGCGCGCGCGCGCGCGCGCGCGCGCGCGCGCGCGCGCCGCGCGCGCGCGCGCGCGCGCGCGCGCGCGCGCGCGCGCGCGCGCGCGCGCGCGCGCGCGCGCGCGCGCGCGCGCGCGCGCGCGCGCGCGCGCGCGCGCGCGCGCGCGCGCGCGCGCATGCGCGCGCGCGCGCGCGCGCGCGCGCGCGCGCGCGCGCGCGCGCGCGCGCGCGCGCGCGCGCGCGCGCGCGCGCGCGCGCGCGCGCGCGCGCGCGCGCGCGCGCGCGCGCGCGCCGCGCGCGCGCGCGCGCGCGCGCGCGCGCGCGCGCGCGCGCGCGCGCGCGCGCGCGCGCGCGCGCGCGCGCGCGCGCGCGCGCCGCGCAATGGCGCGCGCGCGCGCGCCGCGCGCGCGCGCGCGCGCGCCAGCGCGCGCGCGCGCGCGCGCGCGCGCGCGCGCGCGCGCGCGCGCGCGCGCGCGCGCGCGCGCGCGCGCGCGCGCGCGCGCGCGCGCGCGCCGCGCCGCGCGCGCGCGCGCGCGCGCGCGCGCGGCGCGCGCGCGCGCGCGCGCGCGCGCGCGCGCGCGCGCGCGCGCGCGCGCGCGCGCGCGCGCGCGCGCGCGCGCGCGCGCGCGCGCGCGCGCGCGCGCGCGCGCGCGCGCGCGCGCGCGCGCGCGCGCGCGCGCGCGCGCGCGCGCGCGCGCGCGCGCGCGCGCGCGCGCGCGCGCGCGCGCGCGCGCCGCGCGCGCGCGCGCGCGCGCCGCGCGCGCGCGCGCGCGCGCGCGCGCGCGCGCGCGCGCGCGCGCGCGCGCGCGCGCGCGCGCGCGCGCGCGCGCGCGCGCGCGCGCGCGCGCGCGCGCGCGCGCGCGCGCGCGCGCGCGCCGCGCGCGCGCGCGCGCGCGCGCGCCGCCGCGCGCGCGCGCGCGCGCGCGCGCCGCGCGCGCGCGCGCGCGCGCGCGCGCGCGCGCGCGCGCGCGCGCGCGCGCGCGCGCGCGCGCGCGCGCGCGCGCGCGCGCGCGGCGCGCGCGCCGCGCGCGCGCGCGCGCGCGCGCGCGCGCGCGCGCGCGCGCGCGCGCGCCGCGCGCGCGCGCGCGCGCGCGCGCGCGCGCGCGCGCGCGCGCGCGCGCGCGCGCGCGCGCGCCGCGCGCGCGCGCGCGCGCGCGCGCGCGCGCGCGCGCGCGCGCGCGCGCGCGCGCGCGCGCGCGCGCGCGCGCGCGCGCGCGCGCGCGCGCGCGCGCGCGCGCGCGCGCGCGCGCGCGCGCGCGCGCGCGCGCGCGCGCGCGCGCGCGCGCCGCGCGCGCGCGCGCGCGCGCGCGCGCCGCGCCGCGCGCGCGCGCGCGCGCGCGCGCGCGCCGCGCGCGCGCCGCGCCGCGCGCGCGCGCCGCGCGCGCGCGCGCGCGCCGCGCGCCGCGCGCGCGCGCGCGCGCGCGCGCGCGCGCGCGCGCGCGGCGCGCGCGCCGCGCGCGCGCGCGCGCGCGCGCGCGCGCGCGCGCGCGCGCGCGCGCGCGCGCGCGCGCGCGCGCGCGCGCGCCGCGCGCGCGCGCGCGCGCGCGCGCGCGCGCGCGCCGCGCGCGCGCGCGCGCGCGCGCGCGCGCGCGCGCGCGCGCGCGCGCGCCGCGCGCGCGCGCGCGCGCCGCGCGCGCGCGCGCGCGCGCGCGCGCGCGCCGCCGCGCGCGCGCGCGCGCGCGCGCGCGCGCGCGCGCGCGCGCGCGCGCGCGCGCGCGCGCGCGCGCGCGCGCGCGCGCGCGCGCGCGCGCGCGCGCGCGCGCGCGCGCGCGCGCGCGCGCGCGCGCGCGCGCGCGCGCGCGCGCGCGCGCGCGCGCGCGCGCGCGCGCGCGCGCGCCGCGCGCGCGCGCGCGCGCGCGCGCGCGCGCGCGCGCGCGCGCGCGCGCGCGCGCGCGCGCGCGCGCGCGCGCGCGCGCGCCGCGCGCGCGCGCGCGCGCGCGCGCGCGCGCGCGCGCCGCGCGCGCCGCGCGCGCCGCGCGCGCGCGCGCGCGCGCGCGCGCGCGCGCGCGCGCGCGCGCGCGCGCGCGCGCGCGCGCCGCGCGCGCGCGCGCGCCGCCGCGCGCGCGCGCGCGCGCGCGCGCGCGCGCGCGCGCGCGCGCGCGCGCGCGCGCGCGCCGCGCGCGCGCGCGCGCGCCGCGCGCGCGCGCGCGCGCGCGCGCGCGCGCGCGCGCGCGCGCGCGCGCCGCGCCGCGCGCGCGCGCCGCGCGCCGCGCGCGCGCGCGCGCGCGCGCGCCGCGCGCGCGCGCGCGCGCGCGCGCGCGCGCGCGCGCGCGCGCGCGCGCGCGCGCGCGCGCGCGCGCGCGCGCGCGCGCGCGCGCGCGCGCGCGCGCGCGCGCGCGCGCGCGCGCGCGCGCGCGCGCGCGCGCGCGCGCCGCGCGCGCGCGCGCGCGCGCGCGCGCGCGCGCGCGCGCGCGCGCGCGCCGCGCGCGCGCGCGCGCGCGCGCGCGCCGCGCGCGCGGCGCGCGCGCGCGCGCGCGCGCGCGCGCGCGCGCCGCGCGCGCGCGCGCGCGCGCGCGCGCGCGCGCGCGCGCGCGCGCGCGCGCCGCCGCGCGCGCGCGCGCGCGCGCGCGCGCGCGCGCGCCGCCGCCGCGCCGCGCGCGCGCGCGCGCGCGCGCGCGCGCGCGCGCGCGCGCGCGCGCGCGCGCGCGCGCGCGCGCGCGCGCGCGCGCGCGCGCGCGCGCGCGCGCGCGCGCGCGCGCGCGCGCGCGCGCGCGCGCGCGCGCGCGCGCGCGCGCGCGCGCGCGCGCGCGCGCGCGCGCGCGCGCGCGCGCGCGCGCGCGCGCGCGCGCCGCGCGCGCGCGCGCGCGCGCGCGCGCGCGCGCGCCGCGCGCGCGCGCGCGCGCGCGCCGCGCGCGCGCGCGCGCGCGCGCGCGCGCGCGCGCGCGCGCGCGCGCGCGCGCGCGCGCGGCGCGCGCGCGCGCGCCGCGCGCGCGCGCGCCGCGCGCGCGCGCGCGCGCGCGCGCGCGCGCGCGCGCGCGCGCGCGCGCCGCGCGCGCGCGCGCGCGCGCGCGCGCGCGCGCGCGCGCGCGCGCGCGCGCGCGCCGCGCGCGCGCGCGCCGCCGCGCGCGCGCGCCGCGGCGCGCGCGCGCGCGCGCGCGCGCGCGCGCGCGCGCGCGCGCGCGCGCGCGCGGCGCGCGCGCGCGCGCGCGCGCGCGCGCGCGCGCGCGCGCGCGCGCGCGCGCGCGCGCGCGCGCGCGCGCGCGCGCGCGCGCGCGCGCGCGCGCGCGCGCGCGCGCGCGCGCGCGCGCGGCGCGCCGCGCGCGCGCGCGCGCGCGCGCGCGCGCGCGCGCGCGCGCGCGCGCGCGCGCGCGCGCGCGCGCGCGCGCGCGCGCGCGCGCGCGCGCGCGCGCGCGCGCGCGCGCGCGCGCGCCGCGCGCGCGCGCGCGCGCGCGCGCGCGCGCGCGCGCGCGCCGCGCGCGCGCGCGCGCGCGCGCGCGCGCGCGCGCGCGCGCGCGCGCGCGCGCGCGCGGCGCGCGCGCGCGCGCGCGCGCGCGCGCGCGCGCGCGCGCGCGCGCGCGCGCGCGCGCGCGCGCGCGCGCGCGCGCGCGCGCGCGCGCGCGCGCGCGCGCGCCGCGCGCGCGCGCGCGCGCGCGCGCGCGCGCGCGCGCGCGCGCGCGCGCGCGCGCGCGCGCGCGCGCCGCGCGCGCGCGCGCGCGCGCGCGCGCGCGCGCGCGCGGCGCGCGCGCGCGCGCGCGCGCGCGCGCGCGCGCGCGCGCGCGCGCGCGCGCGCGCGCGCGCGCGCGCGCGCGGCGCGCGCGCGCGCGCGCGCGCGCGCGCGCGCGCGCGCGCGCGCGCGCGCGCGCGCGCGCGCGCGCGCGCGCGCGCGCGCGCGCGCGCGCGCGCGCCGCGCGCGCGCGCGCGCGCGCGCGCGCGCGCGCGCGCGCGCGCGCGCGCGCGCGCGCGCGCGCGCGCGCGCGCGCGCGCGCGCGCGCGCGCGCGCGCGCGCCGCGCGCGCGCGCGCGCGCGCGCGCGCGCGCGCGCGCGCGCGCGCGCGCGCGCGCGCGCGCGCGCGCGCGCGCGCGCGCGCGCGCGCGCGCGCGCGCGCGCGCGCGCGCGCGCGCGCGCCGCGCGCGCGCGCGCGCGGCGCGCGCGCGCGCGCGCGCGCGCGCGCGCGCGCGCGCGCGCGCGCGCGCGCCGCGCGCGCGCGCGCGCGCGCGCGCGCGCGCGCGCGCGCGCGCGCGCGCGCGCGCGCGCGCGCGCGCGCGCGCGCGCGCGCGCGCCGCGCGCGCGCGCGCGCGCGCGCGCGCGCCGCGCGCGCGCGCGCGCGCGCGCGCGCGCGCGCGCGCGCGCGCGCGCGCGCGCGCGCGCGCGCGCGCGCGCGCGCGCGCGCGCGCGCGCGCGCGCGCGCGCGCGCGCGCGCGCGCGCGCGCGCGCGCGCGCGCGCGCGCGCGCGCGCGCGCGCGCGCGCGCGCGCGCGCGCGCGCGCGCGCGCGCGCGCGCGCGCGCGCGCGCGCGCGCGCGCGCGCGCGCGCGCGCGCGCGCGCGCGCGCGCGCGCGCGCGCGCGCGCCGCGCCGCGCGCGCGCGCGCGCGCGCGCGCGCGCGCGCGCGCGCGCGCGCGCGCGCGCGCGCGCGCGCGCGCGCGCGCGCCGCGCGCGCGCGCGCGCGCGGCGCGCGCGCGCGCGCGCGCGCGCGCGCGCGCGCGCGCGCGCGCGCGCGCGCGCGCGCGCGCGCGCGCGCGCGCGCGCGCGCGCGCGCGCGCGCGCGCGCGCGCGCGCGCGCGCGCGCGCGCGCGCGCGCGCGCGCGCGCGCGCGCGCGCGCGCGCGCGCGCGCGCGCGCGCGCGCGCGCGCGCGCGCGCGCGCGCGCCGCGCGCGCGCGCGCGCGCGCGCGCGCGCGCGCGCGCGCGCGCGCGCGCGCGCGCGCGCGCGCCGCGCGCGCGCGCGCGCGCGCGCGCGCGCGCGCGCGCGCGCGCGCGCGCGCGCGCGCGCGCGCGCGCGCGCGCGCGCGCGCGCGCGCGCGCGCGCGCGCGCGCGCGCGCGCGCGCGCGCGCGCGCGCGCGCGCGCGCGCGCGCGCGCGCGCGCGCGCGCGCGCGCGCGCGCGCGCGCGCGCGCGCGCGCGCGCGCGCGCGCGCGCGCGCGCGCGCGCGCGCGCGCCGCGCGCGCGCGCGCGCGCGCGCGCGCGCGCGCGCGCGCGCGCGCGCGCGCGCGCGCGCGCGCGCGCCGCGCGCGCGCGCGCGCGCGCGCGCGCGCGCGCGCGCGCGCGCGCGCGCGCGCGCGCGCGCGCGCGCGCGCGCGCGCGCGCGCGCGCGCGCGCGCGCGCGCGCGCGCGCGCGCGCGCGCGCGCGCGCGCGCGCGCGCGCGCGCGCGCGCGCGCGCGCGCGCGCGCCGCGCGCGCGCGCGCGCGCGCGCGCGCGCGCGCGCGCGCGCGCGCGCGCGCGCGCGCGCGCGCGCGCGCGCGCGCGCGCGCGCGCGCGCCGCGCGCGCGCGCGCGCGCGCGCGCGCGCGCGCGCGCGCGCGCGCGCGCGCGCGCGCGCGCGCGCGCGCGCGCGCGCGCGCGCGCGCGCGCGCGCGCGCGCGCGCGCGCGCGCGCGCGCGCGCGCGCGCGCGCGCGCGCGCGCGCGCGCGCGCGCGCGCGCGCGCGCGCGCGCGCGCGCGCGCGCGCGCGCGCGCGCGCGCGCGCGCGCGCGCGCGCGCGCGCGCGCGCGCGCGCGCGCGCGCGCGCGCGCGCGCGCGCGCGCGCGCGCGCGCGCGCGCGCGCGCGCGCGCGCGCGCGCGCGCGCGCGCGCGCGCGCGCGCGCGCGCGCGCGCGCGCGCGCGCGCGCGCGCGCGCGCGCGCGCGCGCGCGCGCGCGCGCGCGCGCGCGCGCGCGCGCGCGCGCGCGCGCGCGCGCGCGCGCGCGCGCGCGCGCGCGCCGCGCGCGCGCGCGCGCGCGCCGCGCGCGCGCGCGCGCGCGCGCGCGCGCGCGCGCGCGCGCGCGCCGCGCGCGCGCGCGCGCGCGCGCGCGCGCGCGCGCGCGCGCGCGCGCGCGCGGCGCGCGCGCGCGCGCGCGCGCGCGCGCGCGCCGGCGCGCGCGCGCGCGCGCGCGCGCGCGCGCGCGCGCGCGCGCGCGCGCGCGCGCGCGCGCGCGCGCGCGCGCGCGCGCGCGCGCGCGCGCGCGCGCGCGCGCGCGCGCGCGGCGCGCGCGCGCGCGCGCGCGCGCGCGCGCGCGCGCGCGCGCGCGCGCGCGCGCGCGCGCGCGCGCGCGCGCGCGCGCGCGCGCGCGCGCGCGCGCGCGCGCGCGCGCGCGCGCGCGCGCGCGCGCGCGCGCGCGCGCGCGCGCGCGCGCGGCGCGCGCGCGCGCGCGCGCGCGCGCGCGCGCGCGCGCGCGCGCGCGCGCGCGCCGCGCGCGCGCGCGCGCGCGCGCGCCGCGCGCGCGCGCGCGCGCGCGCCGCGCGCGCGCGCGCGCGCGCGCGCGCGCGCCGCGCGCGCGCGCGCGCGGCGCGCGCGCGCGCGCCGCGCGGCGCGCGCGCGCGCGCGCGCGCGCGCGCGCGCGCGCGCGCGCGCGCGCGCGCGCGCGCGCGCGCGCGCGCGCGCGCGCGGCGCGCGCGCGCGCGGCGCGCGCGCGCGCGCGCGCGCGCGCGCGCGCGCGCGCGCGCGCGCGCCGCGCGCGCGCGCGCGCGCGCGCGCGCGCGCGCGCGCGCGCGGCGCGCGCGCGCGCGCGCGCGCGCGCGCGCGCGCGCCGCGCGCGCGCGCGCGCGCGCGCGCGCGCGCGCGCGCGCGCGCCGCGCGCGCGCGCGCCGCGCGCGCGCGCGCGCGGCGCGCGCGCGCGCGCGCGCGCGCGCGCGCGCGCGCGCGCGCGCGCGCTGCTGCCACGCGCGCGCGCGCGCACGCTGCTGCCGCCGCGCGCGCGCGCAGCAACGCGCGCGCGCGCGCGCGCGCCGCCGCGCGCCGCCGCGCCGCGCGCGCGCGCCGCGCGCGCGCGCGCCGCGCGGCGCGCGCGCGCGCGCGCGCGCGCGCTGCGCGCGCGCGCGCGCGCACGCCGCGCGCCAGCGCGCGCGCGCGCGCGCGCGCGCGCGCTGCTGGGCGCGCGCGCGCGCGCGCGCGCGCGCTGCGCGCCACGCATGCGCGCGCGCGCGCGCGCGCGCGCGCGCGCGCGCGCGCGCGCGCGCGCGCGCGCGCGCGCCGCCGCCGCGCGCGCGCGCGCGCGCGCGCGCGCGCGCGCGCGCGCGCGCGCGCGCGCGCTGCTGCCGCTGGCGCGCGCTGCTGCCACAGCGCGCGCGCGCGCGCGCGCGCGCGCGCGCGCGCCACACGCGCGCCGCCGCCACACGCGCGCAGCGCGCGCGCGCAGGCGCGCGCAATACGCGCGCCGCGCTGCCGCTGCCGCCGCCGCGCGCGCGCGCGCCGCGCGCGCCGCGCGCGCCGCGCCGCCGCGCAGCGCGCGCGCCGCGCCAGGCGCGCGCGCGGCCGCCGCGCGCGCGCGCGCGCGCGCGCGCGCGCGCGCGCGCGCGGCGCGCCGCGCCAGCGCGCGCGCGCGCGCGCGCGCGCGCGCGCGCGCGCGCGCGCGCGCGCGCTGGCGCGCGCGCCAGCAGCGCGCGCGCGCGCGCGCGCGCGCGCGCGCGCGCGCGCGCGCGCGCGCGCGCGCGCGCGCGCGCGCGCGCGCGGCGGCGCGCGCGCGCGCGCGCGCGCGCGCGCGCGCGCGCGCGCGCGCGCGCGCGCGCGCGCGGCGCGCGCGCGCGCGCGCAGCGCTGCTGCTGCGCGCATGCGCTGCCGCTGCGCCGCGCATTAATGCTGCGCGCGCGCGCGCGCGCGCATGCCGCGCGCGCGCGCCGCGCGCGCGCGCGCGCGCGCGCGCGCCGCGCGCGCCGCGCGCGCGCGCGCGCGCGCGCGCGCCGCGCTGCCGCGCGCGCCGCGCGCAATGCGCCGCGCGCCGCCGCCGCCGCCGCGCCGCGCTGCGGCCGCAAGCGCGCGCGCGCGCGCGCTGGCCGCTGCCGCGCGCATGCCACGCAATAGCCGCGCGCGCAATGCGCGCGCGCGCGCGCGCCGCGCGCGCGCCGCGCGCGCCGCGCGCGCCAGCGCGGGCGCTGCCGCCGCTGCCGCGCGCGCGCGCGCGCGCGCGCACGCGCGCGCGCGCGCGCGCGCGCGCAATAACGCGCACGCACGCGCGCACAAGGCCGCGCGCGCGCGCGCGCGCGCGCGCGCGCGCGCGCGCGCGCGCGCGCGCGCGCGCGCCAGCGCGGGCGCGCGCGCGCCAGCGCGCGCGCGCGCGCGCGCGCGCGCGCGCGCGCGCGCGCGCGCGCGCGCGCGCGCGCGCGCGCGCGCGCGCGCGCGCGCGCGCGCCAGCGCGCGCGCGCTGCCAGCGCGCGCGCCGCGATACGCGCGCGCGCGCGCGCGGGCGCGCGCGCGCGCGCGGCGCGGCTACGCTGCGCGCGCGCGCACACGCGCGCGCGCCGCGCCGCCGCGCGCGCAGGGCGCGCGCGCGCGCGCGCGCGCGCAGCGCGCGCGCGCGCGCAGGCGCGCGCGCGCGCGCGCGCGCGCGCGCGCGCGCGCGCGCGCGCGCGCGCGCGCGCGCGGGCGCGCGCGCGCGCGCGCGCGCGCGCGCGCGCGCGCGCGCGCGCGCGCACAAGCGCGCGCGCCATGCGGCGCGCTGCGCGCCGCGCGCCGCCGCCGCGCGCAGGGCGCGCGCCGCGCGCGCGCGCGCGCGCGCCGCGCGCGCGCAATGCGCGCGCGCGCCGCGCGCGCTGCCGCCGCCAGCGCGCGCTGCCGCCGCCGCTGCGCGCGCTGCGCGCGCCGCGCTAATGCGAATGCCGCCGCGCGCGCTGCCGCGCGCGCGCGCGCGCGCGCCAGCGCTGCGGCGCGCGCGCGCGCGCGCGCGCGCCGCGCTGCCGCTGCCGCGCGCGCGCGCTGGCGCCGCGCGCCGCCGCCAGCGCGCGCGCGCGCGCGCGCGCGCGCGCTGCCGCCGCCGCGCGCGCGCGCCGCGCCGCGCGCGCGCCGCCACGCGCGCGCATGCTGCCGCGCGCCGCGCGCGCGCCGCGCGCGCGCGCGCGCTGCCGCTGGCGCGCCGCGCGCCGCGCGCGCGCCGCGCTGCCGCGCGCGCGCGCGCGCGCGCCGCCGCCGCCGCGCGCGCTGCTGCTATGCGCGCGCGCGCGCGCGCGCGCGCGCGCGCAGCGGCGCGGCGCGCGCGCGCGCGCGCGCGCGCGCGCGCGCGCGCGCGCGCGCGCTGCCGCGCACGCGCGCGCGCGCGCGCGCGCGCTGCCGCGCGCGCGCATGCTGCCGCCGCGCGCGCCGCCGCGCGCCGCGCCGCGCGCCGCCGCATGCCGCGCGCCGCCGCGCGCGCGCGCGCGCGCGGCGCGCGGCGCCGCCGCCGCGCGCGCGCGCGCGCGCGCGCGCGCGCGCGCGCATACGCGCGCATGGCTGCCGCGCGCGCCGCGCGCGCGCCACGCGCGCGCCGCCGCCGCCGCGCGCCGCCGCCAGCGCGCGCCGCGCGCGCGCTGCCGCGCTGCCGCCGCCGCCACGCGCATGCCGCCGCCAGCGCGCGCCGCATACGCCACGCGCGCGCATCGCGCGCGCGCGCGCGCGCGCGCGCGCGCGCGCGCGCGCGCCGCGCGCAATGCGCGCGCGCGCGCGCGCGCGCGCGCATGCGCGCGCCGCCGCCGCGCGCGCGCGCGCGCGCGCTGCGCGCGGCCGCTGCGCGCGCGCTGCCGCGCGCGCGCGCGCCGCGCGCGCGCGCGCGCGCGCGCGCGATAACGCGCGCGCGCGCGCGCGCGCGCCGCCGCCGGGCCGCCGCCGCCGCCGCCGCGCGCCGCGCATAGCGCCGCGCGCGCCGCGCGCGCGCCGCCGCCGCCGCCGCCGCGCGCCGCCGCCGCCGCCGCCGCCGCCGCTGCGCGCGCGCGCGCTGCCGCCGCCAGCGCGCGCGCTGGCGCGCGCGCGCGCGCCGCGCGCGCGCGCGCGCGCGCGCATGCGCGCGCTAGCGCGCGCGCGCGCGCGCGCGCGCGCGCGCGCGCGGCCGCTGCGCGCGCGCGCTGCCGCCAGCGCGCTGCCATACGCGCCGCCGCCGCCGCCGCCGCCGCGCGCCGCCGCACGCGCTGCCGCGCCGCCGCGCCGCGCGCCGCGCGCGGCGCGCCGCGCCGCGCGCGCGCGCGCCGCGCGCGCGCGCGCGCGCGCGGCGCGCGCGCGCGCGCGGCGCGCGCCGCCGCGCGCCGCCGCCGCGCGCGGGCTGCTGCCGCGCGCGCGCGCGCGCGCGCCACGCGCGCGCGCATGCGCGCGCGCCGCGCCGCGCGCGCGCGCGCGCGCGCGCGCGCGCGCGCGCGCGCTGCCGCCGCCGCGCGCGCGCGCGCGCGCGCCGCGCGCGCGCGCGCCGCGCGCGCGCGCGCGCGCGCGCGCGCGCGCGCGCCGCGCTGCCGCGCGCGCGCGCGCGCGCGCGCGCGCGCGCGCGCGCGCGCGCGCGCGCGCGCGCGCGCGCGCGCGCGCCGCGCGCGCGCGCGCTGCGCGCGCGCGCGCGCGCGCGCCGCGCGCGCGCGCGCGCGCGCGCGCGCGCGCGCGCGCGCGCGCGCGCGCGCGCGCGCGCGCGCGCGCGCGCGCGCGCGCGCCGCGCGCGCGCGCGCGCGCGCGCGCGCGCGCGCGCGCGCGCGCGCGCCGCGCGCGCGCGCGCGCGCGCGCGCGCGCGCGCGCGCGCGCGCGCGCGCGCGCGCCGCGCGCGCGCGCGCGCGCGCGCGCGCGCGCGCGCGCGCGCGCGCGCGCGCGCGCGCGCGCGCGCGCGCGCGCGCGCGCCGGCGCGCGCGCGCCGCGCGCGCGCGCGCGCGCGCGCGCGCGCGCGCGCGCGCGCGCGCGCGCGCCGCGCGCGCGCGCGCGCGCGCGCGCGCGCGCGCGCGCGCGCGCGCGCGCGCGCGCGCGCGCGCGCGCGCGCGCGCGCCGCGCGCGCGCCGCGCGCGCGCGCGCCGCGCGCGCGCGCGCGCGCGCGCGCGCGCGCGCGCGCGCGCGCGCGCGCGCGCGCGCGCGCGCGCGCGCGCGCGCGCGCGCGCGCGCGCGCGCGCGCGCGCGCGCGCATGCGCGCGCGCGCGCGCTGCGCGCCGCGCGCGCGCGCGCGCGCGCGCGCGGCGCGCGCGCGCGCGCGCGCGCGCGCGCGCGCGCGCGCGCGCGCGCGCGCGCGCGCGCGCGCGCGCGCGCGCGCTGCGCGCGGCGCGCCGCGCGCGCGCGCGCGCGCGCGCGCGCGCGCGCGCGCGCGCGCGCGCGGCGCGCGCGCGCGCGCGCGCGCGCGCGCGCCGCGCGCCGCGCGCGCGGCGCGCGCGCGCGCGCGCGCGCGCGCGCGCGCGCGCGCGCGCGCGCGCGCGCGCGCGCGCGCGCGCCGCGCCGCGCGCGCGCGCGCGCGCGCGCGCGCGCGCGCGCGCGCGCGCGCGCGCGCGCGCGGCGCGCGCGCGCGCGCGCGCGCGCGCGCGCGCGCGCGCGCGCGCGCGCGCGCGCGCGCGCGCGCGCGCGCGCGCGCGCGCGCGCGCGCGCGCGCCGCGCGCGCGCGCGCGCGCGCGCGCGCGCGCGCGCGCGCGCGCGCGCCGCGCGCGCGCGCGCGCGCGCGCGCGGCGCGCGCGCGCCGCGCGCGCCGCGCGCGCGCGCGCGCGCCGCGCGCGCGCGCCGCGCGCGCGCGCGCGCGCGCGCGCGCGCGCGCGCGCGGCGCGCGCGCGCGCGCGCGCGCGCGCGCGCGCGCGCGCGCGCGCGCGCGCGCGCGCGCGCGCGCGCGCGCGCGCCGCGCGCGCGCGCGCGCGCGCGCGCGCGCGCGCGCGCGCGCGCGCGCGCGCGCGCGCGCGCGCGCGCGCGCGCGCGCGCGCGCGCGCGCGCGCGCGCGCGCGCGCGCGCGCGCGCGCGCGCGCGCGCGCGCGCGCGCGCGCGCGCGCGCGCGCGCGCGCGCGCGCGCGCGGCGCGCGCGCGCGCCGCGCGCGCGCGCGCGCGCGCGCGCGCGCGCGCGCGCGCGCGCGCGCGCGCGCGCGCGCGCGCGCGCGCGCGCGCGCGCGCGCGCGCGCGCGCGCGCGCGCGCGCGCGCGCGCGCGCGCGCGCGCGCGCGCGCGCGCGCGCGCGCGCGCGCGCGCGCGCGGCGCGCGCGCGCGCGCGCGCGCGCGCGCGCGCGCGCGCGCGCGCCGCGCGCGCGCGCGCGCGCGCGCGCGCGCGCGCGCGCGCGCGCGCGCGCGCGCGCGCGCGCGCGCGCGCGCGCGCGCGCGCGCGCGCGCGCGCGCGCGCGCGCGCGCGCGCGCGCGCGCGCGCGCGCGCGCGCGCGCGCGCGCGCGCGCGCGCGCGCGCGCGCGCGCGCGCGCGCGCGCGCGCGCGCGCGCGCGCGCGCGCGCGCGCGCGCGCGCGCGCGCGCGCGCGCGCGCGCGCGCGCGCGCGCGCGCGCGCCGCGCGCGCGCGCGCGCGCGCGCGCGCGCGCGCGCGCGCGCGCGCGCGCGCGCGCGCGCGCGCGCGCGCGCGCGCGCGCGCGCGCGCGCGCGCGCGCGCGCGCGCGCGCGCGCGCGCGCGCGCGCGCGCGCGCGCGCGCGCGCGCGCGCGCGCGCGCGCGCGCGCGCGCGCGCGCGCGCGCGCGCGCGCGCGCGCGCGCGCGCGCGCGCGCGCGCGCGCGCGCGCGCGCGCGCGCGCGCGCGCGGCGCGCGCGCGCGCGCGCGCGCGCGCGCGCGCGCGCGCGCGCGCGCGCGCGCGCGCGCGCGCGCGCGCGCGCGCGCGCGCGCGCGCGCGCGCGCGCGCGGCGCGCGCGCGCGCGCGCGCGCGCGCGCGCGCGCGCGCGCGCGCGCGCGCGCGCGCGCGCGCGCGCGCGCGCGCGCGCGCGCGCGCGCGCGCGCGCGCGCGCGCGCGCGCGCGCGCGCGCGCGCGCGCGCGCGCGCGCGCGCGCGCGCGCGCGCGCGCGCGCGCGCGCGCGCGCGCGCGCGCGCGCGCGCGCGCGCGCGCGCGCGCGCGCGCGCGCGCGCGCGCGCGCGCGCGCGCGCGCGCGCGCGCGCGCGCGCGCGCGCGCGCGCGCGCGCGCGCGCGCGCGCGCGCGCGCGCGCGCGCGCGCGCGCGCGCGCGCGCGCGCGCGCGCGCGCGCGCGCGCGCGCGCGCGCGCGCGCGCGCGCGCGCGCGCGCGCGCGCGCGCGCGCGCGCGCGCGCGCGCGCGCGCGCGCGCGCGCGCGCGCGCGCGCGCGCGCGCGCGCGCGCGCGCGCGCGCGCGCGCGCGCGCGCGCGCGCGCGCGCGCGCGCGCGCGCGCGCGCGCGCGCGCGCGCGCGCGCGCGCGCGCGCGCGCGCGCGCGCGCGCGCGCGCGCGCGCGCGCGCGCGCGCGCGCGCGCGCGCGCGCGCGCGCGCGCGCGCGCGCGCGCGCGCGCGCGCGCGCGCGCGCGCGCGCGCGCGCGCGCGCGCGCGCGCGCGCGCGCGCGCGCGCGCGCGCGCCGCGCGCGCGCGCGCGCCGCGCGCGCGCGCGCGCGCGCCGCGCGCGCGCGCGCGCGCGCGCGCGCGCGCGCGCGCGCGCGCGCGCGCGCGCGCGCGCGCGCGCGCGCGCGCGCGCGCGCGCGCGCGCGCGCGCGCGCGCGCGCGCGCGCGCGCGCGCGCGCGCGCGCGCGCGCGCGCGCGCGCGCGCGCGCGCGCGCGCCGCGCGCGCGCGCGCGCGCGGGCGCGCGCGCGCGCGCGCGCGCGCGCGCGCGCGCGCGCGCGCGCGCGCGCGCGCGCGCGCGCGCGCGCGCGCGCGCGCGCGCGCGCGCGCGCGCGCGCGCGCGCGCGCGCGCGCGCGCGCGCGCGCGCGCGCGCGCGCGGCGCGCGCGCGCGCGCGCGCGCGCGCGCGCGCGCGCGCGCGCGCGCGCGCGCGCGCGCGCGCGCGCGCGCGCGCGCGCGCGCGCGCGCGCGCGCGCGCGCGCGCGCGCGCGCGCGCGCGCGCGCGCGCGCGCGCGCGCGCGCGCGCGCGCGCGCGCGCGCGCGCGCGCGCGCGCGCGCGCGCGCGCGCGCGCGCGCGCGCGCGCGCGCGCGCGCGCGCGCGCGCGCGCGCGCGCGCGCGCGCGCGCGCGCGCGCGCGCGCGCGCGCGCGCGCGCGCGCGCGCGCGCGCGCGCGCGCGCGCGCGCGCGCGCGCGCGCGCGCGCGCCGCGCGCTGCGCGCGCGCGCGCGCGCGCGGCGCGCGCCGCGCGCGCGCGCGCGCGCGCGCGCGCGCGCGCGCGCGCGCGCGGCGCGCGCGCGCGCGCGCGCGCGCGCGCGCGCGCGGCGCGCGCGCGCGCGCGCGCGCGCGCCGCCGCCGCGCGCGCGCGCGCGCGCGCGCCGCCGCGCCGCCGCCGCCATGCGGCCAGCGCGCGCGCCGCCGCCGCCAGCGCCGCGCGCCGCGCAAGCGCCGCCGCGCGCCGCCGCCGCGCGCCGCCGCCGCCGCGCGCGCCGCCGCCGCCGCCGCCGCCGCGCGCGCGCGCGCCGCGCGCGCGCGCGCGCGCGCGCGCCACGCGCGCCGCGCGCGCGCGCTGCTGCCGCGCGCGCGCGCGCGCGCGCGGCGCGCGCGCGCGCGCGCGCGCGCGCGCTGCCACGCGCGCTGCCGCGCGCGCGCGCCACACGCGCGCAAGGCGCGCGCGCGCCACGCGCGCGGCGCGCGCCGCGCCGCCGCGCGCCGCGCGCGCTGCCACGCGCGCACGCGCGCGCGCCGCGCGCGCGCGCGATGCGCGCGCGCGCGCTGCGCGCGCTGGCGCGCGCGCGCGCCGCTGCGCGCGCGCGCGCGCGCGCCGCCGCTGCGCATGCGCGCGCGCGCGCGCGCGCGCGCGCGCGCGCGCGCGCCGCCGCGCACGCGCAGGCGCGCGCGCGCGCGCGCGCGCGCGCGCGCGCGCGCGCGCGCGCGCCGCGCGCGCCGCGCGCGCGCGCGCGCGCGCGCGCACGCGCGCGCCGCCGCCGCCGCCGCGCGCGCGCGCGCGCCGCCGCCGCGCCGCGCGCAGCGCGCGCGCCGCCGCTGGCGGCGCGCGCGCGCGCGCGCGCGTTACGCGCGCGCGCGCGCGCGCGCGCGCCGCTGCCGCGCGCATGCGCGCGCGCGCGCGCGCGCGCGCGCGCGCGCGCGCGCGCGCGCGCGCGCGCCACGCGCATGCCGCGCGCGCGCGCGCGCGCGCCGCGCGCGCGCTGCGCGCTGCCGCGCGCGCGCGCGCGCGCGCGCTGCCGCTGCCGCGCGCCATGCGCGGGCGCCGCTGCGCGCGGCCGCGCGCGCGCGGCTGCCGCGCCGCGCGCGCGCGCCGCGCTGCGCGCGCGCCGCGCGCGCCGCCACGCGCCGCGCGCGCGCTCGGCGCGCCGCGCGCGCGCGCGCGCAGCGCGCGCGCGCGCGCGCGGCGCGCGCGCGCGCGCGCGCGCGCCGCGCGGCGGCGCGCGCGCGCGCGCGCGCGGCGCGCGCCGCCGCTGCCGCGCGCGCGCGCGCGCCGCGCGCGCGCGCGCTGCCGCGCCGCGCGCGCGCGCGCGCGCGCGCGCGCGCTGCGCCAGGCGCCGCCGCGCGCGCGCCGCCGCTGCCGCGCCGCGCGCGCGCGCGCGCGCTGCCGCGCGCGCGCGCGCGCGCGCTGCCAGCGCGCCGCCGCCGCGCCGCTGCCGCGCGCCGCGCGCGCGCGCGCGGCTGCCATGCCACGCGCTGCGGCGCGCGCGCGCGCGCGCGCGCGCGCGCGCGCGCGCGCGCGCGCGCGCGCGCGCGCGCCACGCGCGCGCGCGCGCGCGCGCGCGCGCGCGCGCGCGCGCGCGCGGCGCGCGCGCTGCGGCAGCGCGCGCGCGCGCGCGCGCGCGCGCGCGCGCGCGCGCGCGCGCGCGCGCGCGCGCGCGCCACGCAGCGCGCGCTGCCGCTGCCGCGCGCACGCGCGCGCGCGCATGCTGCCGCGCGCATGCTGCGCGCCATCATGCCGCGCGCACGCGCGCGCGCGCCGCCGCGCTGCGGCGCGGCGCCATACGCTGCCAATGATGCGCGCCGCGCCGCGCGCCGCGCGCAATGATGAGCGCAACGCTGCGCCGCGCGCGCGCGCGCGCGCGCGCGCGCCAGCGCGCCGCCGCTGCGCCGCTGCCAGGCGCGCTGCCGCCGCCGCCGCGCGCGCCGCCGCTGACGCTGACAGCGCTGCCGGCGGCGCGCGCGCCCACCGCGCGCGCGCGCACGCGCGCCGCCGCCGCCGCCGCCGCCGCCGCGCCGCCGCCGCCGCCGCCGCGCGCGCGCGCGCGCTGACAGCCGCCACGCCGCGCGCCGCCGCGCGCGCGCGCGCCACGGCGCCGCTGCTGGCGCGCGCGCGCGCGCGCGCGCGCGCGCGCGCGCCGCGCGCGCGCCACACGCGCGCACGCGCGCGCGCGCGCGCGCGCATGCGCGGCGCGCGCGCGCGCCGCGCGCGCGCGCGCGCGCGCGCGCGCGCGCGCGCGCGCGCGCGCGCGCGCCGCGCTGCCGCGCGCGCGCGCGCGCGCGCTGCCAGCGCGCGCGCGCGCGCGCCGCCGCGCCGCTGCCGCGCCGCGCTGCCGCGCGCGCGCGCCGCCGCGCGCGCGCGCGCGCGCGCGCGCGCGCGCTGCCGCGCGCCGCGCGCGCGCGCGCTACGCGCGCACACACGCGCGCGCGCGCGCGCGCGCGCGCGCGCGCCACGCGCATGCCGCGCGCGCGCGCGCGCGCGTTACGATACGCGCGCGCGCTGCCGCGCGCGCATACGCGCGCGCGCGCGCGCGCGCGCGCGCGCGCGCGCGCGCTGGGGCGCGCGCGCGCGCCACGCGCGCGCGCGCGCGCGCGCGCGCGCGCGCGCGCGCGCGCGCGCGCGCGCGCGCGCGCGCGCGCGCGCGCGCGCGCGCGCGCGCGCTGCCAGCGCGCGCGCGCGCGCGCGCGCGCGCGCGCGTGCTAATGATGGCGCGCATGCGCGCGCGCTGGCGCGCGCGCCGCCGCCACGCGCGCGCGCGGCGCGCCGCTGCGCGCGCGCGCGCGGGCGCGCGCCGCCGCGCGCGCCATGCGCGCGCGCGCGCGCGCGCGCGCGCGCGCGCGCGCGCGCGCGCGCGCGCGCGCGCGCGCGCGCGCGCGCGCGCGCGCGCGCGCGCGCGCGCGCGCGCGCGCGCGCGCCAGCGCGCGCGCGCGCTGCCGCGCACGCCAATACGCGTATTAATAATAACAATGCGATTGCGATGCATACGCGCGCGCTGCCGCCGCTGCGCGCGCCACAT
>JAIZHG010000016.1:0-17500 GCA_021764765.1 Vicia sativa
ACCCTGCTAAGGCTTTCAAGGAGCAAATGAACTAATGGGTGAACTAAGCTGGTAAGACCAGCCATAAAACTGGATAAGGAAAGATAGAAAACTAGCAATACTGGGCTGATAGACAGGTAACTAAAAATGGAGACCTAAACCGTGAAAACGTTGTGGGAGAGCAATACAAGCGTCGTGCTGCTAGGCGAAGCAGTCGAATGTTGCACCCTAGATGGTGAAAGTCCAGTAGCCGAAAGCATCACTAGCTTATGCTCTGACCCGAGTAGCATGGGGCACGTGAAATCCCGTGTGAATCAGCAAGGACCACCTTGCAAGGCTAAATACTCCTGGGTGACCGATAGTGAAGTAGTACCGTGAGGGAAAGGTGAAAAGAACCCCGTCGGGGAGAAATAGAACATGAAACCGTAAGCTCCCAAGCAGGGAGCTACTGGGGGCTCTGACCGCGTGCCTGTTGAAGAATGAGCCGGCGACTCATAGGCAAAGCCCTCTAAAAGAAAAATTCAGTTTAAAGTACGGATATTTTTATAGAACCGTATTTCTTTGATTGAGGACGGGGACAATGTTGATTTTCCCACTCGGATTAAAGCTAAGCCGATCTACTCACTGCTGCTAAGTAAGTACCGGTGGTGTTGGACATAGAATAAGGATTAACGATTAGCTATCTTTATAGAGGAATTATTGTAGAAGAAAGAAGAAGTAGGCAGTCGACCACAAGCCGACCATTAGTCAAGAGGCAAGACCGAAACTAAAGTAATTGAGATTTTCATCTCAACTCCCAGGTGACCACCTTAGTCACTCATAGATCAGCAAATCCGCACATTTGAAGTCTTGTCGAGGAAGGTCCCCCCAAGAAGATTATCAGACAAGGGTCTTTCTGGTTGACAATGGAATCCGACTGTATTAGGTTTGTCAAGATCTGCCATCAGTGCCAAGTACACGGTAATATGAGCCACTTGTCGCCATCAACGCTGCATACTCTGTCTTCGCCATGGCCGTTCTCAGCATGGGGGATAGATATCATCTGGCTTCATGCCTTTGCAGCCTCTAACGGGCACAGGTACATTGTGGTAGCGATTGATTCTTTCTCGAAGTGGCTAGAAGCCGAGTCCTTCAACAAGCTGGGGACACAGAAAATGTGGCAGCGGAGTCCTCTGTCTACCGGCCTTCTTTTCTTCTATCATCAGCCTAGGGATAAGAGATCATAGATAGTCCAGCATAAGCCCAGAGATCGGGGATAATATAACAGCTTTAATGCCTATAAAACTAGAAAGGCAGGGCAGGAAGGCTTCAGTCCGTCCTTAATTGAAACTGAAATCAGGCTCTTATAGCCGAGTATGGGTCGACCCCAGTTTCCAGTCCTATTCTTACTTACTTTCTCCTCCCCGAAGGTCACTTCACTCTTTATAGCAAGCCAAAGAGCTGACCTAAAAGCAGAAGCTGCCTTGATCTTCTACTTATTGAACGCCAAATGAGACTGATTCAAAACAGCTATCCCCTTCCAAGATTCTTCCTTCTTCCTCGTGCTAATCACATCTCTATTTCCGGCTTTGCTGAACGACTGTCAAGTCTTAAAATTCGGCCAACATAGCTGAGCCAGAATCGACCACAGCTAAATCACTCCCGATTGAACTGTTAGTTTCATGGGTAAAAGAGGTTGGGACCGTACAGGCAAAGGGGTAATGACCAGTACCTTCTAGATTAGACGTTCGATATATCCAAATAACTTCGGATAGTAAATCATGCCAGACATCTACTTGACAAAAAAGTCCCAGTGTGGCTGATCATCCGAAAAGACCAGCTAATCATCAAAGGGAGGCCGCATTGTGGGCCTTCGTTATTGAGAGAGTCTTTATCGATCCAGCTCCCGGATGTTCATCATAGTCGGTTTTTAACTCTTTGTTGTGGGGTTGTCACGGATTGGCCGGTCTTCATCTGCTCCTTGTATTGTGATGCTGGCTAGACCCTCATAGGTTAAATATTCCCCACTTTCTAAGGACCTTGGAATGCTTTGCCCTAACCAACCCTCTTTCTTGATTGCTTGAGCGAATCTCAGTGATGAACTGCTTGACTTCCCTTGCACCGGTTGTTACTATCCTTGTAAACCTGAACTAGCTCGTCGAAACCAGGCTCTATTCGCGCTTGGGATTTTTATTATACTCGGCGCGTCTAACCTTTATTCATCCTTGGCTCTGAGCCTCTAAGCTTCTTCACAGATCCGGCATCCTCGTTACTTACTGGCTTCGTCTATTCCACCCGTACTGTTTACTGCTAACTCCATTCCTCTACTAAAGTTAGGGAAAACCTTCTTTCATTCTCGGTTAGTTAGGGCTTTCTCTTTCGTTCGATTTCCTTCCTGACTTGCTATCGAGTGAAGCGGTGCTGGATAGGATTTTAGAGCAACCTGGGTGAGGCATAGATCGCCAGTTTCCTTTAATCACGAAGTCGCACCTGAACTCGAAGCGCTAGCCCTTTGGCTCCAGAAGAATCTCCCCTGCAGCGGAGCGTTGCTTTGTTTGCTCAGGCTGTTCCGGTGAGGAAGGGCGCTCATTTGTCGGTGGAGCTTATTTGTTTTGCTCCCCGTCGGCTCCTCTGTTTGTTTTGTTGTTGAGCTGGGGAGGACTTGTTCTCCTAACAGAGCAGACCAGCAAGTCTCGAAGATATGATAACAAGATGCTCAGGCTAAGGTTCCAGGATAACGACTGGCTTTCCGCCTATCCTTTTAATTTAAAGAGAGAGCTCGGTACAGCTTATTTTTATCGAGTTGGAGAACCTACCGCTACTGTTGACTTTAGCTGTTCAGCGATACTAGATCTGTCCCTAAATTCCCTTTTAGGCCGGTCTCTTGTGATAGATGAGTATTGAGCAGTGTTCTACTCATCATTAAAGTCTTAAAGAGTGGATAGTATTTTATCCAAAGGCCAGGAATAAATCAGAATAATTGGCATAATACCATCCGTCCATCACCCTGAAATCCGGTGCCGGTCTTTCATCATATATACCTATATGGTAGGAATATGAATATGAAAGTAGATCATATACAAAATATAATTAGTCCTGCCTGTGACAAGGGTTAAAAGAGTCCGAAAGGGAGGTGATGCCTGCACATATCCGCCTCTGGTGATGGGACAGATGGATCGAATGCAGCATAGGGGTCAATGGCAGCAACAAGAAAACAACTAAAAGCGACGTCCGCGCCCTAATAAATAAGGGGAATTAAGCATCCATCGACGCTCACTTGTCTATATTCCCTATGTCAGTCTCCTTTTAAGGATCCTTCTAGCTCTCTTATTCATTAAGAAAACGTACTCGGCAGCACATTTATATTTCAAGTGCGCGGTGAGCGTAGTAACCCCTCGGCATGCTCTTTGTACAACCAAGCGAAGAGCTAGTGAGGGCCGGAATGGAATATCGTATGTAGTGTAGAATCGGATCTGAAGCTCTTTACTAGGATTGGAACAAGCGAGGAACGAGTGACCACAAGCTCCGCTTAAGCGCTCGACATGCAGTTAGCTTAAAACATGTTCATCATGTGGCCGAGCGAAGCGCACCTGCGTGAAGCAGCCTAGCATCACTTTAGATAGGAGCAGAATGGATGACTTACAACTGAAAGTCAGTTCTTCGGATCGATATATCGTACGACGTAATGGAGATCTTGGTCTAGGTCCGGTGGTTCGCAGAATTCGGGACCTAACGATGTTCGATTCGTCACATGAACGGGAGCGGACGATTCCCTCGTCTCTCCCTTTTCGGGGAATGGCTGCAAGCAATCACAAGCAAGTGATTGAATGAGTGGGGGCTCCGAAAGCACATGCGGATAAGCAGGTCTTTCAGGAGACGGTCTAAGGGTCCGGTCTAGAAAGAAAAGAGAACTCTCAACAAGCTGGAACTAATCAAGATCAATAGGAAGAGGAGTTAGCTATCAATTCATTTTTTTGACAAAGTTCATGCCACGACGATCTATATGGAAGGGCTGTTTTGTTGATGCATTCCTGTTGAAGTTGAAAATAGACAAACACTCATGTTTCAGCTCCCGGATCTGCTTGGATTATCGTATAATAAGAGGAGCCGTCTTAGGAAATGACTGAACTGAAAAGACAGATGCCACCGCTGCGAGGAGTCACTTGTCTGATCTTGCGGTGCACTCACCCCGTTACGAGAATGAAATGACGCCCCAGCTCGACTCGAGACCAAGACTCCTTCCTTACAACTCGCACCAATAGCGGCACTGAGCGGCCGGAGATTTATTGAAAAGGCAGCCGCCCCTCCCCCCCTAGCCGCCTACCTACTCGTGCTCGTATCTCGATCGGAGGTTAAGAGTGTGGTCCGGCGGAAAAACAGAAGTCGTCCGTATCAAGTGATACGTTAATTGCTCAGTAGTGCTTCGCCACTACCGTAGCTGGCGGAAATAGCTTAATGGTAGAGCATAGCCTTGCCAAGGCTGAGGTTGAGGGTTCAAGTCCCTCCTTCCGCTCTTGGCTTCGTCGTTTAGTGGTAACGAGTAGAGTAGGCATCGCCTCTCGATCCAATCCGTCTTTACCTGGCCTCCCCAACACACTCTTGATACGAAAGAAACCTCCCGCCATAGAATAGAGAAGAAAGAGATCTAAAGTCTGGGTCCCCTCGATAACCCTTCCCTTGAACCTGAACTGGTCGAGAGAGATGAACCCGCACCACATTTGATAACCTTCGAACTGAAACCCCCAACTAGATCTGGAATTCCAGAACCTAAACAACTCAATGGAGAGCTCCGTGACCGGTTCAATTCAAGGGATGGTCCACCAATAATGGAAAGGCCATTCCCCTCCCTATCCGTTTCTTGATCCCTCATTCCACGAATTCGTTGTTACTGATTCATTCAAGGACTGAAAGCTTTTCGTTTTATGAAAAGGCATAGACTCCCTTCTTTGTCTTATTAGCGCAGGTCTTCGTCAATGATGAAAGCCGCTGAACTTCAGACTCGAGTTTAGAAAGAGGGCTAGGCCAAGGATAGGAGGGCTTTCAGGGACTGGGGAAGACGGGTGGATTATAGAGCTAGGGGCAGATCAGAGGTTTGTCCATTGGGATTGGGCATGGACGAGCCTCGACTGGGCCAGGCCAGCATTGATGAAAAAAAAACTTATCCCATCGCATCATTAACCGGTGTAGGATTCAAGATCAGGTCCAGGATTCGAGTCAAATCGACCTTCCTCTCATCTCAGGGTGAGGCAAGGTAGCTTGCTCGTTCGTTGTTCAATATCTCGGCTGCTCAAGAAGTTGGACTAGCTGCTCCTCCGACCCGGAGTGGATTCTAGGGGAAGGGCAGAGCCTCACCTTGCAGTAAGTAGGAAGGTCTTCGTTGCTGGGACGGGTTCAAACTGGACTGAAGGGAGGAGGAATGAAAGACTCCGATCTTACTGGGGATTCATCACTGGCTAGGGCTTTCGAATCAAAGCATGGGCATCTGCAACTAAGAGGAACAGTAGATCGTCGATTGAAGAGCCAGGTCAGTCAACTTCTATTGATTATTGATTCGACTAGAGGGACTCTAGCAACTTGTAGGGGCCCCATGGAGATGCAGGAGCCGCCAGCCGAGCCGGATCGACCAATAAATGATAGGCCTGAGGGATGGGCTCATTCGACTAATTAGTGATCCCTGGCCCTACCTAACAAAGAGATGTCCCTAAACTAAAATAAGAGGGGATTGGTTGATCGGAAAGCTCGGGCAGGAGTAGAGTAGGACATTCCAAAAAAATATTTATGATCCGCTAGCTCTCACTCCTTGCCCTATTAGGTCAAGCAGCTTCACCTCTCAAATCCTCTTTTTCATCGACAGGTAGGGTTATAAGGTTCCTTATTCCGGTTGTCAAGCGGAAGAAGAGGGAGAAAGAATGGGCACAGCCCCACCAGCAGCCCGCGTTTTCGACCCGAAAGGAATGGAAAATGAAACAAGAATCTGTGTTCACTATCTATGGAGCGGAGTGACTATCCTTAATCTCCTCTTCCCTATCTCCCCCTTGCCTTTTTTTCTTTTTCTCGCCTAAAGGTAGTTTACTTGCTTACTTGTTAGAGTCAGGAGAATCCATTTCTTTTTTTTCTTGTTTATTATATTATGATTGATCTGTAGTTCAAGGGCACTCTTCCTAATCCGAGTTTAAGATGGAATAAGACCCAGACGTAGAGTCCCGTCGGCCGGTAAGGGATTTTTTATATTTTTTTTTATTCCCTTCAGTCCTTACCTTTAAAAAAGGGATTCTTATCTTTCCCCACGAGGTCTTCAAGCCAGATGGAGTAGTGCATCTCTGTCTTGAAAGCCGCCCTACAGATAGGAGTTCCTATCTCTACTGCCTATCCAACCCGAAGATTATTATTCGTGGTGGAGTGCTTCGAGTAGGATCCGACCCCATCCCAGCAGTCAAAGTCCTTCCTGACCCGGCTCACCAGCCTCTGAAGCTGGAATGCCTTTCTAGAGGAGGCTACCCGAGGAATCGATAAGTTTGAAGTGGGATGTGGAATGTGCGCTGGTGATGGATGGTGGTTATGAAATAAGTTCTGCATCAGATGATGAGCCCGTGCGAAAACTTTTTCTTTTATTGGCGCCCGGCTATTCGATTGAGTCGAAAGCCTACCAACGCATAAAGGTTCCGATTCGAGCGAGAGCCCAAACGGGGGAGGCGAGAACGTCTTGATCGAAAGCTCCACTGTTCTGAATAATGAGAAAGACTTTTCAAAATTCGATCAAATCGATCGAGAATCTTATCATCTGTTAGGTAGGCCAACCGACCGACCGAGTTTTGTTGGGCGTCCATGTCACAGAACCTTTCTTCTAGCCAAGAATCCCATTATTGATCGAATCGGGGCCAATTCATTGGCAAATGAAAAATATACTGTTTTAACACTCAGAAAAAAACCTAGAAAATAGAAAAGAAGAAGAGTAACTAAGACAAGAGCTAGGTAAGCAAGATGGAGAGGCTAGAAAAGGCGGGGCAAGGGGCTCTCCATCTCTAGGAAGATTGTGTCCAGGATCTGGTAATCTAAGTTCTGGTCGGCTCGTATTAGCCTGTGCTTTATTACAGGTAGTAATTCCCCCCGTTCCTTTAGTCTTTTCAACGGTACTTGAATCTTAAGTCGCGGTCATGTCTCGCCCCCCCCAGTATAGTGACCGATTCCATGTTTCCCCCGAATTTCATCAGTTCCAGGCTTTCCTCTCCCAGCAAGAGGATGCGCGAACCTCCAAGTCAAGCGCGCTAGCGCGCTTTACCAAGGCTTTCTCTGATAGGGGCTCGCCGTTGCTTGTTTGGGTCGAGCGGCTTCAAACCTCTGCTCATCCATCTTCATTCCTAAGGCAAACATTTCAATTGAGTGACTGTAACTGCTATGGTTTACAGTCAATAGTTCTTAACCAACCCTTTCTCGCCGAGCTTTATAAAGCTTTAAGAGAGAAGAGTAAGGGGGACCTTCTTTTTCTCCAGCGGAGCCCCTCAGAAAGTAACCGGCGGCCGGTAGCTCTACTAAGCGAAGAACCGCTCGCTGCCTTTTCTTCGCGAATAACATGTGCAGGGAGCCGCCTAGGAGAAGAGAAGCAAGCTACCTTCCATCTATATCTATAGGCGGCAATGGTCAGAGCTGGTAAGCATGGTCACTGTATCGGCGGCCGGCGCTCCGCGTTCTATCTAGGTTCCGCTCTTACGTACGCCCCACCTCACATAGAATAAGGGGAACCCCTTCCATAGAAGAACCCGTGTGGGTGAGAGGGGATTGAATCATTCATTCATCAGATACGTCTTCTTCCGTGATCCATTTCATGTCAACTCTAATTAGTTATCAAAAGGCCTACTTTACAAACAAAGGAAGGTCGTTTCCGGGAACCTTGCAACCTTGCGGTTCCCGGTAACCGGTTGCATCGGCCCGGTAACCTTCGTTACCGTCGGTTCCCGCAACCAAGCCTTTGATTATGTCTTTCTTTCTGAAGGGCTTGCGGTTCATTACACCAAAGGCTTTCAGTGAACTATTGAAGCTATCGAGAGAGTACCAAATGCTGACGAAGGTTACCGACTTTCGGTGGACGCGGAGCCAACGAGTCTTGAAGTAAGTGGGCGTTAAGCGTAACGAGTCTAAGGTTACAGAAGCGTTCGCCAACTTTGATAGGTAAACGCTTTGCAAGCAAATAGAGCAGAGAGCTGACCGTCTGTTTCTATTAGAGTCGCGAGCTTGTTGTAGTCGGTCCGTGAAGGGATAACTTGCTGCTTACTTGCTATATCCCCGCGTTCTTGCACGGCTCGTTCTTCGAGCCCTGCTTCTCCCTTCCCCCTCTCCCCGTTCGTTCTACCGTCCAAAAGCCGTATGGAGTATAGCCAAGTGGTAAGGCATCGGTTTTTGGTACCGGCATGCAAAGGTTCGAATCCTTTTACTCCAGATTATGAACACCCGATCGGATCTGTCAAGAACGAGCTGACGACTACTGGGGAAGCGGCTGATTGCAGTCCCTGAGCCCAGCCCGGGAGGAATGCACGGTTCCCTGGCGCTTCATGGGACGGGCGTTCGCAGTCCCCCTCCCTCTAATCTAACCCTCCCCCGCTCCCCATACGAATTTTAACTACGATCCCCTGGAGCAAAACGCTTTTGATACACTTTTGAATGCTGTCACCGAAAGTGTTAAAAAACTGACGGTAACACATAATTTTCCCTGCCGGAAAACTGGACATATTCAAAATAGTCGAGCAGGTCATTCATTGGGGATCCGGCGGATCTACGTTATATGATATTTATTCTGATATTACGGAGTATGGCTTTGCCAGTAATTACTTTCACGAGGCATTAAATATCCTCTATTCTATTGGGGGCCGGGGGTTGGTGGATAAAGATGGACAGTAAGGATTGCGTAATATCAATTTTTCGGCCTCGCTTAGGTTCCTATCGATTCTCCCCGGATTTTAGGATCACCTTTGACCTGCCCGACATGCTGTTGACTTGGAGATTAATTCTTCGGCCGTACCTTCTGCGGTCGTTACGCTTGGCTTGATTGTTGGGCTGGGACCGAAGAAAGTAGAAGCCTCAACCGTGTCGAAGGCATTATAACTACAGTACGCTACCTAAAAATAAAGATCTACATCCCGTCGCTACCCTTTCAGCCCTTAAAATGTTCATCTTCCCGCGTGAGGGTGATCAGCGTTCTCGTTCACGAAGCCAACCGAGTTGCTCATGGAAGGAGCATGTGAGGAGAAGGACCAAACTTCGTCTCTTCGAACGGAGCCCTGGTTTTTTTGATACTATGTAACACCTCCTCATCAACAGACGTTTCCCGAATAACCATTCATTTCATGAAAAACCTGCGCTTGTTAGCAGCTGAATCACTCTCTCCTCTCGTAGTGGGCCTTTTCTCATCCTTATCGTACGGGACTAGAGCAAGCTGGCTAAGCCGCATCTTCTGCTTTCTTTGCATTTTGCATTTGTCTTTCAAAAACCCGTTCTTGCTGTTCTTTCATCAGCAAATGTGGCAAACTACTGGTGGTCTTTTCTTCAACTATAAGATCTCTGCTCAAGTCTTTAGAAAGCAAGAGTCCTGCTGTTGGAGTAAAGGCATGCCTTTAGTTAAGGTAGCGAGTTACTTTCCGGTGAGATGGTCGTTATATTGAGAGAAAGTAAAGGCGCCCGATTGGAGCTCATTGGTTCAGCAGGAAGAGGAGGAAAGGATAATTTACTACGAGAGTGCAGGGATTTGCTCCTCAATAGGTATCGGGGTACGGATAGAGTACATTGAAACAGATTGCTTGGTCGCTTGAAGAATGGCTTTCTACGACGTTAGTGAGAGCAGAGTCCAAAGCAAAACCAATTAAGCTATTATAATTAGAGTATGATAATGAATTCATTGGTGGCAAAGCTCTAAGCCTGCAGACGGATATCTGTCGGGACCCGAGGATACCAGCGATGATGAGGTTCCCATGATGATGACATGCAACGTCATATCCGTCCGAACAGACTGAACATCTAAAGAGCTCGTCGTTGAGCTAGACCGGAAAGATGAACGCCGAGCTAAGGGCGAAATAGCCCGAGACTGTAAGGGGTGCTGAGAATGAGGTACAGGTCTCTGTCGATTTAGACGGCCGTGGACCCCTAAATAGGCCGGCATTCAAAGCATGAGAAAGCCTTTGTTAAGCAAGGTAGGAGTAGGAGGGAGTCATTCTGTTAGGAAAGAAAGGTAAATCATTCTCGTAGGGCAGGCAGTAATTTCAGGTCTCGAAGGTACCTTATAAAGGCATCATCTAGTAGGGCATACGTTCCCCCATCCGTATCTATCATATGTGTTGGGTGAAGAGCTAAGACAATGCCTGGGCTGGGGAAGAGTCTGCAACAAAATCAATTGAATAGACAGAGAAGTCCGGTAAGCGTATCGATTCAAGCAAGTCCGACTAGTTTAGGCGCCGCCTTCCAGACTTATGATGAACCGCCGGGTGGTATGAACTCCAGAGCCCTATTCTGGTTACAGAGTGCGGGTAGCCGACAAGTAGGTTAGCAAACAGGTGAATCAATAGGCTTTGCTCCTGCCTTCGCTTCCTGAGAGAAAGAGTACTGGCCTGAAAGCTATTTTACACAAGATAGGATGGCTGGGAGGAGTTATTGAATGCCGAATCCCTGTATTTCATACCCGTCGGTAGGCTTTCTTCCCGCGACCCGATTCCAGTGTATCGTAGAAAAGATACTTCGCTGCTGGTTTGGAACCCAGAGCAGACTCCGGTGATATTGAATCAGCCAGAAAGAAGGTTAACTCCTCACCTTTTAAATGGAGCTTGAGCTGCTAATAAGTCAATACCCTCTGTTCTTATTTCACACTTCCATAAATAAGGGAAGAAGTCTGTAGGAAGCTACCCGAAGATAGGACATTCATTCCTCTAAGGCAACGCCTTTAGCTACTCAACTACTTGAGCTCATTCGATACCAGACAAGCGCTCATTGGCTACCTGGCGCTACCAGAACTACTCAGATCGCTTCCTAACTCCTTTAATTTAATAGGAGTGCGTATGAGAGAATCATGTTAAAGAGAACTATGAGGAAGCATAACCTAGTAAGAAGAAGAGCTAGCAGCGGAGAAGATCCGCTATTTGAACACCGCTTACTGTACCAGCGGTTGCTGATTCAATTGGCTTAGATTCAATAGCTGCCGAGTCGATAACCGGATTCTTCAATACGGATACAAAAGCTCACTCATTCCGGAATGGTCGAGTAGATTCATGAGAGGGGAACCACTGCTTGACTGGAAAGACGAAAGGCGGAAAAAGGCTCCTTAACCCACTCACTCTGAAACCCAGAGAAATAAAATGAGCCAAGCCTAAAGCCCGTAGGGTGTCAATTTCTAAGACCAATAGGGAATCAAAAGGCAAGATTGAGAGATAGAAGGCCAGGCTTGTCGCCAAGGGGTTAACTCTGAAAGAGGACATCGACTACACTGAGACCTTATCCCCGCTTTCTATTCCTTCCCGGCCTGCTGTCGTCAACGGTCCGCTTCCTTGAATGAGAGTTGGTCTTCCTGATCCACGAATACTGTCTGTTGTCCTTGACTTGTTTAGTGGCATCTGTCTTAGGGCATATGGAATTCTCAGTTTCGGTATTCTAATTTGTAAACGGCCGAACTAAGCTAAGCGCTTGGCTTGTCTTATTAGGTTCCCAACCGACCTGTACATTAAATATCTAAATCCGTTACAGAAAAGAATTAACATAACGAGGCTTGGAGTATCTAAAACTAAGTCCAGCGAACTGGAAGTCTCTTCAGACTCCCTCATTGCTTGGCTATCGAAGTGGACTTGTACATTGATAGCCTTTCGCGTGCGTCGACACGACATGCTTACCTTTCATTCTTTTACCCTTCTTCTCCCTCGGCTGGAAGGAATAGAAAGAACACAACTATCATAAATAAAGCCGGGAGAACTCCTATATATTACATTACAGCGGGATAAATTCCTACATGAAAGAAAGCTACACCCATCCTAAAAAAAATCTAAATAAAGGTACAAGGCTCTAAGAGAGAGCCATGCTGAAGGAGAGACCCGAACAGAGACTGGGACGAACAAACAGAGACGCGAAGCGCATCGAAGAGCTTCGTTAAGCCCGTGAATTCTGTACGTAAGAGAATATCCCACTGGTCGATCAATCAATGAAATAATTACTACAATTGTGGTGGTACCAACATGGCCAGTTAGCTCAGAAACCCTCTACCCACTATAAGAAAAGTAGAGGCGCTTACCCACTCTAATAGTTCGCCTTACGGCTCACCTTGGAAGTATGGCTTACCTGAAAAACTTCCACTCCCCTCGTTGACAATCACCAATGAACTACGACCACGGCCAAGATTCTTTCTACCACGACCTCGCGCGGTAACCTGTGTTGCTTTAAAAGAAAAACCGTTATGGTACTGTTGTCACCAGTCCTCTGGCCTTGGGAAGGCCACCTCCTACACTACAATAGGTCATTGAAGGCGAAAATCCGACGGATCAACCGTTACGGGACAGAAGCTTTAGCACTCAATCTGTCTCTGTTGCTGCTTCCCGGTAACATTGATCAATCAATTTACGGGCGGAACCTTCCTTTAAGTCTATCGAGTGCCTTACTTCTCTATTGATCTGACCGGCTCGATTGAGACAGAGAGTAAAGGTGCGAATCGGCTAAAAGGCTGAGTCCGAGACTGGGAGAAGAACTAGCAAGAAATGCAGACTTCGCTCCGCACCTTTAGGTAAAGATCCCCTCCAATCTTCCTTTAATGGAGATATTCTAAAATGTCACTTCCGGTAAGAAAGGGGATAGATTCTCGAAAAAAAGATGTGCGCTTCTTCTTGATGCGGCAGACTGCCTCTTTCTAGATAGATTCTATGGATGCTGATCTGTCTCTTTATTGGACCAAAGAGTGGCTCTCCGCGGAGTTCGTTCCGATGCCTGTCGTGCCTTGCAAGATTGAGATATCAAGGCTGGTACCAAAGCAAAGAGAAGAAGAAGAATCTAATCTCTGCTGCCCACAACATAAAGGGGCTCATTACTCGTTTTCGTATTGGATTGGGATGGGACTATCCAATAACGAATTCCCTTCTTCTTTCATTTCACTACTCCTTTCTTTCAACTTTCAAGGCTGCTTAGTTCGTAGTTGAAGGAAGGTCTCGTATCCCGAGATCTATGTGAAGAGAATAATCTTCGGTGAGTGAACAATGAGGCTATGCTTTCTACAAGGCACTGTAAGCTCATGGTCAATCCATTCATCGAAACAGAAGGACGGCCAGCCCATAAGAGAAGAGGCTTATCCATGTAAAAAACACAATAGACGAGCTCAGAAGACCCTGCCTTTGAGGCTAATTCGAAGAAGAAGATTCCGGAATAGTCCAACCGGGTAAACCAATTCTTATCCTTCTTCTCGTCCATCTTAGCAGAGACGAAAGGGAATCGGTCAGGAATAGCCTTTAAGGATTCTAGCTCCTCTAGACCATACCTGTTTAGCCGATGTCTTAAATATAAGACTGGTATAAATTTTAGGAAAAATTGAATTTAGAAGCCATGACATGACCAGCTTATTTGTGGCACTCCAGTCAGCCATCTTGGTCTCACTCATATTGGGGATCAGAGAAAGAAAGCGGGCTGACCTCTAAAAATAGGTTCCTGCTCCATAAACGCTTTCCTACAATGAACAGACGAACCGAGCGAGCCCAATGCAAAGAACTCCAGTGAGGAGATCAGGTTACCTTTTTTTCTAATACGTAATACGAGTAGGTAATTTGTTGATACCGAGAATGATAGAAGAAGCTTCAAAACCCCTGCTTGAGAATCCGGTCTTTGAGAAGGAGCTACATGTGTTCTTGTTCGAGAATCCGCATCCCGTCGAATCAGCTGTGAGGGTGAAAAGGGCTTACGACGAATAGGCTCTTTGATGGGGCATTACTGGGTCACTATAAATATCATACATAAGAGAAGAAAAAGGGTAAGTAAAAGAAAGGCATTGCGTCCTTATCTTTTCCAGTACAAGAGTTCCTATTTTGTGCCCGAGACGAAGGATGGATTGATTGCCCGACTATCGGCAAGAGTTGACTGACTTCCAGGAACTCCTGCAACGTTCTGCGCCTTTTTCTTTCTAAGTTTTGAATATATCTTTGGTCACTTTCTTTGTGCAAGTAATCTTATTTTGCTTCGAGCACAGGGCTTCACAAGTCAAGTAACGGATCCCATTACTGTAGGGCTTCCCGCCCAAATGCTCCAATAGAGCTCTTCCCGCCTTCCAGATAAAACCTAGTGAAAACTTGTTTTATAGGTTGGTTTGAATGGGGGGTTGCTCCTATCTTGACTCGATGCTTGGTCACTAGCAGACTTGTCCCTCCGCGGATTCGTAGACCCACTAAAGTCAAGGTAGGTCAAAGAAAGGACTATCTCCGGTGGATCTTATAACTTCAGTCTGTGGTCGTAGAGAAGGAAAATAGCCTCATTTCGGGGCTGGAGAGGTCGGAGAAGCCTCTGATTGACATAGTTTCCTATGGCAAACACCCTCCTCTTGCCCGCACCAGACTCAACTGAATGCGAGAACCCGCCAGGATAGCAAAATAAGTCACCAGTACTGTCAAACTCCATCAGAATACATTTTGTAATTGTAACAGAACTATTGGCTGATATATTGGATAGCCAATCATCCCATTCATCACGAGGTGGTAATGGATGACCATAAAAAAGGCTGCTGATCCTTTCGATGTAAGCTTCTGCGTCATTCCTAATGCTAATGCAGGGTTAACAGACATCGATAAACGGAGCATAGCGAACCAGAGTCACTGTGATGTAAAATTGGCAAATATGCCTCTTTCACGGCGAGACTTACCAGGTCGCTTACGATCCGTTGGCAGAGCCTTCCAAGTCGGTTCCCACGAGATTCCCTGGTAAAGGGGGCGGGCGTGAGAGGGCTTGATATAGGTACCGATTGGCTAGTTTACGTATTAACCCTCGTAGCCAATCTCTGACTTCTTAAAATTTGTGAACGTCAGACATAGGATCAGTTATGCTAGCAAACAAAGACGGAGAAATCCGTTTTGCTAACTTAATCGCTCTAGATAAACTAAAGAACGATAAGTAGAGTTTAACTAGCATATCAGCTTTATCATCCCTTTATATATAGATTTGTTGTCTATGAAAGGATGGTATGATCCTAGGGTAACCTGATCTAGTGAGTGATACGGGTACAGATAGTTTAGTATGAATATCATACGGGTAATCCCACCGTACGCCTGTTGAAGTGTTACTGCGCACTGCTTCAGATATAAAGCAGTAAACAGAGCGCCTGACCGGTGATTCAAACTACCTGCTTGGCAAAGAGGTATGCTCCGATACAGAGCTCCTTGGTTAGGTTAGACCATCAGTGACTACTAAAATAAACTTATTACACATTGACTTTAGTAGCCGAAGATCTTCCACCATTGGATGAGTCTAACTATAGATATCCTATAAAAAAAGTTTTCCAGATGGAAGCCTATTATCTAAATAGATAAGCTTCCTACGCTGGTTTGGTTACCTGCATGAGGCCGCTTGATATCATATCTTACCCCACCCGGGTGGCTTCCGCGTCACCCCCAGTTGCTCCATTCTGGATCCCTGAGTGATAGAATAGCTATAAGCTAGCCCACCAAACCTCACCTTGATGAGTTTCACTAAGAAACCGGGGGTGCCTATTTGACTAACATAGGGCTCTGCCTTACCAAGCAGAGTGAGGTTATAAAATATAATTTTGTGATAGGACTGACCCTGGTGAGAACCAGCCTATCACGCGAGGTTCCGCCTCGTTGGCCTGAGTCTTGCGATCTAAGGGTGAAGGAGTCATCCAGCCACCGGGATTGGTTACCCGGTTTACCCCTATCCGTATCTACATCTACGTCCTGATTGAGTTACATAGAAACTAAGAGAACTTGAAAGCAAGAGATCCAACAGGAATTAAATTTATATATATTTTAAATAATATAGTTCAAAATCCCCGAACCTCTGATCCGATAGCAGCTATAATATGCATCTACGACTAGCTACAGGAACTAGATGAAAACTTCTACAACAGGGTATCGAAGAATGCATTCTGACATCGAGTCCTCAATCAATGTAGATGATTCAACAAGGTAGACCGAAGCAACTCGTCGATCAGCTATCACCACATCGTTGCCGAGAATGGCATAGCGATCAAACTAGTGCTAGTGACTGTCTACGGCTACGGCTTATGCCTTCACTCGGGGAGAGCACCCATCCAAAAGCAGAAAAGTGAAGAAGTGCAGAAGGAAAAGGCAAACCCTCGGATGGACCTAAACTAGACTCAGTCCGAGCTCCTGCAAGAGGGTCCAAGGTAGAGTGGCACGGAATCGGCCGGAAAAGACAGATCTGAGAATTGCGTATATTGAGTGAGATGCCGCTTCAAAGATGCTGCTTACCTAGGATGGTGTGCTTTTCGCTCCTTTGGCTTTCTTTCTCCCGGAGACCATGCCATTCCTCGACACCGACCTTCAAACAAAGTCAGATGAGGAGCTGGCTTCCCTCAAAGCTGCTCTGGCTGACTTGCCCGTTCCGCTTCTCTCCCGCTTTGGGGCGGTTCTTCCTCCAGCAGCCTATTCTTTCACAGCTTCTATGCCAAGGGCTTATTTATTATTAATAAAATAAAATGATATTATGCATGCAAGATGTATTGGGGTCACAAAAAATTATTTCTGAAAATAAAGCGCTCTTAGTTCAGTTCGGTAGAACGCGGGTCTCCAAAACCCGATGTCGTAGGTTCAAATCCTACAGAGCGTGATTCCATTCTTGTTAGATCGAGAATGACACTGAAATAATTGAACAGCAGTCTAAAGTATGAATTTAACCTCCTGTGGATTAGGATTAAAACAAAGAAATAGGAGGTCAATAAACAAAAGAGATGTTAATTAATCAAAGGTCCAAACGCGGAGGCAGTTCCAGTCCTTGTCGCAGCGCGGTAGTGAGTAGGTGATCCAACACCAGAGATAAAAGACGCAGCAGATTCATATACTGACCTTAGTTATATAGATCGTTTACCTAGGTACAGAATGAGACCCTGAGGTCCATATCGGTAATAGAAAGACCTGCCACCAAAAGCATTCCGATGGAGCAGAAGTAGACCCTTCCCCCCGCCATAATAGCACCACCTAGCTTCGCTGCATCGGGATAGTAGTAGCACATATCTTTTTCTAGTGATCGTTATAGGGATAATGAAACCAATGATAGAGTTGACCTAGCCTAGCGACATCCATCCCTTGTCTCCGACCGGGAGATAGAGACTACTTCATGCGCTACTTCAACATCTCCTGCCAAGGGGTAGGCCTTTTTTTTCAAGACCCCCTTTCGGAAAACGCATTGGCTTTCAATCAAGTTCGAGGATCCATTAAATAAAGCAAAAAATGCACGTTACAGACGAAAGGTAGATGTTCATTGGCGAATAAAGAGAATGCAAGCTATGCAAAAACGGATTTAAATCATTTTCTTAGCCGGAATGTGCCCTCAATCTCTTTCTGACACAGGGCTG
>JAIZHG010000016.1:22500-75000 GCA_021764765.1 Vicia sativa
CATTACACACAAGAAAGAGTGTAGGTTTCAGTCTACGCCCACCGAAAGTCGGATATCACTGTCTTCCCTGCTTTCCTCGGGCATGAGAAGTTACTCAGGGACTTGCCACGGATAGGAGTGAAACGGAGGCGCAGTCCATTGTTCTCTATCAATTTCTTCGTTTTCTGACTCTACGTTGATTGGCTTTTGAAGTGCCAAATAAGACATTCTAGAAGCCTCTGGTGAATTGGTTGGTGATCAGCCTATCTTATATGCTTTCTTATGCCTTTGGAGTGCCTAAAGCCAAGTGAACGAAGTGGCCGGTAAGGTGAACATGGGAAAGAAGAATCAAGTCTATATATGGCTTGTTGAAGTAAACATGTGGACTCTTCTTCCACCCTTTGTTTTGGAATATAACTTTGGAAAATGATGTTGGACTATTTAGCTTGTTCTCTTTTCTTTCTCTTGTATGTCTTAGTGGAATTCCCTTTGTGATGCAAGCATCTTAGACGACGAAGGAGCGGAGAGGTTGCCTCCATTCTTTCTAACCATACCCAATCGAAAAAGGATCCGGATGCCTTGCATATCGCCCACAAATGCTTTCTAAAGTCTTAAGCAGAAGAAGAGGAAGAACGAAGCTTTCCACTTACCAATTCTTCTATTCGGAGATGAGGAGAGAAAGAAGGAAAGGAGGACGCCGCTAATGAGGTTTTTCTGTACTTCTTTCTTTGCTGTATCGGGAATGCTTCCAAAAAAAGGAAAGAAAGCTAGAATAAGATGACGATCGCTCGTGCACCATCAATAATGGTATACACTTCACTACCTGAAAGAGAAAGCCAGTACTGGATGCAAGAGAGCAGGGAAACTAAATAAAGACAAAGAAAGGTAACTTAGCCCATTAGAAGGCTAGCCTAATAGTTTACATCGCTCCTGCAAGAAAAAGAGGGACTTGAGACGGGAGGTCAGCAGTTAGACTCAGCTTAGCAAAAAGCGGTGAACCCGCCTAAGACCATACCGAAATGGTGATAGACCCCAAACCCCCTTCTACAACAACTCAACAAAAATAAAATGCACCTTAGCCATAGGCGGGGCAGACAACCAGGGCCCTCAACGCTAACTCAAGGAAAAGGCTCGCGGATGGTCCCACATCCGGATTTCGGGACATAGGTACACACCTTCTTTATCCTACGAGACTAACTACATTTCAAAAAGTAAAAACCAAGATTAAAATGTTGTTTCTTATTTATTACCTTAAGAAAGGTAGGGCGTAGACCACAAAGAAAAGCAAATCGAACTTCCACGTCATTTCACAGATTAGTCTCTTCTCACGGAGCGAGCTCCATCATAATTGAATTCTCTGCCGGGGTACACGATTTGCCAAAAGCATTTTCCCCAATGGCCAATTTGTCTCAAATGGTAGAATCGCTGCCATCCTAAACAAAGACTTGTCCTGAGAGAGTTGAAGACCGAGGCGGCTTTGTATATATAGGGTAATAGCAGAATATATGGCTGAGATATAAAACCTCAGAGAGTAAATATGTGGTCACCAACGTTAGAGGCTCTACCACTCTTACGGAACTGCCTCTACTACAGCGGGAGAGAAAGATTTTTTATTGGTGATTTTCACTACTCCGTTTTTCACGGTATAGTTTATTTAATTGAGTGAAATTGCGCCAGTAGTCTTTCTTAATGTGATAGCTGAGAACTGTGATTCGCTTATCAATTCGCTCGATCAACTCTTTGCCATCATGCTCTTGTTTTAGCATCTGCCGAGCACACCTAAGCGCAAAATAGAAAAAGTGCCTGGATTTCTCTTGGATACCTGTATTCTCTGTTCCAGGTACAAGTAAAGTGAAATCTAGAAATTGAATTCAGTGTTATAATTATTCAAATCAAAAATGGACTACGAAACAAGGCTGGAACCAACCCGCTTTGGAAAACTTCTAATAGTAAACTGAAACTATCAATCATATTACATCCATCTCCACATAGAAGTGTTGGAAAAGAAAGCCATCTGAGAGGCAGAGGTTTACTATCAACTTAATCTCTTTCTGGACCTCAGGAGTTCTGCCAGAGCATAATCACGCGTGCACTTGGTGTAAGACCTCAGCAGTATAATCCACCAGAACCCTGAATCGACAGGCGCAACTCTTCTTATTGCACTGGCACCAAAATCGGCAACCAGTCCTTTTGACGATGAGAGTCATAGAGAACCAGAACCTTCAAACTAGCAGGCATGACTCCTTCTCCAAGAGTAAAGTTCTCAATCCCTTTCTCCGGGGTGGAGAGTTTTAACAGAAAATTATTTACATAAGGTTCTGCAGATTTTTCATTAGATAGGCTAAGCCGCTAGGAAAAGAGTCTATCACCCTTCTGATACAATTGGAAACAGAAGTCATGAACAATGGAATAAACAACACAGACAGGTCTTATATCAGTCACTTCCCTTATTATATACAACCCAAACAAAAGAAAGACTCTATTTATGATCAAATGAGCCTAGGCTTTCGTTTTTCCTTTTTCGGGGCCCCTTCACTACCCTAGTTTTCAATAAAATTTGCACCTATGCTCATCTTTTACATATAACATTTAAAAAAAAGTTCCCATTCAATAAGGAAGAGGTCATTGGGGCAGTTGCAGCTTGGCAGACAGAAAGCTTTATTCTGAACAAAATGCTATACACGATTTGAGTACATTTAGAAAAAAAAATAAAAAGCAAAAATGGCACACAACTTGAATCCACTTATCTTATGGAGTTGCTCACAAAACGGCTTTGCTGTGCTTGCACATGTACTCAGGCACCGGGTAGGTATGCAATCACATCTCGGTCTCTCTTCTTTCTTGTTAGTCCTTGGCTCGGGCTGGCCCTTTCGGATTAGCTTGTCTTCCTAGCTGCCTTTCTTTTCCCTGCCTTATGACTATTGTACATAGAAGAATGATTGGCAAAGCACTCGAACAAAGCCCTTAGCTTCTAACTTCATTCATTCGAAAGGTCGATCATAGCTGGAATTTAGGAGCAAATCCTGAAGAAGGCGAGAGCTAGCTTATGGCCCCCTCCTAAAGCCATGAGAGTTGGTCAGAAAAACGTTCTCATAGACTATATGGAGGAGTAAGGAAAGGGCTTCCATGACAATGAGATCCTTCTTGTCTTGCATGGGCTTGGGCTTGCTGCCAGAAAAGGGACATGCTTACTTCATCTTCACTTCATGCTTATACACCTGTGGGGCTGGGGTACAACTGAGTATAGTATTGTACTTGCCTACATATCCGGTTTCACTTAAGTAACGGAATCAAGCCCTAGTAGTTCTGTCTACCTCTGTTTTTCTAGAATGGAACAAAACAATAAAGCGGAACAGTGCGGCCGTTAGTAGTATAAGGGCCCCTTAAAGGGATAAATTATGTTGCCGTATCGCTTGGATGACTCGCTTGTATGGAACGGTGGCGTGAGTACCCAAGTTGTCGATACTTCTCACATAGCCTACATATGTTTTCTCGGTCAAAGAAGTCCCTCCTGGATAAAACAGAAAGCCCCGTATCTGGTGACGTTTGGCCAAAATAGCAGCGGCAGGGTAGCCATCGTCAACTAAAGCGGCTTCGATGCTTTCCTCCACCACAATCTGTGCAGTAATAATGCTTCCCCATTCCTCGCGGCTCAAGTTTTTAATGGAATTGATTGAGAGGCGATGGGCCAACTCTTCCATACGCGCTTGAGCAGGCATCAAGTGGTTGTCATTCTCATCCTCAGGAATGAGGGGCCTACCTCGATCAACCTCAGGAGCAACAGGCTCTGGGGAGGGGCGCTGGTTGATTTATGCTCGGCTCGGAAGAGCTCACTGAGTTTCCGCCAGAGCTGGTTCCGAATAAAGATGTCCAGCCAGAGTTGTTATCCATCATCTTTTTGGTCATTAAAGTAGTGTCCTCGGTAGCGAGGAAGGCCATTCTTACAACTATGACAATGGCCAAGGCCAGACCGCCGGAACAGCCCATCTTTAGAAAAAAAACAGAAAGGGCTCGAGCCCCTATAGATAAACCCATCTTACCTAACATTGCTTGATAAAGCTCAAAACTACCTATTAGATGAGAGAGGCAACAGCTTATAGCGATAAGGCACAAGACTAGTGAGATTCGAACCACTTTATTAGAAGCTCTGACATTGAATTCCATGATGTTTTTAATTAATTTTACCGGGATAATGCCGCAAAAGGGGTAGGGGGAATCGAAACCCCTCTGGTATCTTTACGTCAGGATCCAATGGAAGTGACTGGGGTATTGGTCATACGACCAACGAGGAGATCTTACTTAAATTGGAGGCGGAGCACGGTATATGTTGAATCTCGAACCGATTGAGGTGGGGATAGACACCTGATTGAAACCTTCTTGACGACCTCGTTCCTGTTCTGTAGACAGGCACGGAAATCGAACACTGTCACTGGGCGCATTGTGAAGCGCTTAGCCGGGTCAGCCATTCAAAGAAAGACAGCATTTTCCTGACAAGCACTGGTCACTGAATCTGAACTAAGCACTGTACAAGTACGAACAACCAGAGAAGAGCGGCCGGTTGGCTGCTTTCTTATATTATGTAATTACTCGATCCATCTGAACTAACCCGGACGGGAACGGAACAGTCAGAAGCTTTGAAAACTTAACTACTATAGCTAGAGCTTGCCCTACGGAGAGCGGAAAGGACTCAGTTGGTATCCGAATTTGATTGACCAAGGGAAAGGTGCTACACCCGTTCTTCCTTCCCTCTGATGCTGCCCCCTAGATGGGCCAAGCATGGGATGAAGATGATGTATGGGTGTTCTGTCTTTCTGCTCATCCCCATACACCCTTCTATATTATATAAAATATTATTTGAATCATTTGATTGATGAGAGTGGCAATGACATCAAATGTGAAAATGCTTTGGCTTTGTGACCTCGTTCCTTTGTCTCACGCACTGCTACTGCTTATCGAACTCAAAGAAAGACCATCCTCCCACTCCTTCTACAGGCTACAGGCAACGACACATTATCTATGTGAATCTCTACATACAACAGAAGATCTCGTTTTGAAAGCATATGAGCCCCTCCTAAGGTCATTCAAGGAAACGGACTGCTTTTGATGGGTATCAAGATTGTTGAACAACAAGGTAAAGTGCTGTGAACCTCCTGTCTTTGACACTACGAACCTAGCTAGATTCTCTTTCAGCTGGAAAGAGTAAAGAAAGGCTGATCTCCTGTGGTTGTTTATTCACTCACCGGCTATATATAGGAAAGGAGACTCCTATCCTACGAGTTACTTCCCTCTTCGACCTGGTCAGCCTTTAGTTGTTTGGGGGTGTTATCCATCTCCACCTCCCAGCAGTGAGATCTTTCTTTATCGTATCTGTCTATTGAGGGAAGAACAACCAATGCATATCCTAAGCGATTCAAAGACTAGCTTTCTGCTTTCTTCTCTTTCGACAGCAGTTTCATTATTCATTGTTTTGTCGCAAGGTTAAGAAGATGCCCCTGTGGGTGTGGGGTAGGATTAAGCTTTCTCTTCAAGTGATGTCTCAAGGAAGTCGGGTATTGTAAAAGAGCTCGCTCAATCTCTTTATGCCAAAGATGCACCCGCCGATATGGGAGTTTCAGCATCCTCACCCGCAGCAAGCACTTTTTCTTTGTTTGTTCTTTGTGCGAGTTCAGTGCTTCTCTGATTCATAGTGGGACCCGCTGTTCATTAATAGGGTTCTTCCTTTTCTATCTATTAGGAACTGCTTGTAGAAGAAAGAAGATCAAGCAGTTTACTGCTAAATGGGGCTAGGAACTAATTTCCCTCAGTCTTTGACGTTGCTGTCCCCCTTCTCTGATTCCGTACTAAATTCCTTGGCACCTGCCTGAACAGACAGATCGTCAAATGGCGACGTATATAAAGCAAACTGAATTGCTTTTCTCGAGTTGCCGAAGCTGAGCTTGTTCTTCCACTCTTGCTGCTTTCTTAGCTATTGCTTCTGTTGAATGGTTGAGGGTGAATTGAAACTTCTACGACAAAGTGCTATGGAAATGGTTCTCCACACGGAAGACCTATCCCCGCTCTACGAAAGAAATGAACGAATGGAAGACAGCCAGAGGAATTCCGAACTGCCATGCGGGGTTCTTATACCTGCATTCCCTTCAGGCCGAATCGAAGACTGACCTAAAGACGGAATGGAAGCGAGGTCAAAAAAACCTGACTGCGAAGAAGTCCAGGCAAAGGAAATGGGCACTTAAACTATAACTATAGATAGACAGCTAGAACAATTTAAAGACTTGGCAATGATACCACAGGAAAGAAGAAGAAAGCCGCTTACCACGGGTAAGGGAATGGCTGGACTACTAGCTAGGATGAAAGGTATTCGGCCCGGGATTACTGATTAGGCTTTAGGCTCCTCGAAGGAATGGGCTAACTAAGTAAAGTACCATACCTTCGACTGATAGCTAAGAGAGAGCTAGACATAATGGACATACAAAAGGAAAACCCTGACCGTCAGCCTCACTTCCAAGCTTGAGACCAGACAAGAAGCGGTAGTTGCTGTATAGTATAAAAGAAATCCCCTCATTTATAGGATGGATGAGCCAAAGATAGGGCAGTAGCCGCAGTTGCTGTAAGAGGTGTCCCAGCAGTTGAAGGAAAGTCTGTAACGAGATAAGGAGAAGCAGCTGTCTTTGTTGCAGCAGTCTCGGGTTTAGGTTTAGGAGTTGTTGTAGCTGCGGAAGCAGTTTTAGGCGTTGTTGGAGGTGGATCCGGTATCTCAGAAATTGGAAGTAGAGAGGACGGGCCTTAAAAGGCTATTGGTTTAGGAGTCTCAGCAGGAATTGGTGCCTAAGATAACTATTCCAAGGGAAGATTTAGACTACCACGCGTGGCACACTGACTCTATTTAGAATTATCGTACCGACACGAACTTATGCCATTGAGACAAGGACAACCCTGGATCAGATGACCCAGCTGTAGAAGTTATGGTCGGAGTCCCACCCATGTCGCCATGAGCTAGTCTCTAGTCTATCCTTCCCAGGTTTGTAGGTGTCCCACCAGTAAAGGGAGAACTCGCACTCGCCATAGTCAAGTCATCGGCACTCTCCTTGGCGCAAAGGCAGTTTCAGTAAAGTCAAGATAGGGTCCCTAGGTGACTTAACTATGGCATACATATTCGGCTTATGCTTTCACTTCAGCTTAAGCTTAGGAGTAATCCCGGGTAGCATCATAAATAGGAACATGGGACCAAGCCCCCATTGAGGAGAGATAACCTGTATCCGCTCTAGAAAGAGTTACAGTACAAGAAGTTTCCCAAGCTAGTTCGTAATCGCCTTCTTTCACTTGGCCAGACAGAACCTATTATTTTAGGGGCTGGTTGAACTAGAGAGGTATGGCTTAGTGGCTCCCTTATAAAATCCTTCTGTTAAGGTTGCAGCTCTATCTTTATTCCTTGTTTTGTCAGGCTGTGTAACGAGTGAACGATAAAAAGTACTGCTATATCTGTACCGGAACTATAGAAATCTGCTTAAGCTTTATTTGGAGTTGATGGAGCCAGTAGAGAGCGGGGTGGGGAAAGAGTTAGCTCAATCATAGATAGAAAATAGGAAGAAGGACAGTGGGAATGACTCTATCGGCTGTCTTTCCAAAAGTAGCAGTACCTGTGAAAAGAAGACAAGGTATATGCTTCCCAAAAAGCAAGAGGGTGCATCAATTCCTTGCTCGTAAATAACTCTTCTTTACACAATTCTCAGTCATATTCAATCTCGAAAGACCAGCGTCACTTCTTCCCTGTTCCCGCCTTAGGAACACTCCTGGAGTGATGTTCCAACATCCCTTCCTGTCCCAGCTTCTTTTCTCGCATCGCTTAGTAAAGAGTAAGAGCTTCCGATAAAGCCAAGGATCCGAAGTATAATATTTCTCTACAAAGAAACTTCTCTTCCTTGCTTTCACCTCTCTTTTTCATTCCCCTCTAACGGAACGGCTAGAATAGAAGGTCAAGTCCAGCTCTTTCGCCAATAAATGCAACGAGATGCCTTTTCTTTTGCTTTCCACTTCAAAAGCCTTCCAAGGCTAGTCATTCATCTGATGACAATACGACTAGTCGCTGACCTTCTTTCTTGATCAGGGGAAACTAAACTTCCTTATTCTGTCGCCGATCGAGCACGCTGCTGAACTTCAGGAGTCATCTTTCCGTTGAGGCCCAGTTTCGCTTTGTAGCGTGCTCTTTCCCAAGATGTAGAAACTCCTTTTGGTTGGCTTCTGTACAATGGTAAAAGTTCGAGCGAGTATGGTTCTTTCTTTCCCTATTTATGGCCAAATCTACCTACGTCTTCATAAGCATACTTTTGATCTCCTTCGAATTTCAAAGAGGGGTTGGGGATCCACCAAACACTCTATTTACGCTATTTAGAGTGATCACCTGCTTTAGTTCTCCCCTAAACTCGAGAAAAAGACAATTAACTGAAAACGAAAAGTGTCTCTGATACGAGGCATCGCAGGGAATCTGAATAGAAGGAAGCGGAGCCTCAAGCCAATCTCAAAGCATCCTCTCGGGGGAGCACTCGGACATCTTCCACTTTTAGCCAACAAAGTGAAAAGGCGCTTCAAGCCAAGAAGTGAAGTAGCGGAACGGGCAAGGAGTTTACTTTTCTCCCCTATGAAAGCCCTTTTTCAGCTGCTAAGATAGTGGCTGTTTTTCTATTTGCTTTGATTCAAGAGTGGTACTTCCTTCCCCAAGGACAAGACAAGACGGCTAGGAAACGCTCTTCTTCATATTATTATGCCTGGGATGTGTTTCCCTTTTTGGTTGGTAGGTTAGGAGCTGTTCAAAAACCCTATCTTCTCAATAGGGTCTCCTCTAAGATCAAGAGTGGCTCGTTAAGACTTCGTGCCTCAGACCTTCCTCGTAAATTAAGTCTAACAGAAGGACCTGCTTCGAGTGCCCTTTCATTGCTATTTGCTTTCTCTGTTCGAAGCTCAGCTGGAACGACGGCTGGAAGATTTATTTCCTAGTGGGATGATTTAGTCAGGGCAAAGGATGAATAAGAGGTATATTAAGGTTCGGTATTTTACTCCGGGGACTACGTGATCTATTGTCTCTATTGGGTACTTTTTCTTTCGTCCCTGACACCCTTTCTTCTCCTCCCTCACCCTGACTTCCCCATAGCCACTTGCTTACGACCTTTCGACTCTCGCTAAACTCAAGAAGATAAATTCACATTCACCCTGAACTTCTCGTACCTGAGAGTGAGAGATCTCAGTAGTTAGAATGAATTCAATACGTGGCAGAAAGAAAGTGAACCGGATCTCTAAAGATTCTGGGTACAAAAGAAATTGCGCTATTCAAAGCATCAATCAAGTCGAATACAGCATCCGAAGCACTCTCGGACAAGCGAGATGAGAGAAGTGGAGGAATGAGAAGCCCGGCTCTGAACAACGTAGCCATGTTCTGATCAGCTGGCTAGAATGCCTTCTATTCTAGCGAATGTCTTTATCCATGTTGATACACTTAACTTAAGAGTAGAGAATAGGGCAGGGCTTGTCCTTTTCTGTTGATATGCTGGCCCTCCATCTGATGAGTCACAGATTCCAATCGCTCTATCGAAGCCTATAAGCTTTCGAAGTACGCCTATCTATGATAATTAGGGTAGGCCTGTACTTCTGTAGAGCTAATGTCAGCCCAGCCTTCTTCCTGCTTTCAGTCCTTGGCTGTTCCAGAGAGCACTCTTATGACCAGAAGCTCGAATCTTTACATATTTTGAACTTCTCCGCGTAATAGAGGTGGACTCTTCACCTGGCAATGTTGAGAAATTACGCTATTCATCCCAAGAAAGATCTGCCCCCGGTACACATTTCGGGCTTTATGCTCTTCGAGCGGACCCCCTCACAAGATTCATTCGAAGCAGGTACTAATTCCTCTAATTCAATATTGTGCCCTAGTGATCGGGGAATTAGCTCATCAACTCCAAAAGAGCAGGCAAGCTTTACGCGCCTGTAACCGGTGTTCTTGTTCCGGCAAGAAAGAAGCCATTCCTTCCACCGAAACCAGAAAGCTCACATTTTCTGTGCATCCTTATGTACTTGAGGTCATGGCTGTTGACATAGGGTCAATATCGATAGACTTTTCTTCCTTAGCACAAGCGCTAAGCGATAATAATTCCTTCTCGAAACCCGGGAAATTATATCTATCTGAGGATAGATAGGAGTAGCGGACTATTGAGTGTCCTAATTATTTGTATTCCGCGGATAGTCTGCTCTTCCTGTCTATAGGGATGCAGCTTACCTTCCTTCCTGTGTTGGTAGTTTAGTAAGGACTTCTTTCAGGTTAGTTTAGATAAAGACAGATAAGAATAGCTGAGGTAGGAGTTCTTTTTGTTCCTGTTGCTAGGGTAAGAGCTAAGGATAGATAGAGGAATTAGGTTAAGGATGGTATCTTAACTTCGCTTACTGCGCTGTTAGTTCTTTAAGGTAGTCTCCCTTCTAGTTTTCCCTTGCTATTATGAGTTTGCTTTCTTTCTGTTGAGCTAGGACCCTAACTTCAGATAGGACTTCCTCCTCCCAAGCGGCTTACAACTAATCTCCTTCCGGTTGAAAGAAAGGACTAGCATAGCTGGATGGGATGGGCAATAAGCACCAAAAGAAAATGAGTTACGTCAGGATTGGATTAAGAAAGAACCGGTAGTAAGGTAAGCTGGAAACTGCCGTTAATGGCTTTCGTTGCTCGTACTGGGAATGCTGTCTTTAGTCGGTTACCTGCCTGCCACTGCTTTTTTGTGCGACGGCGGGAGGGCTCGGTCATTCGGTCAGCTACTATCTATCTATAAAGGAAGCGGTGCACTTCAATCTAAATAGGGTGGTATGGGCGAGAAAGATAAAGAGAAGATCTAGACAAAAGACCTACTCGATGGAATTAGCCAATGTGTGCTCCTAAAGTTAGAAAACGTCCGGCAAGAGCTGTCAGAATTCATCCCAGAAGGTCAATTACCCTTTCTCTTGTGCCTGCATTCGCTATTCCTCTTCCGCGAAAGCTTTTATGCCTAGCCCAAAAGGTGCTTCAGCTACGCTTTGGAATTGAGCTACCAAGCAGACCAGCCCTTCCGAGAAGAGCCAAAAGCAAGGAGTCATCATCTCAGATTACTCTAATTTCTAGATCGACTTTCAATCGATGATTCTCGCACGAGTCGAAATGCAAAACATGCTCACTTATTTGAGTTCTTTTTTACTTTACTTTCTACGGTATCATTTCCATAGACATTTATTTACGACATTCTTAGATTGAAAATATATATATATAAATTGTAGAACCAACTGGGAACGGAGGGAAGCTTGCTTCAAGAATTGATTTCATGTGGGCTTTTTCGTTCCTGCCCTCACAGCGATTCCATCCCTGGCAGTAATCCAAGTACACATTCCGGCAAAGGGATTAGTTGATAGCAACTGCACGGTTGAGATACCTATTAATGCAATTCCAGGATTTTTTAAAGGCCTGACTCTAACAAGTCAGTAAGTAAACTACCTTGTAAACCCTTCTTTCTAGCGTAAAGATTGGCATGCTCATGGACTCACCCCCTACATTAGAATTGTAATCCACATCCTAATGCTCTAGAAGGGCCTACTATTTTCCTGTCTAACTAAAAGAAGGAAGAATAGAATAGGGGGCGGGTAACTCAGAGAATTTTATTTGATTTGGCTTTGCTTTGACAACAGAGTACGCGATCTCTCTGTAAAGCTTGTGTGTTCGCGCGGTTCTATATGGAATAAATCTCTCCACTCTTCTATGAGAATTTGAATAAGGAACATGCCTTTCAGATACAGATCAATCTCTCTTAGCAATGATCTGTCTAGGGCAGTTTGAACTAAAAGATAATAAGAATGACTTTACCCTCCCCTTCCTCGTCCAAACACTATGTCAGTTGCTTGCCTTCTCCTTCAAAGCGTCAGAACGCCCTACGAACTTCGGATTGACGACTAGTCTTGATTGGAGCCAATGTACCGGCGCTTAAAAGGCCATGGATCTTTCCTCCGAGGGAATTGACACTGATCTATAACGACGTGTATGTTCTTTAACAAGGACTTCCCTTTGTTGATATAAAGTTTTTGGTCCCTGGCGCAAAGGCCAACCTCCTCCTTGTGGCGTCTTTAGCTTCTAGCCGGTCTCATCTCAACGCGGGTGATCCTCCTGGCCTCTAGCCTAGAAAAGAGTCTTTCCTTTGAAAAGGGCACTAGGATTATCTCCTAACTAAGCTGATGTATTGGCCGAGTCTTCAACTAAAACCCCCTTGGATCAGCTTCCGGGAAACTCCTAAACTAAAGCCGATTCGCAGATCTGTTCTCCCAGCCTGGAATTCCCGACTTGAATAATCGGCATCACTATCCCGCTTCCCGAGGGCGGAAGTCTTTTTTAATTCAGGGAGGTAAGGAACAAAGCTTTCAACGGAGAAAGGGGAAGAGGGGCTAATTAGAATATGCAGCAGCGCTTAGCCCCTCCACTCAACTCAGCCATACAAGTCTTTTTAGTTATCCTATACGTTATGTGTTTAGAAACATAGTTACACGACTTCGATAATAGGACAATTTACCACTCATCCAATCCTTCCCCCGCTGGCACTGAGTCCAAGTAAGGGAAAAAAGTCTTTCGGAAGGACTAGAATAGCGGAATTTAGCAAAGCCTGCGCCTACAAAGAGAGGGAAAGGATAGGGGAAAGACCTATAAGCCCTTAGCCTCGATCTACAAGAACAACTAATTGATTATACTACATCGACGAAGACTGAGACCACTTTTACAGCTTTTGCACCCAAGCCTAAGCCCCCTTGCTTGCTGCATAGCACCCACGGTTAGCATTACTACAAATTAAAAGACAGCTACTCCAATGAACATTGCAATGGCTTTCTTTCCTCTTTCGGTTAAGGCGCGCTCCTCGCTTGATACAATCAGTGGAACGACAGGAGATCGGCCATAGGACAGGTTTTCGAGTGGTCCCATACCACCCTGATTGATTGAATCCTTGCTCCTTCACCGATGCGATGACTATAGACTCTATCTCGTAACACTTGTTTGTCTGTCTAATTCAGATAGGCTTTCTTCTTTTTTTAATTTGCTATTTTATTTGTTTGGTTGTGGGATGAGCTAATTTTCTGGGTATATGCCCAAACCAAGACAGGTTAAAAGGTACAAAGAGATGATTGAATTTTGTTATCCTCAAGTAAAGCCATAAGAAAAAGGAATCTTTTTTATAGAATATTTCTTTATATGAATCTATGCCCCTTAGAGCTCTTTCCCCGTGGGATCTTTAGAGTCTCTCTCCCAGTCTCCTCTACAACAATGCAAGAGGCGAGTTAGTAATAGACGGTTCTAGGTACAGGTAAGATGCAATTCCTTCTTATGCTTATGAGCGAGCAAGCACCGGTGCGGCAAACTGACTGTGATTGAATAGCTATCCTTTTAACTAAGGAAAGGAACTCAAGCCATATGTGGGAAGACTGAACTGGACTGAGATTGAGGAACACTCCATGAGACAGTGGGATTGCGCCATCACTTTTCAGTGCCTCTACGAGCTGTGAGGCAGATTGAACGCTACGCCCTTGGAAGAAAATCTTTTCCTGGATAGATGCTGTACATCCAAATCCAGATGCCGAAGTTTTTGCAGGGTGATCAAATTGACTTAAGAACCTGGGTCAGATTCTATTGATTGTGCTTTATTGGCTGGTCCCTGTGCCATACAGAGGACTATTATGCTCCTCGTCCCTAATAACCTAATAATAAGAATAGGTCGTCGTCTGTAAATGCAGCCATATTAATCATCCTATAAGGATTCCTTCCTCGACTGTTCTGCAAAGAAAGCCAGATTATCCTCAATCCTCAGGATTAAAGAATGCTTCCACCAAAGTACCCGGAAACATCATTAGCACGTCATATCATATACTGTGAGCAAGGCGGGGATCCTCTTCTAATCTAAGGGGCCAGCACAAAATGGCGAGATCATCTATCTATCTCTAGGATATCCGCTGTTATGCCTTACTTACCTACCTGAATTCATTCATACCATTCCTCACGTGCCTTTGCAGTTAGCAGCGGAAAGAGAGATAGAGATTGGTTAACTCCTTAAGTCTTCCTAAGGGTATAAGAAGGTATCCGTGAGGGCATTTAAAGTGAGGGTCGGATAGTTAGGCCGAGAGATAGCTGAATTGACCTTAGTCTTCCTAAGGGAGTGAGTGAACTACTAGTCGTAGGGCACGAACGCAATAAGAAGGAAGTCTTTCTTTCGCGCTGCTTTGGAATTTTTTGCAGCGAAGGTCCTTTCCGTTAATTCAATATCTGTCTCGCCTGCTAACTATTCTCGGTCTACCCTGATAGGGTATTCGATTCCTCTTGGCTTGGCTACTTTACCTTTATTACGATATCACCAGATTAGCAAGAAATACCTGTGACCTGGTTCACGCTTTGTTTTGACTTCAAGCAGTTCCAAGATCAGGATCCGTATTTGATTTTCAATCAATCTCCTCAGCATGAATTTAAAGTGGGTCTATCGATACAAGTGGTCAGACCGATCATTCAGCATCCAAGACCTGGCCGATGGCTACTTCAAATTCAAGTGCCACTTATCTTAACACAACTCAATCGACTCCCAGCCTAGCTAGACCTGGTTCAAGCAATTAAGCCAAAGCAACACTTATTCCTTACCGGATTCCATTCTTTCGTCCACTTCTCTCTTCTATTTTTCTTTTGGTATCTGGGTGTAAAAGGTGGGAGGGGTTTAGTTTGCAAGAATGAACCTAAAGGCAGCCTAAGTACTTTCTCTGAGAAAAAGGGTAGGGCTTTCAGCGCCTCATGCCATAAAAATAAAGAGAGGGATGGATGGAAATATCTATCGGATGGAGCAGGAACTGCATTAGACTAGATAGACAGATTAGAGGAGTAACGACCACCGGTACTTAAATCAATAGGCGGTCGCAAGAGATATTAGCCTCTACAGACAGTTGCCGGATAGAAAGGCCTTTTCACGAGATTGGCCAATAGCTCCCGGAAAAAACTGAATCGATAAACCAAATGGATCAACACTACTGAATGAGGCATCCACATGATTTGCTGCTAAGACCGGATTCCGTCCATCTGCAGTTCCTTCTCTGTGCTGCTCGTGGCCCTATATATATGCTTAACAAGACTGGTACAAAGATGTAGCTAAGAATCTGTGAAAGGAATATACCTCCAACTAAGAGAGTTTTAACTAAGTCGGATAGGCCTAGAAAGGTCACATCTGTAGGAATAGAGCTAGATCAAATAGAAATCATACCCTGCCCACGCGGTTGGGTCATCTGCCGCCCCCTACTACTTTCTTTAAAAGGTATACTGGTAGAGAGTCTCTTCGGTCCTAGGACTAGCCCATTCTCGATGCTATGGGAAGGTTTGGGAGATTCTTCCTTCGATTCAGTTAAGGGACGAAAAGTGTCTATTCACTATCCTCTCAGTCCAAGGAAATTCTACTGTTAAGGCTCTATCCAAGGCTGCTAAGAAATGCTACTATTCTAATTATAGATCGGCCATCTCTCTCTTGCTCAAGTCTCTTTCTACTATCTAAAGAGCGCTTAGGGCTCGCTACAGATAGGGCTCAAGTACTTGCAAAAAAGTACGTTCCTTCTCAATGGTCTAGTACCTCTCTCTTGAATGCCAAAAGACTTAATTGCTCCCACACATGGTCATCCTTATTGCTAGGCTGGGAGCTATGCAAATCAGGCATAAAATGGACTCTATAAAGAGGTCCGCAACTAAACTTATGCTCCTTTTTTATTGGTTTCTTCTTCCATGTTTTTTATTAATAGGAACTCCTCCGTCTTGTTTAGTATTTGAAAATCTTGCTCAACTGCTTGCCGGACTTCGGAGACCTCTTGTCCATCTCCGAGAGCGCCCTTTCTCGCTTTTAAATTATCTTCAATGAGCTCCTCTGCACGTTGCTCCAAGGCCGAGGGCGCCAACGATGACTCAGCCGAGGGTTCGCGCGGTTCGGAATGAGCTTCTGCGCCTGAAGTCCCCTGTTGAAGAATCAGGCCCATCCCTGGCATCATCCAATTCCCCATAGAGGGCATTTAATTGATTCTGGACTGAAGAGTGAGCGTAAAGCACAGCCCATTGAAAAGGCAAGTCCGCCAGGTACGCCCAACCAACCCTCTTAGAGGAAAGGAAAGAGCCTTCCACCGAGAGAGAAAGGCAGCCTACAACTAGGCAGCCAAGGACAGTAGCATTAAGACTTCCAACCATTAGCAAGGCAAGTGAACTTGAAGCAAGAATTCTTAGGCAAGAAGGGAAGGAGTCAAAGACTGATTGCCCTAAAGGATTTATTGGCCTTAGCATCTTAGCATACGGCATTACCGGTCTTAGGACTTGTTGACAAAAGCGCCAAAGCCTTTCAAGGTAACTGATGCAAAGAAGGAGCTGTTCTCTTTTCTAAATCCAATCAATAGCCCGTTCCAGTCTAACGAGATTCCTCCTTTCACCTTTCAGTCGATTAAGCAATTGATCCAGTCGTTGACGTTGCAGGTGATTCTTATGATTCCGTCCCGGCCACCACCTTTTATTTCAAATCTGGATCCATAATTATGGCCGGTTAGCTACTGAGATAGCGTGGCTATTGATGGGTGTTGAATGATTCTTGATAACGTGGTTTAGAGCTAACATAGATTCAGTTGGGGTAGAGGTCTTGTAGAGCCTGATTGACCAGTTTCCTGATGAAGAAGAAAATAACTCGACTTTGCCAAAGACATATGAGGCATACTCATCTGAGTCTTCGGGTCCAGAAGTCTATACTACCTCCTAAATAGGACTCATTTGGTTAAGCAGTAGATCCAGCTTATGACTCTATTAGATAGACGATGCTCAGATAATCCAGTTCTCTAACGTTAACTAAGAATACTATAAGAGGAGAGGAGAAGTCGACTCATGTACTCTATCTACGAAACCTGCCGTGCCTTTATCGTTGGGGATAATATTCTTGATGGCGAGTGGTTGAGTATATAAGAGAAAGGCAGCTTTTAGGAGTGATCTTTCTTGACTTCGGAGTAGAATAGGTGCAAGGGGGGATTACTCTTAACTAACTAAGCCTAAAGGCTATCCAGCTTAAGGATTTCATTATTTAGACGGAATACCCGTCGGTAGCAAAGGCAGAAGGAAAAGGCAGGAATGCACCTTAAGGGGAGTTCCTGGGTCACGAGCTGGGCTTGCACCAGCGCTTTCAGATGCATGGTCCGGATTTATTTCTGATCGTTTGATAACTCGGTTCGTCCTCGACAAAAGGCAAGACTAATGAAGACTACATCCGGGGAGAAGGGTTCTTCTCCCAAAGTCCGTCGGGCCGACGACAACCCGCGGCAACCATACCAAGACCTAACGAGAGATTTTTCTCTCCTCCGTTTTGGCGCCAAAACCAACCTGTCAGCCCGGCCAGGGCGCACGGAGGTGTGTCCGGAAAAAAGAAATATACCAATCCCGATCCATTAGGTTCTTCGATGTGTTCGTTTACAAAGTCAGTCAGTCCTTTGATCTTTCTCCCAATCGGCAATTCTCACAGCTAACTCTATGTGGAGTTTGGAATTCCTAAATTAATCTTTATGTTCGACCATATCTTCTAGAATGTTAAGGATTCTGAGTCGCTTCCCTGGGGAAGCTCTTTCGAGCTTCAGATCCTCCGGACAAAGTTTATTTAGAACTGTGGAGGAGGTTCTCCGCCCGCCCTTTTATAATATAGAAGATTCTCCGAATCTTTTCTTTTCACCATGAAGGACTAGGAGCTTCCGGCCCCATGACCTCGGTTGGTTGATTCGTAGCAAGGGGCTCCTCCTGGTTTGGGTCCGAAGATGACCCCTCCTCTGGAAAAAACCACTTATCTATCCACGAGCCACTCCACGAGGAAGAGGAGGATGCACCACCTAAGGGGCCGCTGGAGCAGGAGCTTGCTGTGAAGCTGGCAGGTCCATCGGTGGGGTTTGGAAAGCAGGGCTTTGTTGGCCGCTGGATGGTTCGGGAGCGGAACTTCCCTAACGATCTGAGGAGAGGTTTAGGTACTGTTTCCAATTTCCCTCGTTGGTACATTACAGGTTCCACCCTCACTCTCTCCCTTACGCTGTGCTCTACCTCTCGGGCTAGTTTCAAGTTCGATCATAGACGCAAGCAATCTAGTATAGCAAGCCTGCCTTTCAAAACAAAAGGCTACTCCTTTCTTTCTTTGCAACTGGAATAGAGGGACTGCTACTTCCGAATCCGGGAAGTCCTTCTCGAAAGAGTCATCTAAGGCTTTTCGACTTCAACTTGCCTTTAAGCCGGCCAGGCCAGTCTGCTTCTTCGAGTGAGGACTTGCTCGGCCCAGCTCGGTTCTCTCACTACCCGAAATCCTTATCTTATATAATATGGATCCGGGCATTTCCCTTAAGATCCAGCGCCTGCAGAAGTCAAGTGATAGGAGAAGCTGCTGGTGGGAAATCTCTATTCATCACACCCTCTCACCTGAGCCTCCTGGAAATAACCTTGGTCTCCAATCTGCATATGAGTGTCTTCCCTCTTATCCCTTCCCCATTGTTTGGGTTTAATTTCAAGAGCTTGCCTTAGTATGAATCCCATCTACGGCTGAGTCAATAGCACCCTCCAACTTTAGTGATTCAATTGCAAACAGAAAGACAACTGCAGTTGCTGGACTAGCACTTCAATTAGCTGTGACAGTATCCGTTGGTGCGAGTGAGCGTTCCCGCTGCATCGAGAATGGTAAAGTCTTCAATTAACCGGTGTAAGCCTATCCACTCTTACTATGAGGGTTTCCGGTGTGCTAGAATCAGCAGCTATAGAATCTGCCTTACCTTCTTGACTGGTGTTACCGGTATGGGAGTACGAGTAGTTGGTGGTGAAGGCAATGATAATTGTCGTGGGGGCTATTACTTGACTTCATGTCTACCCGGTCCCAGTTATTTTTGGTGAATGCGTAGACGCAGTTGGTGAAATAGAAGCTCTTTAAATAGCCTTTGGCTTACGTAAGATCTATCTCTTCTCTAACAGCTATTCTTTGAAAGAGCTTTCGCACTTCAAATCAGATAGCGAAAGTCAAAGCTAGTTCCTCTTCCAATATACTACCGCTACCTTAATCCTATAAAATATAAATATTTATCCTTTGAATTACTAATATATATCCTATGTATTAATTTAATTTCGCACCGGAAACTATTCTAGGAGAAGTTCGAATCCGTTCCGTTCGGATATTGATCGGTCTTGGTTTGACATGGTTTACGCGTTACTGGTTCCCGGAAGAGTTAATATCTCCATTAGCTAAACCCTTTCTTACCCTGTCTTTGGACTCGTATTTTGTTTGTACACAATCAACGGAGGCCTCCCCGACATATGTTGCAACGTCTTCAATAGCATGTTCTTACTTCGTCTTTCCTTAATAAGTCATCAAATTTGGTGCTTTTTGATCCCCAGTTGCTATGGGGAACAAAGGAGGAAATACAATCGATTCCTCTATTTAAGTGGTTCTCGCTTCTCCTTGTTCCTGTTCCTAACTCTTCCCCGGGTAGTTCCCAATGTTTGGTACTTTCTATACTTCGTGGGTGCAACATCAACAAATTCGCTCATGATCAAGTTACAACCTAAGATCTACGACCATATTATGCTAACTGTTCGTATTTCGTTCATTCCATCGGTATGCTCTCAGGTACCTGTAATTGTGATCTGTTTGCCAGAACCAAGGGGTCTTTCTGTGGAAACCTTCACGAACAATCGTCGTTTTTTGATGGTTTTTCCGCTTCTCACCGCTGCTCTTTCCACACCTCCGGATATCTGGTGCCAAATCGTCGCCCGTTTCCTTATTTCTTCGATAATTGAGTTGACTATCTTTGTGGCATCGATTGTACAAGTTCGCGAAGAGGCTGGACGAGTGGAATGAGGGAAAGCGGCTCGATTGACAAAAAAGAAGAGTAGCCCCCTATAACCTGGCAAAGTAACTATAAAAGAATTCCCGAGTAATTCTCAACCAACATATGCGATTCATTCCGTCTTAAAAACAAATAAGACTTATAAATCAAGCAGTTAGGAAGTCCTAGACTTTAAGCCAGGCTGCTTAATTATTCTATTTAGTTGCCTACCCTCAGGTCATTCGCTGCCTTAAGCCCTACAGTTTATTCGCTAGCCGTTGTTGGGACTTAGTTAAGAGTTAGCCTAGAAAGGAAAGGCTTTGAAAGCAAGTCAAGCATTCCAATCCCAGCGGATTAATCAATAGCAGTAGAGTCGTAAACAAGAACAGCAGAGGCTGAACAAGTCACTTCCTTAGAGCGTGAACAAAACAATAAGTTAGGTCGTTTGATTATAAAATTCCTACTGTTTGTTTAGGAGATTTATTGAACAAGCCTTCTAAAGAAAGGCGAAGAAGAATCATCGAACTAATGGACTTACCGCTCGCTCCCAGCCAACAAGCAGTTAGCCTTCTTTTCCAAGGAATTAAAATGTGGATGACTGGACATCAGCAATAACAGGAGCCGAGCTTTCACAAAAACATACGAACCTACCATCTCATTTAAGGGGTACTTAAATCAACGTGTCAATCATCCCTACCCCGGATCTTTGGACTTAATGTCAGATTTTTTTATGGGCCCGGGTTAAATATATGTCTTCAGCCGTATTTAAGTTATTGTTGCTGCTTGGGCACTTGGTTGAACCGGTACCTCAACAGCACTTGTCTTTGCCTCTCTCTGAGCAAGGTATGTAGGGTGCTCTATACCTTATTTATTTTATGCTTCTCTCTAGACTTGCTTCCTCCCAGGATCATTAAGTCCTTAAGTAAGGAAGTAAATAGTCGTCCCGGTAGTGGGAAAAGTCCGATTGCCTAGTAGCCCCAGTACTATAGGGAAGGCCTATTCTTCGTATAGGCAAAGCCTCACTATCTTATCTCTGAAACCCTGAAAATGATTCAATTTTTAATTTTATAAGCATGTGATTCGCATCTTGGTCTTCCAGCCTCGATGAAAGCCCCCTGATTAGATAGGGGGGCAAAAGCACGACAAGCCTACCCATCATCAAAGCAAGCCCAAGTCTATGCAAGAAGGCCAAGGTCCTGTCCTCCGGATCTATCCAAATTCAAAGAAAGAGTTGGGCTACATAAAAGATCCTATTCTGAAATGGATATAGGCTGAACTAAAGCCCAATGCCAAGCAACGCCCTAGACTACAAGTGAAGAAATAGGGTTCCACTAAGCCCTTAACCCGACACAAGATGCGTTTTTGCTTTTTTTTTTAAGAAAAGCTCCTTGACCAAGGGCCCACTTAAACAGAAGGAGCTCGCAGAATACTTCAGGGCTGGAGTGAAGAGCCAGCACCTGTCAGGAACTGTATAAAAAAGGACCGAGAACTACATATGGTCTGAGACTAACTTCCTTGAGAAGAGGGAGACAAGTAATGTAGGCTGTGGCCGTTCCAGAAATGTAGCGGTAGCTCGACCAAAGCCGGTCAATAAGACAGATCCGGATCCTAGTGCTTTCGAGATGGTTCGATCGCTAACAAAGACAAGCATGGGAAACTGCAGACTCCCGCAACTCCAAGAGCTCAAGCCTAAAGCCTTAGTAACGCGCATCCTCATTGCTCGCGTAAAGCAAGCGTATAAGGTTTATTGATGGACATTCCTATACGTCTTTTAGATTTGCTTGTGTCGAACCTAGGAAACCTCTACTATTTTGTATTAGGACGCAGGCCATCTTATCCCACTTTTTTTGAATTGGTTTCAAAAGAATTTCCTAATTAATTTAGATAGTTTGATTGAGACCCACGAATAGTAGACAGGGGAAGGAGCAACAATTAGATAAGAGAAGAAGGCTAGCTATATGCTGAACACAGGCCTGTTTTCGCTTCCCCTTTAATCCTTGAACTTCAGGTAACAGCATAAAGAATCTCTTAGTTTTAGACTAAAGGGTTCGTAAGAGCTACTTCCCTTGCCTCAATCCCTATTAGTTAGTCGGGGACTGGTCCTTCCCTCGATATTACGCTCTTTTTTTTTCACGAGTTAATTTATCCGCCTACTAGCTGTACAGGAAAAGGAAAGTCTACTTACGAGATTGACCGACTTGCTTCCAAGCCGAGTTCCTTCCTTCGGTAGAGGAGATAGGGCTGCTAGAAGAAGAGTTCACCACTATCTACGCAATTCTCTAGCTTCATTCTTTTGATAATATTCCATTTCAGAGTGATGCTCGCACCACTACACTCACTCACTCATTCCATCGACGGGAGAAGAGGTTCAATCCATAGGCGAGGTGGAGACTTCGGTATAGGGTCGCCTGTTCGGCGCGCTACTGCTCTTTGGCTCCTTTACTTTAGTTCATCATTTCTTTGCAACTCTATTGATCAATCTCCTCTCGTTATCGGTCGACCTTCAAGACTTGCTTACGATAGGAGGGACTCGAAAGGCTAATCCGTGAAAGACGAAAACTGAATTAAAGTCCCAATAGATCAAGCCGAGGTAGTAGACCAAATCGTCTATCAACGTCCTCCACTTACTCCACTAGGTTGGCTAGAGCCTTGTTACTATAGTTCGCGCTACTGAGATCATCGTTGATTGGGAGAGATAAAGCTTTTGCGCTTGGGATCCTGAGCCAGCAACATTCTTGTTTTAAAAGACGTATAGGCAATTCTTGATTATGATCATATGGATCGCTTTTCGTTACTTTTATTTCCATAGGCATACATTGCAGTCTAACCAGCTTTCTTATTTTAGGGGACCGAGAATCCTTCTTTTGATCCCCCTCGAGCCTACTATCGTCTTTCGAATTAAGCTTCCGATTTAGTTGGTGCAGACGCTGAAGGATCAGCTGACACTAGATAGGAAAGGCTTTCGATCGAGAAGCTCTCGAACCTGTTCCGAAGTAAGTTGAGGATTCGGTTGGTGTTCCGACATCCCGAATCGAGGTGGCTCTAAACTCAGGTTTACCTACCTCTCTAGTTAAAGAGAGAAGATAGGGCTTCGAAATCTAATTTCCTCTCCTAAGTGCTTGCTGGTTCCAGACTCCCTATCTTGGTTGGCTGTCATTTCCAGAGGAGTTGGACTGCTTTCCACTGATAGTATCCAACAAGGAGTGAAGAGAGGAAAAGTTATCTCTAGCATATATTTATTTAACGGAATCCATCTTTCTTTTGATATCAATTGAACAGAGGCTTAGTTGTGTGATTCATATCCACCAGTGGATCAAGGGTAGGTTCTTAAAAGGCCTTCGAAAGGAAACTCCTGCAAATCCTGGAAGGATAAAAGTGTACCCTTGAGTTAAAGCGCGCCCTTGGTCCTATTGCAACTGCTTCTGATTCACTTGCTAACAGCGCTAGTCACCTCTTGACTTAGTAAACTACCCCATTCGTAGTGTCAAGCCTTCCCTTCCTCTACTGCTGGTCGACTAGACTAAGTCAACTTGCTCGTGGAAAGGCAGGAGCCTGGAAGCCAGGAAGAACGAGCCCTTAAATTCTTATATTCTGACTTCTTCTACCAAATGAGCATAGAAAGAAGGGTAGACGCTCCTTTAGCCATCAATCCATAACGAGACTTAGGTGATCCTATCTCTCTTATAGAGAGGGCGAGAAAGAGCTCCATTGAGCGCCAACTCCAGCATTCACACTAGAATCTACTTCCAACCTTTAACACTTGGTCGAGCAAGTCCAGAACTAGGCCCTTAACAGAACCAGGACTAGCCCTTTAGAGAAAAGCGAGCAAGATCCCTTCATCGGAAGGAAAGAGGAGAACGAGGACAGCTGACTACCGCTCCTGCCTTCTGGTACGAGTTTCAATTGGCATAACTTTCATTAAATGGATTAGCCTACCATTTTCCTGAGGGCCTAAAGTTTAGATAGAAAAGTCCTCTCTTTCTATTCATAGAGAATCCATCCTCAAACTAGAGTTCAACTCCGTCGTCCGATCTGAAGATGTTAGGTTCTTTTTAAATTCAAGAAAGCATGAAAAAGGAGGAAAGATAGTCATAAAACACAAGTAAGGTAGCATTTCACCAGCAACCATTGTCACTAGATATGGTAGATCCCTAGCTAAGGGAGACTTCCTCTTTTCACGACGAATTGCACGACTAAGCCCCTTGAGCACTTTAGCAAAGGACTTACTTTCAGAGAGGGTGCGTTATAGGGTGATGGAAGAGCTATCGATAGCTATCGTGTACTTGCTTTCTCTTCTTTCTTTTTGAATGACAGTTCATCAAAACAATTGCTAGATCGAGCACGCGACGCGCATAGTCTTAAGTTCAAGAGCGGGTTGTCTCCTCTTCAACATTTCTACTACTTCCTTGCCTCCCCTTTTCAGAGATCTCCTTGTTCTCTTCCCAGATTTTCCTCTACACTTTCGCCGCCTTCTTCATCATGTTGTTCCATCCTTCAGGGATGTTCGGTAGGTGTCCGGGCTTCCTAAAAAATCCTTCCGGCAAGAATGCTGCTTGAACATTGTAAGACATTGAACCGTCTCGCTCTTGTGAACACGGATCATAAGTGGCAAAAGCCGCCGGAATCCTAATGGATTGTCCATAAGCTCTCCTCGCTACTGTAAAAATTGCAAATTTATTTTTATACACTGGCGCAGATGATTGCCCCTAAGGCACCGATGGACCAACGCCTTCGTCTATCACCCGAATTTTGAGTAGTAGTGCCAGATCAAGCAGAGAGCGCTTTCAAGGAACGAAGTCATTTGAGTACTATAGTAGGTAGAGGTAAACTTCGTTCTAAAGAGGTATCCGACTCAACACAATCAGTCACTTAATAGGGCTTCTCACATTGGTCCGCGGCAAAGAAAGAGCAAACCAGGCAGAAACTAGATATGCTATTAAACACGGGGACCTCCCGGCTTTCTATTCCTATTCCATAATAAGCCCTACCTACTAGTATAGTACTAGGATCAGGCTTCATGTTCGTGTTCCAGAATGGGCAGCTAAAGCCTTTCTTTGAACCTTAGACTCATCTCTCAATCCACTTAATGTACGTGTTTAATTTTCTCCGGATTAAAACCAAATAAAAGACGTCCCGATCGATAAAGATAAACATAAAGAAGCGCGGCAAAAGGCTCTACAAATACTCACTAATTAGATAGGATAGGCCCAATCACTATTCAATCCTGGAAGCAAGCATTACGGCCAGTAAGACAACCAAAACTATGCTTCCCAAAAAGACTGCAACGTTCGGATTACTTGACTCCAGCTCACCAGCACTATGACTACTGCTTGCTTCAATGACTCCCGAACCATCATAGATAGCAAAAGTCATGTCACTCCTGCTCGGCGAATCAATCGCAAGTCCCAACCCAGAAAAAGAGGCAGAGTGAAAGGAAAGGTCGGATAATGGGCTACATGTTGGAATGCCTCTAAGGAGGAACTACACTGGCATTTGATAATATAAAAAGCCAACCAATTCAAATACAGGGCTTTTGATAGAGCCCTTTACAGGAGGAGATGCTCAGGGCGCGATAAAGCTCGTCACGAGACCGAGAAAGCTCATCAGTGGAAGAAATGTGTCACGTAGTCTCGATTTCTCAGTTAATAATTATGAATATCTCCCATAGATTGAGACTGAGAGATTTCAAGTAAGGGAGGCCTGCCTTAAGATTGACAACAGGTCGGTCGATATCGGTACTGGTTCAGCCTGTGAGGGATTCATTCAGTAAGGAGGGGCTCTAAATCCGCCTAGGGGAGAGAATAAAAGTAAGACCTTTGAGCACTCAAGATGAGAAGAATCCCGCTGTCCAGTCTCATTCCCATTCTCTTTGAAGCACAGATCTCATCTCTTTTCAATGCAAAATAAGGGCATTTATCTCAAGTTATAGAGGGCAAACACACACCTGTCTAACGTCAGTTTCGCTGTACTGGCATTTCGCTCTCATCGATGGAACGAAAAGATTTAGTTGACTTAATGACTGGTCTAGGGTGAGAATAGCATGTGTTCTCTTCAAACTAGGTTTTCATGGGCGGGCTATTGAGAAGAATGAGGTTCTCATATCAGAATCCCTATTCAAACGAGGGGAGAAGGAACTGTTAACGAACAGTAGGTGTTCTCTTCAAAGCAAGCAAGACCGGCGAAGGGTTAAAGCGATTCTTTTTAAAAGAGTCTTCGTTGAAGTGAGCTCCTGTCTAATAGTAGACAGGCAGGTACGTGCTCCGATATAAGGGGGTCAGCTCGGCAAGTAAAGGATATAAGGAAAGAAGCTCATAAAGTCATGACATGCAACCGAGCAAATAGAACCTTCCTCTCTGCAAGCAAAGAAAGAAGAAGGTGAGCGATTGTAAGGAGAGGAATGGAAGTGAGAAGCGGCGGATGGGTCGGTCTAGTTCAAAGCCTAAGCTAAAATTGGTCTAGTTCAATAAGCGTACGATTGGTGAAGCTATGAATCGACAGATTTTGGAGTGAAATAGACGTTGGAGTGTGAATCGGTAGATTTCCAGTGCGGGAGTTCGAGGTAGTCTTTCTTTGATTCTGGTTTCCGATCTAATCATGTGATTCTTTCAATCAGCATGCTCTTCTCCGATGTATTCTTTTAGGCGAAGAAGCGGTTTATCCGAGAGGGGTTACTTACCAGAGAGTTTGGCTTGGTCTTGCTTTCTTCTTTGTTGAGCAGTTATCTAATTCGTCCTCATTGCCAATCTTTACTCCAGCTTCAGACCTGTTTAAAGTCTCCGTAATGTCCGAGCGTTAGCAATCCTCTAATTGTGGTCTTAGAGCTCTCTAGAGCCCTTAAGATTAAATGGTTTTGCAATCATGCTCCTCTATCCATTCTCGACTTAATCCTCTCTAGCTTTGGTTCGTATTGGGAGTGTTCTCCTTTTGGCGGGGGCTTGCCTCCCATCTGGTACTTATGTGGTAGGTGGGTTATTGAAGGTGGATAGGTTTTTGTAAGAATAAGTTTAAGGATCAAGATCGGTAGAAAGATCAAGATCGGGAAGAGCTTCTCTTCGAAGGTGCCGCTGAGGAGCTCTGTTCGGTACCCTCCGGCTCGTAGTTGAGAAGAGCTTTAGTTTAGGAAAGGGCTAAAGGGGTGCGATCCCTCTCGTTGAGAGTCAAGGGTCTCCAGGAGTAGAAGGCACATCCTGGATCTATTAAGCCGGCAAGGGTTAAGCATTGGCTTTCACGACCGCAAAGGGGCCATCTCTCAGTCGGAGTAGATAGAAAGGATCTTCTGATAAATCCAGAGATAATTTCGATTCCATTAGTAATGAGGATTCGGAATATCACACATTGATCAATCAAAGAGAGATTCAACAAAACAACTAAAAGAGAGATCGATTCTTTGGGATCCTTCCGGGAACAAACAGAGATAGAATCAGACCGATTCCCGAAATGCCTTAAAGGATATTCCTTTATGTCCCACCTTTAGTAAGCATCTTGTTGCTTATTTTTTGCCCGCCCCGCGCTTAAGAGTGCTTGTAATGATTAACCTCTATCATCGACTTCCGACTCTGTAGGCTTGTAAGCCTCCTCTGTCCCAACTTTATTCTTCTAACTAAGAAAGCATAGGCAAATATCTTATTATAATAGAATTCCTTCAAAGATGCTTTTCTCCTCTAGCCACAGACATGCTTGACTACCACTACCTTCACTATCAAGCCAAGAAGGGTAATTAGTAACACAGGCTCGGTGGCAGAAGATAAGGCCAACTCAGTATTTTAGTAAATAAGCACCTCTACTAATGCGGGTGGGGTTCCAGAAGTGGACCTCGATCCAACCGAAAAACTCTTGTGTGAAAAAGAAACTCTCTTTTTAAAAGTTCTGTTAGGTTCTTAGTAGCAATAGGTGACCTTATACCAATCCCGATCCATTAGATTTGTTCGGAAAATAAACGATAGACAATAAAACATCTCGGAAATCTGGGGGTAAGTTTTGTGGATATTATTCGCGCAATGCGCGAAGTTCCCGGAAAAAGGGAGATTTTGTCCCCTCTCTATCCAACTGGGCGAGTCGGTTTGTAAGAGTCTCTGGCCGATATTCCCACTTTTTTTTTGTTAAAATGGAGTCTCCCAGACCAGAAGGCTGGTTCGGTTTTCAACCCAGAAAGGGTCTGGGTCCAGCTCGGCCATCCGAGATATAACCTGACTTTTGAGGTTAATCAAAGTTCTAATCTCATCTATGGGGGGCTGCCACCCCCTCTTTTTAGAGGCAGCAAAGAGAAGTCTTGTATTGATCTTCTCAAAGACTTCCCCCAGTGGCCCTTCTGGAACTTGCCCAGGCTGCGCAGCCTCTGGTTGAGGTGCGGGCTCTCCTCCGGGCTGTTCCAAGTCCCTAAAGATAGACTCCCCGCTTATGCCCGGGGAATTTCTTTCGAGCGCACCAGGAAGCCGCTGCCCGACTCCCTGAGAAGGCTGCGAATTTATTTATTCCCCAGGTTCGGCGGTATTTTGAAACCAGCCAGAGAGACCCTCAAAAAATAATCAGAAGGATTGTAACCCCCCCCGGCCCCACTAGCATCCATCATCATCGATGTAGAGGGGAGGTCTGTAGGCCTGACGCCTATAGAAATAGACAACCACTCCAACAAAAGATTGAAGGCCGTAACTTCCAACGCACAAAATAGGAACCCCAGAGAGAGGAACACCGAAGCCAAGGCCAGCCAAAGCCCAAAGGAAGACCCACTTGAGTATAGTGTTAATGAAAAAAGTGATAAAGCGGGTTTCGTCTCATTTTCCGGAAAGCCAGTCATACTATTCCACTTTAGCTAAGCTAATGATGAAACGGGATCTGGATTTGTCTGCAGATGATGATGTCCACTCCTGGCTCGATGCGCTTAACGAAAGGGAACGAAGTCTCTAGATTAATTAATAAAGAATTTCCTTCGTCATTAAGCAGCATCCTTTAAGTGAGTAGGGGTGCGCCGGACCGCCGACGAATAATAGGTACCCCCACACCCCAGGCAGAGTTAGTGAGCCGTGTAATAGGCGACCATTTCGCGCGGTTCGGGGGGCACTTGAGTCAGCCGCCGGCGCCCGACTGCGTCTTGACCCCTATCCAATTTTTGGGCCAATTCCCCCTTCGTACTACCAAAAAATGAGATTCTTGCCGAATCCGAGTTTGCTGCTCCAACCATTACCAAACTTATACCTATTCTGTTTAGTACTTCAGGTGCTTCTGTTGCGTATAATGTAAATCCCGTAGCGGATCAATTCCAACGAGCCTTTCAAACAAGTACTTTTTGTAATCGACTCTATAGCTTCTTCAATAAACGCTGGTTCTTCGATCAAGTTTTGAATGACTTTCTAGTCAGATCGTTCCTGCGTTTCGGATATGAAGTCTCATTCGAAGCTTTAGACAAAGGTGCTATTGAGATATTGGGCCCTTATGGTATATCGTACACATTCCGACGATTGGCCGAGCGGATAAGTCAACTTCAAAGTGGATTTGTTGTGCGAAGAGTGCGTTATGACCCGTGGCCGCCTGCCTGGTCTGGTGGGGTCCTCCGTTGTGGGTAAACGGGAAACCCGACTCTACGAACCCGAGGAAAGGCTGCACAGCAGTAGTAGGGGCGTGAAGACCGGAGCTTTTTGTAGTGCTAGCAGGAATGCAAGTGAATGAATCCCATCCCCTAGCGAGTGAAGTGCTTACGCCCCTTTAGATTAGAGATAGGGGCGCGCTAGCGTTATAATAATAATAGAAAGGTTAGGGGGCTGAGAAAAGCTTGCTGTCTACTTCTCTTCACTGCCCCGTTCTGTAACTTCCTTCTTTAGTCCGTCCACGAGGCTGTAAAAGAGAGAGGGCGGCTATATAGCGGAGTCGTTTCGGTTGTATGCCACGAGGTCCCTATGGACAGGGGGACAAGTGAATCATCGCTTTTGGGCGCAGGCAGCCCTCTACCATCCATCCCATTGCATTCCATCGTCTCGTATTGTACTGTACCGTACCAGATACATCTATTGAGTGAGAGAAAGGTAGCTTCTCTATAGATATATTATTCATTTTTTATATTGATAGGGATCCCCAGATTCCCGTCACTACGGATTGATTGTCTCTACCTAACTACATGGTAGTGGTCTAGGGAGCGCAATTGCTAGAGCACGGGAGAATGAAGAGTAATGATTTCAGCAAGAGCAGCCGGACGGACTACTATAGTGAGTCCTGTGACTACTAGAGTAGAGTTGAGTCAAAAGGTATGGTATAGCAGCCTTTCCGAGCGAGCCTCTGGGATCTCCTGTAAACCCCCATGATGTGGTAAAGGGAGGATATTAGGGGAAGCAGTGAGTGGAGATTCCCCTGCAGAGAGCCGGATGAGGGGAGACCTTCACGTCCGGTTCGGAGGGCGGGGATATCCCGACCCTACTATCATTATGCCTTTGCAATGTTACTTGGTTCAACTCTATTTGTGACCTTTTCTCGTATGTGGGACTCTCTATCTTCTTGGGTAGATAATCGATCGTCTTTCATTTTGATAGTTAGTAGTATTTATTATAATAAGTCAATAAATAAGAATAAATAATAATAGAACTGGAGGAGCTAAAAGCCGGGATGGCTTGGTAAGCAAGCAACCTGTTATGTAGGCGCCAACTCCCATTTCTTTCTCTTCTTTCTTTTTGAAAGTCACGATCAGAATGAAAGGTAGTTCGCTGGGCCTGTATTTTTATCCCAGAGGTGCTGGTTCGACTCCAGCTCGTGAGAAGGCTTTTTTTTTTGTCATATCCCTTTGTCTCGCTTGTTCTTATTCAGTTCCTTTGTCCTTCCATCGCTCAACTATTTGTTTAACATAGAATTCGCCCGATATAAGATTAGTACCAACTGGGATCATAAAGCGGATTGGGCTAACGGAAAGGGAGGAGTCAGTCGTTCTGCCATCGATTACAGGCAAACCTTCCCCGAGCTACAGCCCTCACTGTCGATTCAAGACACAAACAACTACCTGTACCACAACCACTGGCATATGCGGTATGCGGGTGTCAGGTCTAGGTCTAGATGGAGGTTCTCGTTCCAGTTCTATTTATAGTTGAAAACAACAAATTAAAATTTAATCACCAAGTGGATATCTCGAGAACTAAAGGTGCCAAGCCTCGGATTCGACTTGAAATGAGGATAAGGCTTCCAGCTAGATATGTATGATTCACCCGGTACCTGGTATTGGTAGTAGCATCAGTCTCTTTCCCCTCCCTCTGTATGAGTTGAGAGGCTGAGGGGAAGTCTACTAACTATAGGGCTACTCCACCTGACTCACGGTCGCTCCACGGGAAACCACCACTAGGAGACGAAGCAAGCCGAGGGTTTCGAGGCAGATATCGCCATGACACGGTAGTAGGGAAACCGGTCCTTGTAAGCAGCACTAGAGAGGGGATAGAGACTCGAGACTTCAAACTAATGTCCTTCTTCCTCTGAGCCAGGTTCCTTGTAGAGTCTATCTACTAGAGACATTAACGGTGCTCACCCGGGGTTGGTAAAATTCAATACTCGAATGGAACGCCCTCCATCGTACAGTTCGGCGGACACGGAAGAGCTAGTTCATAGGGCTCGTGCAGTCATGGGACCGACGGTGAAAAGCTCGGGATGATGATGGGGCTAGCAACAGGTCCTCAAAGAAGCTAGATCTCTTGGGCGCTTTGTTTCCTTGTAGCCAAGTCATACTCATTCCGTACGACGAAGGATTGGGCCTTCGAGGTCGGAACTCATCACATTACTGGGTAGATCAGTTGGGGGATAAGGGTTTTAGTTCAATAAAGGTGCTTCTCATTATATCGAATAATAAGTTAGGCCTGTAGTGCTCCGGGATTCTAACCCGTTCCCTGGTAGTAGAGAGAGAGATCCGCATAAGCCGTGCTGGGGAATACCTGCTAAGTAACTCGAAACTGGTAACTATAGCCCGCTCGCCTTTCGCTACTCTAAGTCAGCATGTCCCTTCTTTGGCAAAGGCTACTCGCTCGCGGTAGACTTTGCTAGCTTGATTGCTGGCTCTAAGCCTACCTCCTTGACTACATCCTGATAACCGCCTGCCTGTCTTGACAGAATAAGCAGTGCAGTAAGCGTCTCCGGACATAGAAAGTAGGCAATCACTTTAACTTCGTTAGCGGTGTAGGTTTCAGTCGTAGTTTCTGGTATCGACACAGACAGTGGGAAATCTCTATACGATTGAAGTCAGTGTGCGCAAGACAAAGTATAGTTTTGACTTTGAGTTCCTCTTATAATAAAATAACATCTAAGAAGCATTCCACAGTCGTAGGTACTCAATTCAATTGGATTGAACTGCTTGAGCAGGAGCTTTGGACTCGACGAGGTATTGGGTGCTTGCCCTATTGAGAGTCTCTTCCATTCTCTCTTCACCAGACAGATAGACAAATAGGCAATCCGATAGAGAGATTATGGCTTCCTCACTATCAGCAAGCTCCCACAGGCGATGAACTACTTCCGACTTCTTCGGTTTGTAGCCATACCGTATAGAGTGCAAAATACCTTTGTTTGGGAGTAGCTAGATTAAAGCAAGATAGCTGCGGATTCTGTTCATAGAGAGCCCCATTCCTCACTCACAAGCTCTTTCTCAGCCCCTGGTTGAACCTAACGAGTGCATTCAGTTTAATGTCCAAAATCAGTTGAAATTGAAAGGACGTACAATCGGCGAGAAATGAAGTTCCTTTACTTAGGGCTTTAAGCCCTTCTTGCCCTAAGTCTAATCCCTAATCATGCGCAACACATGGACTTTAAGTCCTGCTTTCAGGATTTGATGCTCTTTTGAGACAGCTTTCAATAGAACATAGAGCTCTGCCCTTCTGGCTGTCCTAACGAGTTCACTGCCTTACTTAAACGGAACAGTTAATCGTAGAGCAGGAGGAATTATTTCTTTCTGTCCGCTAGTCAGGAATGGAATCGGACGCTACGAATACGAATTATTGGGGGAATTTTCGATATTAGACAAATAGGGCACTAGAACGCTATTCTTCCTCCTTCCCCGCTTAGGCCTTAGGGGCTTAGCTTAGGACATTAGCAGTAAGACTTCCGCAAGGTAGCAAAAGAAGGAGCAGCAGTGGAAATCACAGTAGTTGTAGCAAAATAATTGGCACGCTAGGCCCCCTCTCTAAGATAAAATAGGGTAGGCAGGCTACTTGAATGGACATCTGAGATGGCATCAAGCCGAGCACAAAACTGATCTGGGCTGCTAGTAAGGAGGGCTGTGAAGCCTTCTAGCATAAGTGATGCCTTCCCAAGGTACTGGAATTGGGGAAACTCGACCGTGGAGATAAGAAAACCTGTCCTTAACGGGATGGTGCCCGAACCAAGAGCTAGTCCAGATTGCTTTGATAAAGATTTACCATTTCTGTGTACTTCAATCCCTCTCTCTATCGGATGATAATCGCAAATGTTGGTTCTCATTGTGAGAGAGCCAGGCAAATGGGATTTATGGGGATGAGTCTATCTCCTATAGGCTTATTTTTTTTATCCCTATAGAGGGAAAGACGTTGGGGGTGGGGAATTAAAATTACGACAGCTCGTTAGAGAACTTGACACTATCTATGATAATCTTTCTATTTGGTTTATTCCTATAGAGTACAAAAAGAAAAAGGAAGCAATAAGCACTCAGAGTTAGTATTAGCTTGCCATGCCAAGCAGGTAAAGTAAGAGAATAGCTTATAAGGAGTCAAGAAGATAGGAGGGAGGATAGCTATGATCCTGCCAAGGTTTTCAAAAAATAACGAAAATTTTATAAAGCTGGAAGCTTGGAATCCAAGTAGTTCTAGGTCTCCGTTTTATTCAGGTAAAGTCTCCGAATATAGCTGTTACTGATAAGGTAGAAAAGCAAGGTTAGTTGTCGGTTTGGTAGTACATCGGAAGGTAGCAGAACGAAGTATAGCGAATGCAAGAGTAAAAAAAAGTGTTTTAGATACTGAAGCAGGTCGAGAGCCAGACAGGCTAACGAGCGAGTGTAGTTGCTTCAAAGCGGGATATGAAAAGGAACCGCAGCTAGGATAGTAAGGACTGTCCTCACTGAACCTGAAAAGAGATTTAATCCATTCGTCCGGGGAAGTGAAAAAATATTTCAAGGCTAGGGTTTTGGTTGCCCAAGACGTGATGAAGGGGTATCGGGAAGGAATTTAGCGAACAAGCTATAGCACTTGAGAATGAAGGGGGGAAAAAGCCACAACTGGATGATAGCAAGCCTGGGCTTACGTCGGGAAAAAGAGCGCTGCCTATTCATGTTCAGGTACGAAGTGTGAGTTCTGAAAAAACGAATAAACGAACTCGACCAGAAGGGGAATGGACTCAGGTTCGAGTTCTTATAGTAGAATGAAGATCGAGTGAAGGCCTTTGAAAAATGCAAAAGCTTCAGGAGCCAGGAGAAAGGAAAGAATAGTTACTTCCTGGGAGGAGGCGTAGGTGATAGGAAGCTAATCAAGGACAGGCTGAGGATTCGAACAGCTTTAAGAGAGAAGAGTAAGGGGGACCTTCAAGGAAGAAGTGAGATAAGCTAGGATGCGTGTGATAGAGTAACCCTAGCGAGTATAAGTGGATCAGCGCTTCTTTCTGACCTGACGCAGTGCCCTTCATTCAGGGTTTCAAGGATCGGTATCGAGGAATCCCTGACTTGCCTTTTATTTCATTTCATTTCAGGTATGAAACAAATAGCAGTCCTGGTCTATAAGTAGAAAGGCTCAAGGAAATGCGAAGTATAGAGAGTATAAGATAAGCTAAGATCTAGACTCACAGATACCAACGAGCGGGATTAGCGCGGGGGAGCTTCAGGAGACTGATAGATGATAGGTAGGTGGGTGGGAAATCAAGAGAAGTGACAAATGATACTCTTAATGGATTTGTCCATTTTCATCCTTTTGAATGGGGCAAGAGCCAGCCCATTCTTATAGCATCCAAGGTAAAGAAATGCCCATGGCAGCTCTTAAAAAGATAGGAGAGGAGTGTGAGTCAGTCGAGTCGAGAAGCAACTCCTTTATAAGTAAAAAAAGTTTTCATTTTAATAAAGGGCGATTTCCAAGTTTCAAGGAAGAGTGGATTAGCCTCGAATATCTTGATCCACTAGAAAGAGAATTACCAGATACGAATACAAATACAGTTGGAGATCAATAAGCCAAAAGCTTTAAGAAAGCTATTGTAAGGTCAGATTACAGGAAGAGCACAGGTCAGTCTTATTCATAAGTTCCCTTCCCGTCAGGTCAGGATAGGGCGAAAGTTGCTTTGTATTAAACGAGTGATTCAGAGTTGTCTTGCCTTTCTAAATTCAAGCATGTCTGTTATGCTAGTTCATCTATAGAACGTCAAGACCTTGTCTTCCGTAAGCTAGATACCGAGAAAGTAGATTAAGGTCATACTTTTTCCTTAGAAAAAAGCCCACCCACGTCTGGGTCAAAAGTTTGTCTGCCCATTAACAACAATAAAGCCAATTCATAGCGCAAGGAGGATAAAGGAAGGGTAGGAGCTATCCAGTAGAATGCTAGGAGACAAAAGCAAGAAGAGGACCTCGCTACACGAATTGAAAGGAAAGCTCGGACTTATAAAAGGCTTCGAATAACATACATAATCTCGTTCATTTTTCCTCCAGCAAGGAGCAGAGCCAGTTCAACTCATGAAATGGATGCTTTCGTAGGGGCTTTATGCCTTTTTATTCCTAAAGCTAGAGTTGGCCTGACCGGCTTCGCAGGATCATTTCCACTCTGTAGGCCGCTCATTCCTAAATAGTAAATAAAGTGCCTTTTCGATTCTTCCTTCCTGCTTGTGTGCTTTCCCTAGGAAAATTGACTCATTCTAGCTCTCCTCTACTTCAACCACTAAGCGCTTCGCTCCTTTAATTAAGAATATAAAATAGAGCCTTTTTGGCATGAACATATAGCATGTGTGCCGTGAGGTCAATCACTGTCAGTTCTTCTTTCGAAATTGTCGAATATGATGAAGAGCTCTTCTCGGCTTGAGGCTTCTTTTCAAGCTGAGTAGAAATTTCATAAGAGAATAAAGTCGCGTAGAAAGGATTTGGATTCGAGGCTTGCTAAGTGAAGTCAACAAACAAATAAAAAAAGCTTTATCCGAGAAAGCGTCTGTTCACGTCAGGGTCCGCAGGAGATGTAGTCACTTTGACTTTTATCGAGATTGGGTTGGTATTCAGTATACTCATGATCTTTATTTTTTTTTCCGGTATGCCGCTCCGCCAGCAAGGAGTGCCACGCACGAGCGGAGCGAAAACAAAGCTGGGGGAATTCTTCGTTGGGAGAAATCCTTTGATTGCGTCTTGAATATAGATCCATGTCTTTCTTGTTCCACTAGCTAGGACAAAATTATCAGATGTCCCTTTCGTTATCGTTATTACAACCTTCTTTTTTGATGTCAAAGACCAGAAGCTGTGCGCTAATTCTCATTGGATCTCGGTTGTTCTTAACAGCGATGGCTATTCATTTAAGTCTTCGGGTAGCACCATTAGATCTTCAACAAGGTGGAAATTCTCGTATTCTTTATGTACATGTTCCTGCGGCTCGGATGAGTATTCTTGTTTATATCGCTACGGCTATAAACACTTTCTTATTCCTATTAACAAAACATCCCCTTTTTCTTCGCTCTTCCGGAACCGGTACAGAAATGGGTGCTTTTTTTACGTTGTTTACCTTAGTTACTGGGGGGTTTCGGGGAAGACCTATGTGGGGCACCTTTTGGGTGTGGGATGCTCGTTTAACCTCTGTATTCATCTCGTTTCTGATTTACCTGGGTGCACTGCGTTTTCAAAAGCTTCCTGTCGAACCGGCTCCTATTTCAATCCGTGCTGGACCGATCGATATACCAATAATAAAGTCTTCAGTCAACTGGTGGAATACTTTGCATCAACCTGGGAGCATTAGCCGATCTGGTACATCAATACATGTTCCTATGCCCATTCCAATCTTGTCTAACTTTGCTAACTTCCCCCTCTCAACCCGTATCTTGTTTGTTCTGGAAACACGTCTTCCTATTCTATCTTTTCCCGAATCTCCTTTAAGGTATGAAATAGAAGCTCGAGAAGGAATAGCAAAACCTAGTTTACTTCCCAGCTCAAACTGAACGCGATGTAATCAAACTTATGGTTGACGCCGTAGAGAATATAAAGCCCATATGCGAAGTGGAAAAGTAGGAGTAGCAGGTACTATTTAGGATGCCCCTGATTGTAGCCAGGGATCGTCAACGAACCTTAGCTATTCGTTGGATCCTTGAAGCAGCTTTCAAACGACGTATAAGCTACAGGATAAGCTTAGAGAAATGTTCATTTGCTGAGATACTGGATGCTTACCGAAAGAGGGGAATTGCACGTAAGAAAAGGGATAATCTTCATGGACTGGCTTCCACCAATCGAAGTTTCGCGCATTTCATATGGTGGTAAAGTGAGACCACATAAAGAGCTCTCTGATCCTCATTCAGTCAGATTCTTCAGTAAGATATGGTTTTACCCTTTTCCTTTTTGTTTGAATCTTAATTCATTGAGTATGAGGAATCCAAAAGCAGTAAGACCCCGATACAACAATAAGACAATAAAATTTTGTTACCTACACCTAATTCAAGACCGGTTAATGCAAGAACTATAAATAAGAATATATACAGAAAAGGCCATGACCGAAGGAGACTACAACCTAGTTATGATTTGAAGCCCGGCTTTATTTTTACCTTATTACCTATTATGGTAAGGGCAACCCTGTTGTCGACGGAATTCGTCATCGGTGAAATGCGAGTAGAATTCACGATAGATTTCTTAATTGCGGCCGCTTAGGTTTACTTGTTCTATAAATAACGTCAGACTTCCATCCATGAGATGGCGCGGATAGGCATGTTCAAGGGAGCTAAGCGGGGAAACCTTCTCCTGAATGAAGTCGTAGGCTTCCTACCAACTATTTGAATAGGGAGATAGCTCCATAATTCGAGCAAGATTCTGCTCATCAAGCATCAGATTGAAGAGTTTATCCAGCAGACCGGCCTTTTTATCTAATACGCGTAGTTCGAGATACTCTCGATCAAAGATTTCCCAGTAGTGATCTACGTTTAGGGCTTGATCGAAGTGCTCTCGAACCAGCCTCGCGTAATCTCCCGGGTTATTATGAGGGGGGATATTGTAGTAATGCTGGTTCTCGAGAACCCTAATTCGCTCATATATTTCCGCTTCATTTTCTGCTGCGATAACATTTCGAAAAGTAGCCAGAGACTCGTAACTTGACGACGATTCCAACGCCGGCAGATTGGAACTGTCAGCGCCGTTGTCGAAACAGCAAATCCACTCAAAGTCCAGAGGCTGAGACCCCCCACAAGTCAGTCCAAATTTACTATATGAAATAAAGAGAGTATGAAATGAATATAGAGCCAATAAAGAACAATTAACACAATCAAACTTAAATTTTAGTAAAAAGGGGGAATGCCGCAGCTCTATAAAGACTAAGATGTTATGTTTATATTACATTACCGAGCTAGCTGGTAATTAAATCCAAAAACTGAAAAACCTCGTTGCATAACCAACTATTTTGTCCATATAACATAACATAAACATATGAATCCTTGATAAAGCCTGGGATGTGAATAGCCTCGTCCCCAATCACTGTCCGAACAAGGCCCGGCATGCTCCATTCTGGGGGTAATTGCTTACCGGCTCTCACCACCCACTCTGCGTATTCATCACAGATTCGATCAAATACCCGCTCTAACTCAGGTGGAGCGCTTTGCGCGTCCGACCTAGTTGAAGAAAGAGTTGAAGAGGTACTTGACAAGAAAGATGGCCTCTCAAAAAAAAAAGAGAGACTCATTCTTGCTCTAAAAATTTAGAAAGACTTGTCTCCAATTTCCGGTTGGTCCAACCAATAAAGACATGGGAGTCTTTGGGCATTGCTTGGGCCGACTTAAGTAAAGACTGGTTACCTAGTGATTTACAACCACCCTCACTGCACACTGTCTATATCTGTCTACTATTGATTCAGGTGCAAAAATAAAAAGAGCTGATTATCAAACTTCCCCTTCTTCCTCAAAGCACTTTGACTCTTTAAGAACGGGAGTGACAGTGGTCGAAGCTAGTGAATTGAATACCAGACGGGGTATAAGGTTCTTTTCCTATTGAATCAGATCTGGCATTAGTAGGAAAATAAAATAGGATACCAGATATTCCGACTACATGAAATAGAGCACCGGATAAGCCCCCAAGACTATCACTGGAGGTGTAAAAATGAGGAAATATCGCATCTATGCTTTGCGGATGATCTCATGGTGTTCAGCAATGGTGACTTATAATCTATTGCCATTATCAACAATGTCCTCCATATCTTTCAACATCTTTCTGGTCTCACCCCAAATAAATCCGGCTAAGAGTGAGGTTTTCATTTTATTTTTTGTAAAGGAAACCACAAAGAATCAGATCACGAACATGCTGGGTTACAAGGAAGGAAAACTTCCCGTAAGGTAATTAGGGGTACCCCAACTTACGACAAAGCTCAAAGCTAGTGATTGCAAAGTACTTGTGGACAGAAAACCATCCAAACTTCAACATTGGACGGGTAGAAGCCTCTCCTACGCTGGCCGGTTACAGCTGATAAACTCCATCCTTTTCTCCATGCAAGTTTCCTCATTCTCCCTGGAAAAGTAGTTAAACAACAAGTAGAACAGCTAATGCGCTCCTTTCTCAGGGGTGGGACGGTACCTCTATCTATCTACGCAATATAGGAGTTCCATTCCAAAACGTACAGCACGGCCTTCCACGCCACCCAAACACCTATCGTCAGTCAACCTTCCCATCAGCCATTGCTCCACCAGCAGTCAGTTCTGCTCCTTTTAATTCCGGGGCTACGGTTCAATAAGTTTTAAAATTAAAAAAAAAGAGTGTTCCTCGGGCGGCACAAAACTAGAGATGTAGAATCACATCTTACGACATATGTACTGAGGAGATCATCACTGGGAGACATGGTAACAAGCCTGGTAACCAGTTTCCTCCAATGTGGTCAACCTACCCAGATAAAATGTTGGCATACCAATCAGGGTTCCAGTGAAGAAGGACTTGCTATAGCAGATTGGAACGGCTTTACTCTCTCTATATACGATACGATATTTTAGTCGCTTCTTTCTTTTTTTTATTGAATTGCAAAGCCGAAAGCAAACAGACCAACAAGCAAGAACGATTACTGATTCCCTTACTTACCCTAATCCCCAGGTTGCTATATCTAAAGCATCCGAAATGGATCCGCCTCCTTAATAGGGAAAGCCCTTTCCTTCTTGATACTCGTTTTTATCCCGTATAACCAGGTCTTGTGTTCGGCGAACAATCCTGTTTTTTTATCCATCCGTTCCTGCTGCCTTGAAGGAATTCCCCTTCTTTTTCTTTGGCCAGAAATGGGGGAGACGGGAACTATGCCAATCCCCAATCACCAACTGAAAGAGAAACAAAACTTGAGAAAATAAGTCAATCGATCAGCAAGACATGAAGCCAGGAGCTACTTTTCTCTTAGATTGGAGACTCAGGGGATTACTAGAAAGAGGTCAGCTACTTAACCTCTCAAAACGAGAGCTCCAGGGGATATAAGATAAAGATGGTAGGCTAAGACAGAAGGAGTTCAAGTTAGATCCGCTAAGATCGAGTTGAGATTCCTAATTCAAGTAAGGGACTGAGTGGGCCGTTGGCTATGCTATTGAATGCGTTGTCGGAAGGATGGGAGGATAGAATACCGAGACTAGCTGCCGGAAAGAGCTCATTAGAGGCATTCCACTTTCTTCCAATGAGATGTCTTACGCTTCATGATGGCATTTAGAGGGCTCTGCTCTGTAGCCAGAGTTAAGTAAGGAGCGAGGGATAGAAGGGATTCAAAAGGAAAGACTAAAGTAAAGTTTTGCAATAAAAAGAACTTATTAATCCAGCTGCCATTTCGCTAGATACCAGAAAGAGAAGAGAGTTGACGTTGAGGTGGCACATCTCGACCGATAGGGCGAGGAAAGGCAAGAGAGCAGAAGAATCCACCTTATAGGACCTACGGCATCCTAAGGGACTAGCTCTTCCAACCTTTCTTTCAAGTAGCTCTTCCGCTTCTTCCTTATACAAGAATTAACCTATCCTTGCCCAGCTCATCTCACGGAAGGAAACTATTGAGCCCCGCACTTCAAGATACTCTAACTCTAAAAGAGGCATTTCATATCTATCTTTCGTGCTAACAGAAGCCAACTACGGTATATCATCATACAATTGACATTGCCTTAACATCTAGTTTACGTAAAAAAGTATCGACAAAAAGGTGCATTGATGCCACGGTCCTACTGAAGTTCTCTACAGGCTAGCGTACTACAGGGAAAGGAGGAAATGTTCATATTTGAATCTCTCCAGAAAGAAAAATAGACTGAGCTTTCGAGGTGGAGAAACTGCTCAGCGTGCGTTAGAATGACTTTGTCTCAGTGGAAGAGGGCAGAGAGTTTACACGAATTAAAGACAGGATAGGCCCAAGCAAAGAGCAGGCTTCACGAATGCTTAGCTCAGAACCTAAACTGCTGGCTTTCTCGCATTGAAGGTATCTGTTGAGGGAATCTATCCCAAAGGTAGGCCCAAGGCTGCTTAATGAGCGCCCCTTGAAAGAACAAGAGCTGCATTCATTCCACCTGCGGAAGTCTCTTAACCACCTCTAAATGTCCCCTTTTGGCTAGTATTATCAAAAATATAGAAAGAAAAGTGGGGGCTTAATAGAGCTTGCATCTAAGGCGAGGGAGTGAGATGAATCTCTTTCTTTTCGTCTCGTTAAGTGGCCTTGAGCCTGAATTCTGGCACAAGAGATAGTCAGACTGTCTCTTCTCTTCTAAGGTGTGGGCTTGCAATAATTAAGTAGTAATAAGTCCTCGAATCGGGAAATGAGCTAGCCTTAAAGGAAATATTTTTATAACCTTAAGTCTCTTTCATGAGCTCAGCTTTAGTGCCACGTTCAAGCTCAAAGCAGGGAAAGGCGGGTATGAACTCATACTAGTTAGCCTGGATTGGCACCTCTTCTCGGAAAGATTCCACTCGATCTAACTCAAAAAATGAATCTTTCACTGGATAAGGAAGAGTAAGGTTAGCAAGTCCTCAAGCAGCTTCTAGCACCTAATAAAATCGTTTAGAGTAACCTAACTTCCAAGCATGCATGAGATTCTATCTTATATATAAAATGCACTTAAGCTGTAATAATAAGATAATCAGTATCATTCTATTTCCAGCTAAGAAAGCATGTTGAATGATCTAGCTTCCCAAACGAGCTCACAAGCGAGTGGAACGGAGTAAACAATAAATAGAGCATAGAAGTGGAATATCTTCTATTTACGTGCTGGTGATTGAGCTGGAGATAAAGTATCTTCCTCTCCTTTACTTACAGTCGAGCTCTATTAACATAGACCCTATAGCTTAGCTCGAGTAACTACGTGCCTTTAGCTCTAGTTCAGTTACACTTATTAACACGAAGGCTAGTGCTAGTTGAGATCAGGGACGGACTCTAACTGCCCCGCTGGCCGGAGGGAAAAGAACTCCATAGATTGAGTAAATTTACACAAACAGAAGGAATATTGGCCTATTGATCTTGACCAGCCTCGACAGGTTCCACAGCATTTGTAATTAATTTCAGTTGCAGAAGTATGGTAGAAGTTTGTGCAACTGCAGGCTCGGCTTAGTAGGTAGCAGTCCCTAGGTCAGACTTTGAGTTTTATTTATTTCCATCTTAGAGGTACGTAGTTCTCGACTGTAAAGGAGAGGATGGAAGACTTAGCAACTTAGCAATTACGTAAGCTTTTGAATTACAAGTAATTCTTACGGAAAAGCTTTGGAATACCTTATAGTTGCAAGCAAGAGCAGAGCGAAGGTTCGGAGATCTCGAGCGAAGCCAGGAAACATAAAGTCTGATTATTAGCCTTACCATTACAGTGAGCGAAGAAAGTTACCTAGACTAATAAGGCGAGACTTAGGGACCTAGCTAGATTAACTAGCACCGTCTACTCTCACAGCGGATAGGGATTCCGTTCCCTTTCTAACTGTAAGAGCTGCTACGGATATAAGTCCCACAGATCCCCTTCTCGAGCTTATTCTTTTAAGAGACTGATGCCAACTATGAATATACGATCGAATGCGCTCTTGTCTATTTTAGACTTCTGACTTTTTTTTGATCTTTGAAGCCTTCCCCAACGGAACAAATGCTGCTGCTCCTTCTGTTCAGAGTTCGCATGACTTCGCTCTCGTTGTGCGTGGACTTCCTAATCGAACTAAGATGGATCGGGCTGTTGGCTCAGAGAAGGTTTTATCGGGGAAGGAATAAGAAAAAGCTTTGTTGACTGAAGAATAAATAATTTCTTTTCCATGGGAGGGGAAGCTAACTTCACTTCAACTGAAAGGTGGGGCTGTGAACTAAAACCAGGTATCTGGAACTGGAATGGTGTTCAAACAGAGATTCCACATAAATAGAATCTGGAGAAGGAGAATCAGACATGGGATACCAATATGGGAGGGCATATAAGTATATGACTTTGGGGATCCCTCTGAAAAAGTAGCTGCAAGACCGAACGAAGCAGATGCTGAGACAAGTAGCGGAGTTTAGTCCTTTTCTGAGTCTTTGGAGTTTGGGCACGAGAGTAACTCGACTTCAAGGCCAAGGTCCGAAGATGTTGTCAATCTTGATTATGGCAAGGTAGGACACATAAGCCTAACCCTGAGCTGAGCTAGAGTTTTTCTTTTTATTTTGAGGTATAGTTCAGTAGCAGGAGGGTAGGAGTCATTCCCTAGAGCTAAAGTTAGGAAGGGAAATGAGACAAAGGCTAACTAAGGACGAAGTACGGAAGATTCTTACTCCCAGGTGAAGGTTCTAGAATAAGGATAAGGAAGTCCACCGGGATTGGCTTAAAGCTAAGCCAGGTGCATTATTATTATTCTACTAGAAGTACTCGATTCTGCGTTATACTAACTACTCTATATATCAGTACGTTCGAAGAATCGAATCTTTTTCTACTGGTTCAGCAAGCTAGCCGAACTATCAAACAAACAAAAATAACAATAATAAGGATCGAAGGGCTATTCTCCTAACAGTAAGTACTAGGACTAAGACATTCCCGGAGGTTCCTACAATTGAGAAAAAGTCTCCATACGAGCAGTCTTGATGCCATCCTATCCTTCCTACAAACTACATATGTATAGTGGGAGCCTCCTACGAACCAGTTGCAGTTGTTTTGCCATTCGCTGGGGTTGAAGTTTCTTATCAGCCGGAGATCCTAGTTTCTTTTTCTTCTCCTATAGAATTGACTTACTTACTTTATACTTTAGAGTAAGACTTTCTTCCCAGTTAGAAAAATAATCTCACTATCAATCAGCTTGAAAGACATCAGAATCAAAGGCAAGCCCATCTAAGATAGTTTGAGTGTTTGCTTAATCTGATACTTCCCTAGCTTTTCTTTTGCCTGTGCGGAGTCCTTAGTGCTTCATTTCTTCGGTCCCGAGCAAATTTAAGCTAGAAAAGCGTAGCTCTCATGATTTCTTCGGACCATTGCTCTATTTTTTAGTCGTATCAGCTTTGATTTGACTTTCCTTGTCCGTCGAGTCAGTAGTCGATCTAGTAAGATTCTTGTATGATAAGTAGCCCATTCTCTTAGGCTTCCCTTCAGGCCTAGTAGTAATTCTTCTTTCTACTCCATCAAGATGGTCAGTGCCACTGTCTTTCTTGATTCATGTAGGATGGGTTGGTTAAGGCGAAGCAGGTTATCAAGAATCCATTCAATTAGATGCTGGTTCATTGGCCTTGCCCCTTTCCACTCCTTCACCTCTTTAACTGGGGGACAGGCAGTTGAACTCAAAGCTGCTGGAACGAGAGTTTAAGAAAGAGGCGGAACATCGCTCTCCGTGGCAGCAAAGGGAAAACGAGATATTGATTCAGTCGGAGATAGACTTTCGATGAGCTCCAGTAGATGCACAATGAGATTCACCCTGTATTGACGGTGTTAGTGCTCTATATCAAATCATTCTGTTTCGGGAGTACCTCTTGACTGTAAGATGTCTAACAATGCCTTCATCTTTGCAGAACTTATTGAAATCACAGAACTCCAACTTGGATGTACTCTGACCAGAAAGAAGACCTCTCTTGCTCAACATTGTCAGGCCTTTCTCACTCATGTGTCCCAGCCTCATGTGCCATAATCTGGTTTCATCTGAATCTGACATGGAGGAAGATACAGCAGCTGTGCCTGTAACGGTAGACCCTTGCAACACATACAATCTACCAATCTGATGAGCCTTCATCACAATTAGAGCACCCTTCACAACCTTCAAAACACCATCACCTAAAACAAATTTACAACCACCAAGAGAGATCTAAAGTGGTAAAAGAGATAAGATTCTTTGACATGTCTGGAACATGCCGCACCTCAGTTCTCACCACACCGTCGTGCATTTTGACCGAACCAATACCAACTACATTGCAGGGTGATCATTGCCCATCAACACAACTCCACTGTCAACCGATAGGATTGGAGCGTCATGGCAATTCGTTCTTGACTTTAGACTAAGGTAAGTCGAAATTCGGTTGTTTTTTTTTTATATAGAAGAAAAATCCATCCGCTCTTCTTCTTCCTTTGAATAAGGAAAGTGACTTGGAATCTTTCTCTCTCTCTTTGTCTCATTGCTATCAATCAACGGTTCGAAAGCCAAGGAAATCAAGTGGAAAATTAGGGTTGTGACTGGACACCACATCGGTGAGGATTGCGCTATGCCACCTGTCCGTCCTTACCTGGGTGGGAGTACTGCAAAGCTAACGGTAGGTCAGACAGGTCTGGGATCATCTTTCGGCTGGAACAACCTTTATTATGGGCATGATCAGCTAAAGATCACTGTCATCTCACGAATTGGATTCGAACCAATATCAAAGACTTTACTTTATTAGATCGTGAGTCTATCTGTCGTCCTCCTCATTCTATTCAAGTCCTTTTAGTAACAATCCATTCCCCGAATACCAAAATGGAGATGAAAATATTAGTCGACCTTATGTCGGGAGTTAACCTGGTGATAGCCTAACTCCCTTAGTTAGTCAATGAAGTTGTTCCAAATGGAACAGCGAGCGGTGCCAAAGTTGCGATTGAGCACACGGAAATGCTCAAGACGCTCATCGATGTCGTGCTCCCAGTCGTCATGGAGAGCCACCTCGAGCGCACGCTTCACATCCTTTGGTTCCTCGAGAATGATCCCCCTTCCTTCTTCTGCAAGAGAATGTGGGCTCTGTCTATCATGGCTGTTTTTACAGGCCATATTGATAGCATCAATGGCCCTATATAAATGGTCATCCTCAGGTTCCGGCATCCTCTGCTGTGCCACCCAGTGTTATGCGCCGGCTGAACAGCCGACTGCTGGTTGGAAGTGGGCAGGTCCCCTCGGTTCAGGGCTGAAGAGACCTCCTGGTCGAACGCTGTTGGATTTACATTTTATTTTGATGGTCCGGCTTCTCCTCCCCTCCATGTCTTCAATATCAGTTACCACAAACTGTTCCATAATAAAGTAAGTATCCCGTTCTGCACTGCTATCTTCAGCTCACCAACTGTAGCATACGGTTCCACCATTATAAACACGCCGGGTGTCAATTCCCTCGTCAACTCATTTTCTAACTCCGCATCACTCTTAAAATGAATCTTAAAAGTAGATGTAGTGGATAAGCTCTCCGTGTTGGGGTAGGATTGGATCCTTTAGGAGAGAGACATAAGGTATTAAGAAATGGAAGAAGGTCTTTGACGATCCAGTATTAGCTAGCGGACTCATACCTTGATGACTCCCTAGTGGCCAGGGAAGCGTTAGCTTCACCCTTGGAACGTATCATCTACTCTCTAACGCTCTCTCTTCGGAAAAGCAGCTTCACTCCGCTCTTCTCTCTAGCGATAGAGCATCTCTCTCTGTCAGGCGATTTCCTAAGGGGAGAATCTAGGTTTCAGAGTTCATCAGTCCAAAGAAAGACTCCTGCGCCATCCATTCTTCCAGTATGAACCTGTTTCATAGCATACATCGTAGAAGACGGAACTCCTTGATTACCTTCTCAACAACCCTTCTTCTCTGGTGGAGTGACCAGTTGACTTTCCTTATCGACTTTCATCAGCGCACTAGCTTATTGCTATACTTTGACCCTCGAACTAGCTGCTTTGACTTGCTATCTAAGAGACTAGCCTGGAGAGATAGGAAAGACGCTCTGCTCTAAAGGGATACTAAAAAAAAGGCAAGTCGATGCCCGGATTGACAACTTGATGTCGCAAGATCGGTTGTTAAAAGACTAAAGCCCACCTTCAAGCTAAAAGTCTAGTCGTATTTCTTACTTATTCTTTCTTCTTCCGCCATACCCAAGAGTCATTCACTCCCTAAATAGATTTGAGAAGAGTCACTAAGATAAGAGTTGTTATAGGATTTAACGAAAATAGGTTTATAGTAAGTGTGCCGCTAATTGGCATATCTCTTTGTTGTAGAGACCTTCCTTGCCCTGCTTAGGGCTATGTGATAGCACCCAAAGGGACCTATTCTATTTGAACAAGACCACATAAACTATAGTCATACGGTCAACCGAACCAAAGCCAAAGCTAAATCCTCTGCCCTTCGCTCCTTCCCCGGCTCCACTCCAGAGCAATGCCACGACCCGGTCGAGAGCCTTCCATGCGGATTCCTTCAAAGAGAAAGAGAGTGTGTATTCCCGGCATCAATGCAAAACTTCCCGGTCCGGGAACAAGAGCAATTCTTGGTCCCACCAAACCATGCCATGAACAGTACAACAAGAGCAGGGGATATTGAAACTAAGACTCATTCCGTCTATTGCTCTACCTTCCTCCTACAGATTTAATTGCATCGTTTATTCCTATTCCGGCAAAACTAGCTGCTGACTAAACCTCCCTCGGGTCTACGCCCTCGATGTTTTAACATCGGCGATTGAAAGAGAGTAGGAGCGCATTCTCTCCATCTCAGTTGGAAAGTCTATCGCTCTCAGCAGCAGTTCCTTGGTCATACCCTCGGTGATGACTAGCAGTCCTTCCTGATTGAGTTCTCACCCTCTATTGATAGATCAAGAGTTCCGGCCCGGCTATGATTCCATCAACAAACCCGATTCGGTATAAAAGCTTAGCTTCTATTACAATAAAATATTTTGAAAAGAGCTATCCTAAAGCTTGACAGGTCTCCCCAACTCAGTTTTCACTCGAAAACCGAAAGCATAAGGATGAGCCTTGGGCCCCCTTTCCCAAGAACAGAAGGAGCGTTTAGATACTGTACCTTTAGGTGCGTGCAGGAGCAAGGACGAAAGGAGAACAAGTCGCAGGAGAAGCGTTGAAGAAGCAGTAGTTTAAGCCATTGATCCTGCAGCTTAGCTTCTAAAAAAGAAGCACCAGCAGACAGAGGTAGATACAGAGCCATAGGCAAACCTTCATGATCGATAGCCTTTTCTGAAAACGACCCTCGTGCTCGAGAGGCGGATCCAAAGGCAGTCGCTTACCTAGGAGCATACTTCGGTGTAGCATAGCGGCATACCCCTTTGACCTAGGTGGAAAAGAGATCTATTGAAACCCACCATAAGTCGGAGACAGCTGCGGATACTTATTTACCATAAGCAAAAGCGGCTACTGAGGCGAAGGCAAATAAGGTTCCGTTCCATGGAAGGAAAAGAAATGGAAATAAAAATAAGAAAAGGTCTGATCAAATATTTTGCTTTCTTGTTGTCTTGAATTGTTATAGAACGGCTATTTATATAAGGTATAGTTGGTAGGATGAAGTGGGATGTGAAGCCTTAGTGGATATAGCAAGTGTGCCGGGGATGCGGCTCGGGCGTAGTAGGTCTGGACGCCTAGCATGAAACAGCCTTCTCTGGTAGCGGCACTATACCTTAGTATAGTCTCTCTCTAGCTTCCAGTCTATATAAAAAAAACTTAGTTAGCAGAGGTCAGTCTGTCTGGCGTTCCCTCGCGTAAAGGGCTACTTTGGCATCGGCTCTCTCTCGTTAGGTAATTACCGAGGCGAAAGCAGCTCTCTCGGAAGTTAGTTTCCCCGCCATCTTAGTGGGACTAGTCTAATAAACTTTAACTTAAACTGCCTGACTCTAACAAGTAAGCAAGTAAACTACCAAGACTCGGATTTTTTTTGTGGTAACGCCCTTCTAGAATTACGTTTAACGTCCCTTTATTACTTTCCCGATCAGCGCCTCGGGTCGGTAGCCGGGCTCCGGGACATTACTACCACGGCTACTATCGACCCGAGCCCAAAGAAGGAAAAGAACGGACTAAAGCGAGGAGTTCATTGGCCATACATAGTGAAGGGGGATGGGGGTAAACCTCTTTCATGACCCATGGCCCCAGTGTGTAACTTGGTTAGCATTTCTAGAACAAATTTTGTAGGGTTGGTTTTTCGATAGGGAAACAGGGGAGTTAGTTGGCTGTAGTTGAGACACGTTTTTCAGGTGGACGATATGGATTTATTCGAGATGGTTAACCACTTTTTTCACCGTGAGAGGGAGGTCATTCAGAACCCGCAGGCTCCAGTCCAGAACCGGTGGAAGTTCCCCACGCCGATCCCCCTGAGGGACTTCGAAGTGCTATTCATTGATTCTTGAGCAAGTTCGGGAATATTGTGAGAAGGGGGAAAGGGCGGCTTTCCGTTCACTTTCCGGAAATGGAAGAAATCTATTCCAGTGTCGCAGAGAACATTATGTCTCGCGATCTGAAAATATCTGCGGAGATTGATATTGAAACCCTCCGCGGATGGGTGGAGGAGATAAAGGAGAACCCTAATCCCCTAAAATCCCTCATTAGGGAACACCTGTAAGATGAGTCTGCCGCTTTCTTTCATAACAGAGCCGGCGGCTGGCATAGAAGTCTCTCGCACGCAAGGAGATGCATTTCTGGTACAGGTAGTACTGGACAAGCTCTTAGGGAATAATATCTTTCTTATTTATTCCTTTTTTCCCATGACGACTAGGAACGGGCAAATAAAAAATTTCACTTCAATTTCGGACCTCAACATCCAGCTGCTCATGGTGTTTCACGATCAGTATTGGAAATGAACGGAGAAGTGGTGGAACGTGCGGAACCACATATTGGATCACTCCAGTGCGGCACGAAGCCGCTGACGCCGAGTCGGCTCCTATGCCGCTAGCTATGCCCTGCTTGGTCCCCCGGCACGGTGGAGGTCCCGTAGCGCGTCACGAGCACCGGGCTAAGGGGCGGTTGAGCAACTCAAGCGAACCGCCCTACCTTACTACAACATAAGGACAGAAGGGAGAAGGTTGTGAAGGTGGCCTCGTTATCCACACCTCCGGTCAGATGAATGGAGGACCGACCGACCCGGGTTTTCATGAGCGTTGGCGGGTCCTGGAGTGCCTGTCAAGGGCGCTAGCGCATACCCAGGGTGATCATCACCACCTGCACCTCACATCTCGGCACAGCGGAACGTGTAACCCGCCTGCTGTCTCATTCAACTACATTTGTTCCTGTAATCCATAGCCTAACAGAACGCAGCAGCGAGGGACAACCCGCCCATACAGCCAGCGGGGAGGATGGCACTACTGGCAAAGACCGTCCGGCGAAAACGCCGCAGGCGCGAAGCGTGGTAGGCCTGTGCCGGGGGAGCATAGCATAGGTAGGAAAGGGAGCCAGGACGGTGGAAGAGCCAGGGGGGCCGGGTCATTTGACGGAAATGGAAGGCTTTTCCCCTATTAGAGAAGGCCCTCTGAAGTCAAGGGGAAGTGCATTAATTCTTGGAAAAGAGGAGCAAGCCTATCAAACAAAAAAAATGAATGAAAGTAAATTCAATGAATAGATAGAGTCAACGGTACGACAGACAGCGCAGCCTACACGCGAATTAGCTTCCGAGGTCGAGCAGTCTCAATTTCACTACAGGATTTGCGAATGAATGCTGGGCTGGGCCACCTCGAATGGCGTGAGCCGCATGCGGGGAGACCCGCACGTACGGTTTTTAGGGGGATCTGGTCGAAAGACCGGCCGGCGCCCACCCGACTAGAGGGACTGAGAAATTAATAGAGTACAAAACTTATCTTCAAGCTTTACCTTATTCTGATCGTTTAGAGGGCGATCGCGGAGTCACTGAATGGAGTCCTCCGTTTCTTTCGGAGGTGCTGACCCGCAGCGAGGCAGAGATGACTAAGTGACATATTGAATATGGCGACGACAACAGCATGTCGTAGAAGGAGATAACAGGTGGAGCCAACGATCCGCTAAGACTAACGTATCTACAACTCCATCCCCGAGCGGCAGTCAAACGGAGGCGTGAATGCAAGATGCCAGCGGAATGATCGGCCGGACAGAGGCTAGGGCTGCTTCCTTCCCACCGCGTCCTTCCTTGTGTGTCGGAGATATAAAGCGAGTGCACCGGAAAATAACAGGAACTGGGTCGATCTATTCTATGGCGAAGCATCCGAAGCATAACTGCACACTCACACGATCTTTGCCGATAGATAGGAGCATTCGGTGGAACCGGTGAACTACACTTGCTTCTGGATAGATGTGTGGGACAGAGGGCTCGTGGTACCAGCTGCCCACCTTTCCTCCTCTGCTTTGAGAACCGTGTGAACAGAGAGTGGGCAGAAGGGAAGGAGGTCCTCATACGGAGTCGCGCACTTACTTGAGCAGTGCGGAAGACTGGGGAATGGGTTGAGTAAACTCCCCAGGGGCCGGGAAAATAACAGACGAAGCTTTACTTAGATAGGGCTTTGATTGGTTTTTTTTTCTTAGTGATTGGAAAGGAGGGCGCCTGGGTATGTTACAAAAAGGGAAGGCAGAGGTAGTACTTCGAATGGCGAAACGAAGGGCTAAATAGCGCCAGTGATTCTCTGAGCCGGTCTGGATTTTCAACGCCTCGGGAAACTGGTCGAGATAGATGACAGCACCCTTTTCCTCTCTTCCTTACCGGGAGGGCAATCTTATCTTATGGCCTTCACCTCCCGCCCGGCCCGGAAAGAGAACCCAGCCCCCCCCTCTGATCCATTCATTTCTGCAAGCAGGGGGGATCCTGAGCTAAGCCTCCCGTCTATTGCATAACCTAAAAAAGCTAGAAGCAAAGTACCAAAGGTGCGCTCCGCCCGGTGACTCAGAAAGAAATGGGTTTGCGCTTTGAAGTGATGAGGTCGCAAAGAGGGAAGTAGGGCTCCTATTGAAAGGCTTTCCCTCCCTCAAAAGGCGACCAGCTTTCAATACTGTTACGTTACGCTGCCATTTTTCCAATATCATTGAATAGCATGGCCTGCCTGGGGCTAAGGTCACTCAAGTGGGAGAGCCGTGTTATGGGTGACCTTATTGCACGGTTCAGAGAGCACTTGTGTATGTGATGCAAGTGAACGTGTACGAAAAAGCTGTATCTAGGGTGAGTTCTTCGTTCCGTCGTCGACCCTATCTATGTTTCTACGATGGCCCAAGAACACGCTCATTCTTCAGCCGTAGAGAGACTTTTGAATTGCGAGGTACCATTACGAGCTCAATATATACGAGTGTTATTCCGTGAAATAACTCGAATTTCAAATCATTCACTTGCTTTAACTACTCATGCTATGGATGTGGGAGCATCAACTCCGTCCCTGTGGGCTTTTGAGGAGCAGGAGAAATTGTTGGAATTCTATGAAAGAGTCTCGGGAGCCAGGATGCATGCCAGTTTCATACGACCAGGTG
>JAIZHG010000016.1:82500-92500 GCA_021764765.1 Vicia sativa
CTTTGAGGCTTAAAAGAGAATAGAGAAGAAAATTACGTAAGAGAAGACGTTGCTCCGACTTTCCATAAACCGAAACGAAGGTTATTGAGGAGGCTAATAAAAAATGGAGTGAGTGTCTAGTTGGCTACAAAAGCTTCCTTTCTATGCTGTTAACTCCATTGCGCATCCAATTTTGTATTCAGAAGGATTAACCAAGGTGATCTACCACGAGGATGGTTTCCACTTCTTGAGGTTCTTTAGTGATGATGCTAGAAGAGCTGTTCTGGAAGGAGGGCACTGGTTGTTTTGTAGGTAGACCAATTATCCTGACATTCTGGCATCCCAAGCGTATTCTAACCAAGGAAACTCACAGATGGATTCCCTTGTGGGTGAAGATACTGATAAATCTCACGAATTGGATTCGAACCAATATCAAGTTTCCCTTTATTAGATCGTGAGTGGGTCTGTCGTCCGCCTCGTTATAGTCCATCTATAGAATAAATAGAAAGCATTTCAAAATGCAAATGGTGGTCCCCGCCTATAAGAAAGCAGTCGTTCGGACATGGTTGTAGTCGCTCCGGCACCCATTTATTTTGCACCTTCTCATCCCCCTACTAATGCCATACCCACCCGTACCTGCTTAGTCAAGGCGCCTTTTATACGTCTCACACAGATCATGTGCCTTGTTTTGAATTCCGTCGTTTTGGGGGGTGGAACTAGGGCTTTCAATGCTCAAGGCTTGGACTATTGTATCATAGTCTCCATTAGTATAGAATGGAAGACCATGGTTAACGTCCAGAGTGGAAATAAATTTTTCCACATGGGGAAAATCCACTGGAAATTCTATAAGTTTTCATACTGATAGACCATCTCTTTATATGGCAACAATAAAGGTAAAGACTATTTACTCCTTACTTGCCCGATTGGAGCTAATATACCAGGATATTCGGTGTCGATGAGGGTACAATAGAGAAAAGAATTAGCTTTGGTTCAGAGCTTGAATCGGAATCTTTTTTAGTATCTGCATAAATGCACTAACTCCGTCCTTCGCTATCGGTGGAGCTCCTTCTACATCTCGAAAATCCTATTCGAAAAGGCTAGTTCCTCGAAGCAGAGCTAATTCCTTTCTTTTCGACCAAACCATTCAATCAATGGTTTCGGAAAGCCTCTTCCTAGCGCACCGAGGGCAATATCTTCTTCTTTTTAACATAAAAGCATGAGTGAAGAGTCGATTCAACAAAAGAGACAAAAGCTTCTCCCTGGGTTCCTTCACTGGGCGACTTAACTTCCTTTCGAGTAGGGGTAGGCCCTTTCCCAATGCTTTAGTCCAACGGCGGTAATAAAGTCTAATGCTGGGTAGGGGATTTTTATCTTTACAACTGCTTTCCTTTAAGCTGCCCTTCTCTTATCTACGATAGGAGCAAACTCAACAGATTCAATGGCAGCAGAGTCGTGAATAAGAGCTGTTCCTATTCCTTCAACAGCTAAATCCTGGAGGATGGCACTTGAATCTGTTCTGTAAAGAAAGCTAGTCCTATTCCCACCGACCGCTACTCTAACAGCTGCCTATTCTTTCTTTCCCGAGGGGAACTGAACTCGCCCCTTACCCCGGCTCCATTCCAGACCAATCCCCTAACCCTACCCTTTTTCTGAGAATCATTCCTTCCCCACCTTCTGCCTCCTGCTTTACTTTCTGACTGCGCCGCTTTAATAGAATGCCAATGCTTTTCCCCTATTAGAGAAAGCCGGAGAAAGCCTATTTTAGAGATTCTGGTATTCGTAAGTCAGCCGGCTACTAGTCAAGGTCTTCGTTTTTCAAGAGATTTGTCATTCAATTGATTACAGCTAATATCATAAGAAAGATAAGAACTCAAATTGCATTGAATCCTTCGTGCGGGCTCTGGTTCCCCGTAGCCACCGTGGACCCTCTCTCGGTTAGGGCCTTCCACCTTCTAGTTGACTCCAAGACTTTGATTTAAGGCCTGGAATTGTGGACACAGGGCTAGGGCGAGAAGGTTGGCACAAACAAAAGAACAGGACCGGTACAATTCAATGACTTGGTCTATACCTTACAGGAAATAGCTTCAAGTGCACTAGCGGTGCTGCTTCTGTCTTTTCTCAGTTAGGCGAAGCAGGGGAAGAGTCCTTAAGTAAGCTCCTGAGAATGCATGGGGACCTACAGACTGCGGGTTTGCAGTCCGCAACCTTCCGGCAATTGGCCGACAGGGTGCCACTCCGGGCGGATGCGGATCAACACTCAGCCACCTAGGACAGGATGAGATCGCGTGCAAGACGCGACGCTCCCTATGATATCATAGGTCTTTTTCCCATGCATCCTTTCTGTTGGTCAACAACCAAGCACATCTCTCTATAGTTATTCACTACTCCGTGCAGGAAAGACTCTCTTTCTGTCTGGAGGGAATTTTTTTGTCTCAATCAATCACTATGTTTCCACTCAATTTTCATTACGAAGATGTATCACGTCAGGATCCGTTGCTCAAACTGAATCACGCCAACGTTATGGAAGTTCCTGGATCGTGTGAAATAAGATTAGTACCTAAGGCACCCTATGATTTAATAATAATAAATGGAAAATTGGCTATGGAGATTCCGCGCGGTCAGAAATTCATACAGACACAAAGGGGTTCGACAGGAAAGTCGTTTCGATCCAATCCATTCTTGGGGTCAAAAAAAGACAAAGGATATGTCAGTGACCTAGCACGACAAAGCACTCTCCGAGGGCATGGAATGTCTTATTTTTCGGTAAGAATATCGACAGTAATGTCTCTGTTAGATTCTCCGGTCGAAATACGGGAAAACTCCATTCAATTCTCGATGGAAACGGAGTTTTGCGAATTCTCCCCGGAACTGGAAGATCATTTCGAGATCTTCGAACATATTCGAGGGTTCAATGTTACTATTGTAACTTCGGCCAACACACAAGATGAGACTTTACCACCGTGGAGCGGCTTTTGCAAAAGATGAGGAGAAACTCAGTAAGAGATGTCGGATAAGCGAAATATACGAGATCACAAACGCAGATTGCTCGCGGCTAAATATGAATTGAGACGAAAGCTTTATAAAGCCTTTTGTAAAGATTCCGATCTTCCTAGTGATATGCGGGACAAACTTCGTTATAAGTTGTCCAAGTTGCCAAGAAATAGTTCCTTTGCACGAGTAAGAAACCGATGTATTTCCACGGGTCGCCCTCGTTCCGTATATGAGTTATTTCGAATTTCTCGTATCGTTTTTCGTGGATTAGCATCTCGAGGTCCTTTGATGGGCATAAAGAAATCGTCTTGGTAGCAACCGCCAAACCCATAAAACAAGGGTTAGCTCCGCAGCTGGTCCACAAGCAAGGTAAGTAGGTCCATTACCGGCCGGCTCCGGACCGAAAAGACCTAACGGAGTAATCCCTTATCTCGGATCGGAGATGCTAACGGGGCAGGAATCGAAGTGGGGGGACCTATCTACCGCCTGTGTCTATCTCCTGTCAAGTATGCTCCCCAGACATAGACAACGTACAGGGTAGTACTCTTGGATATAATATCACCGCGTGAACGTGAACATAACATTAAGTTACGAATGTAACTCCCGAGGGATCGACCACTATTCTAAATAAAGTAAGGCGGAGAACTGTTGTTCATTGGAGCGCCGGAGTGCGGGGGTTGTTCCCATCATTGAAGTCAGAGTGTGGGACTGAGCCTTCCGAATGATAAAGAAAAAAAAGTGCTTAGTTTCGTTGGAAAAACCAACGCAAATATCATATTTACTTTATCTCGCCCGGATAGATAGAAAAGGTTGGAGAGAGTTACTTTATGAAATTGTCTCCTTTCTAAAGCTGCGCAAGGCGGCCCCACCCCTCTTTTCCCCCCTTTAATGAAAGACCCTCGCCCCCAAAAAATGGGATGAATTAAAAAAAAAGCTTTTTGATTGATTCAGGGCGCAGCGAAACCAATTTATTGAAAGGCAAAAGGGGGACTTACTTACTTGACTTTTCCTGACGCTGAGTCATCCTATTCAAATCAAATTTAGCTATGTTAATCGAACAGGAAAAGTTTTCAGATGATATGGACCCTGGACGAGAACCTCCAATTGCTTAGGGGTCGCACTCTGTCCCGCTTGGTGGACGAAATCTTCTCTCCTTTTATAATTATTTCTCCCACACACCTTTGCCCTCTTTCACCGAAGAGGAAATAAAAATATTCCAAGCGGACAGAGACCTAAATTTCCATTAGATTCATTCCTAAGCTTGCTTTGTTGCAGTAAGATGATCAGTCCGAGAGTGCTGGGGAGAAGAGAAAGCGGTAAAAACCCCTCAGATTCATTCGGTCACCGAGCAGTCGTCCGACTCTTAAGTAACCCAGGATGACCCGACCCCTTCGACGCTCGCTTCTTTCGCTGTATACCCCCTCCATCCTTCGGAGGTGGAAGAAAGAAAAGGTACTAGAAATAATTTATTCTTTCTTCTTTTTAAGTAGGGCCCCAGAACGAAAAAAAGGTGGGGGAACCTGAGTTGTCACGATAGGAAAGATAAAAAAATGACTATAAGGAACCAACGATTATCTCTTCTAAAACAACCTATATCCTCCACACTTAATCAACATTTGATAGATTATCCAACCCCGAGCAATCTTAGTTATTGGTGGGGCTTCGGTTCGTTAGCTGGTATTTGTTTAGTAATTCAGATAGTGACTGGCGTTTTTTTAGCTATGCATTACACACCTCATGTGGATCTAGCTTTCAACAGCGTAGAACACGTTATGAGAGATGTTGAAGGGGGCTGGTTGCTCCGTTATATGCATGCTAATGGGGCAAGTATGTTTCTCATTGTGGTTCACCTTCATATTTTTCGTGGTCTATATCATGCGAGTTATAGCAGTCCTAGGGAATTTGTTCGGTGTCTCGGAGTTGTAATCTTCCTATTAATGATTGTGACAGCTTTTACAGGATACGTACCACCTTGGGGTCAGATGAGCTTTTGGGGAGCTACAGTAATTACAAGCTTAGCTAGCGCCATACCTGTAGTAGGAGATACCATAGTTACTTGGCTTTGGGGTGGTTTCTCCGTGGACAATGCCACCTTAAATCGTTTTTTTAGTCTTCATCATTTACTCCCCTTTATTTTAGTAGGCGCCAGTCTTCTTCATCTGGCCGCATTGCATCAATATGGATCAAATAATCCATTGGGTGTACATTCAGAGATGGATCAAATTTCTTTTTACCCTTATTTTTATGTAAAGGATCTAGTAGGTTGGGTAGCTTTTGCTATCTTTTTTTCCATTTGGATTTTTTATGCTCCTAATGTTTTGGGGCATCCGACAATTATATACCTGCTAATCCGATGCCCACCCGCCTCATATTGTGCCGGAATGGTATTTCCTACCGATCCATGCCATTCTTCGTAGTATACCTGACAAATCGGGAGGTGTAGCCGCAATAGCACCTGTTTTTATATGTCTGTTGGCTTTACCTTTTTTTAAAAGTATGTACGTGCGTAGTTCAAGTTTTCGCCCTATTCACCAAGGAATATTTTGGTTGCTTTTGGCGGATCGCTTACTACTAGGTTGGATCGGATGTCAACCTGTGGAGGCACCATTTGTTACTATTGGACAAATTCCTCCGATTGTGTTCTTCTTGTTCTTTGCCATAACGCCCATTCCGGGACGAGTTGGAAGAGGAATTCCTAATTCTTACACGGATGAGACTGATCAGTGAAAATTATGACACCAATCATTTACGTATTACACCAAGAATTAATTGACAAGCGCATTAGTTTTATAGTTGGCTATGTTGATATAGCTTAGATAGGGAAAAGATATTACTAGGGTAGGGCTTAACTTTTAAATCCGGGGGCGGGGGCTTTGTTCCCGAAACTCCCTTCCTCCTCCCCGTCCTTTGAAAGCTAGAACATTCGCATAGAGGAGTATCCTTATCACGCATGCTTTTCCACTGATGACAAAATGACCTTCTATCCTCTTCTAGGGATTCCTACCCCTATATGGAGAAATTATTATTTGAGTATTATGCATGAATATGCTTCTGCGCCGGGAATATCTCATAGCGGGAAGGCCCAGAGATCATAAAGAGATGGGAATGGAGGCATTCCAGCCCAACATACTCCGGTGAATGGGTCGAGAGAGATAGAGAGGGGAGTGGGATACAGGAAGTATAGTGAAGAGTTGAGTGGCTATCCAACCATCCAATCGGCTATGGAGGGTGGTTTCAGCAAGCGGGTAAACCGATGATGACTAGTCAAAACGTAGGCCGATCGTCGCTCATCCCTCGTGTTCTCTCCCGTGAAGTGATTAATCCCTAAAATGGGCATGCAATCCCTATGGAAAAGCCAGTATTCCAATTGGAGTCAATTTCCACCCTCTGATGATCCATTCCGCCCTTCCGTATAGCCAGAAAGGTATGGAATCTTATGGATGACTTTAAGTAGTTCTTCCACCCCCTCCTCTTTCACCTATCCCTTCACTCCCCAGGGGATTCCGTACAGCTATACAATCACGGTTAATCGCTCGGAGGGAGGGAATAGAAGCAAGCATATTCCGTTCAGTCGGTAATGAATCAATACGCAGGGAAACTTTATTCCATGGGAATGGCAAGTCTCGGACAGGCTCATATTGGTTGGGTATGCTCTTTCCATAGGCGACTTTCCAGAAGGTCTTCAAGGTGGATATGCTCTTCTTCGATGGTCTTTATGAGAAGAAGATTCATAATTAACTACAATTTTTGACGTCAGCTGTCCTCAAAAAGATATTTATAGCGAGCAGCACTACTAAAAATGACCGGGGCTTCAACCAGATTTCGCCCTATGCATCGGGAATTGGATCAAGATCAACTGCTTTTGAATTAAGCTTTTGGATTTGGCTCTCGAATTTACTATTGAAAAGGAAGGGATGTTGGGCGAGGTGATGGCTCTCTTTCAAGATATGCATCTCGAACCAGGTCTCCAACCGGCACTGAAATTGGCCCTGCACTGGGGGTGCCCCTCCCCGGTCTCAAGAACTCGAGCGGTCTTAACTTAATAGGTACTGGTAGCCTATTCGGATTGTATAGCTGCTGGGAAGCATAAAGATCGATCAATGTCCTGATTGCAAGGCATTAAGATGTCAATGCCTAGTAGTGAATGTGTTCCCGGTGGGTCTATCGTCAGTGTTCTAGTGCAAATAATATATCTATGTTTTCAAAGCACGTCAAGACCAAAACAAAGCGAACGGACGGCAGGTTACTTTGATCTCACGCGGGCCTATACTTCGGCAACTAAGAAGGGGGCTGGGCAATAAGGAGGCTCCTAGCTAAACTTGTCTCGTTCGCGAATGAACCCAACGTCAGGAAATGAAAGAGGCCGCCCTAAGCACCATGCCTGTTTTGATCCTTGTTCCCCTTCTCGCCTCGCCCTATCCGACTGGACACCACATCTCGTCTTCAACTCATTCCGACACTGTGAGATCCTATGGTCACGCCTGAGTCCGAAGGGCTAAACGGGCTTTTGGGCTTTATAAAGAAATGTGACTCTCCACCTATTTCATTGTGTGCTTACCTCCCTTCTGCGCTAAAAAAAAAAGATAGTAGATAACGTAAGACTTTGCTTGGCTTGCTCCGAGCCATCTTGTTAAGGAAGGGCGGCTAGGGTGGGAAATGAAGAATCATGGAATTCAAAATAAGGAGATGAGAAGGAAGACTCTTAGTTGTTGAATGCGAGCCACTACATAGGTGGAATTTTATAAGCTCCTTTAGGCCCGGCTAGCCCGTAGAGTATTAGGCTTTTTGCCACTTTCCATGACGCAAGGTCGGGGTCGTTACGAATAGGACACATATACACCAAACCTTTGAAGGATGAGGTTCCAGTTTGCCATTCCTATTATTTAGAGGCTTCCAGTCTCCTCAGAAGTCCGCTCTTCTATCTTAGCAGAATTAACCCGGCTCTCTTACTCACCTTCGCGTCTAGGGCATGATGTCTTTAATTTAAGATGATTCAATTGGTCAATCGTCTTGTTATTCTTCCGGCCTCTCTACGGGATTGGAAGAAGGAGTTTTCACCAAATGAGTTAGAGTTCCTCCGAACCGTGTCATTCTCGAAGTATGGCACAACACTCTGTCGAAAACACGAGGCGGGAGTGCGTCGAAGCATGAATTGACCTAGCGACGTGAACCTTGGGTGAGGTGCAGTGCACTAGCGAGCGACTTCCTTCCCCAAAACAAAAAAAAAGAATGCCGCTATCATTATCATGCGCGAAGCTAAGCTTGATAGGAGCCGAGCTAAGAGAATAGAGCAAACTCGACGTCACAAAACCAGGGATAGATCGCTCAAGGGAGCAACTCGAGATAGATGCAAGATTATTTCTCCTGCCCTGAACTTAGAAAGAAAAGTCAATTTTGCAGCACGCACTAATTCCTAAGTTTTGTCGGTCGAATAGCCTTCTTGTGTGACCTTCCACGGGGTGGCAAGCTTTAGATAATAGGGGCGAGGTCCCCATACTACATAAGGCCATAAGCAGTGGCTCGACGGAGATGGTTCGAATCAAGCGAAACCAAAGGCATTCGTTGGCACCCGAGATGCTAAGGATCGAAGACAAACTTTTTTGATATGGAATAGTACTTTCTGTTTGTGCCCCTTTTTACGACCAAGTCACAATGGCTAGTATCTATCTGGGGATGCGCTGCTGTGGTGACGGACGCGATATGAGGACATGCTGGAGGGCCGTTGCGAGATCAACGCCTGGCTGGGATGGGAGGAACAAAATAGGGAGCTCAAGGAAAGGAGCAGTTCCTGCCTGGGAACGTTGTATGGCTCGCACGAGAGTCCCTGATGCGGGCCGGCACTGTTCGAGAAAATCAAAGCAGACCATGGGGGACTGACCCGAGCTATAGACAAAGAAGGACTTTGATAGATAGAATAAGGCACTAAGACATCAAAAAAAAAGAGGGCTACTTCACTATGAATGGTCACATATGAATTGAAACTAATGCGACGGGTGTCAATTACCAAAAACGACTCGACCACTAACTCAGTCCCGCGGGACATTTCTAACACAAGGCCGAAGATGGATGCGAAGAATATTTTACTCTCGAACCATCACACGGATTCCAACCAACAGCCCATGATATAGTAAGAACGGAATGGAAAGGCAAAAAACGATTCTATATGCAGACGTGAAAGCTCTATCGATAGAAGCATTCATTCTAGCCTATCTTTTTGAGAGAGGAACGATTCCCTCGTCTGAGAACCGCCATTCACGCACTATTCCTCCCCACTAAAAGAGCGATTGAGAATCTCGATAACCTAAAAAATGCAGAAGTGAGCGTACCCCAAGCTATCCTCTCTTCCCTTTTTAGCTTTAGCCAACCCCATTTTTTCACCTTGAATTGGTCAAAGCCAAAAATATGATAAATAGAAGGAAGAGATCAGAAAGATAGGCGGACGACTTGACTATAGTATAGGTCGGATGTTTCCGTGAGCAGTAAGCAGCAGATCTCCCCTTATTTATTAAATTTTTGAAAGCTGGTGGCCGCCTGTGAATTCTTTCAAGGCAAGGGGCGGCCTGATTCGACATTGTTGTTTACTCTGATCCGGTCGAGGTGGTTTTCGTTTACCAGCGCGTAGGCGGTCTAAGTTCCTATGACCGAGTCTTTCTGGCCCCTGTGAACATCTTTTCTTAATGTATTAAAGAGGGCCTCTCTAACCGGTGAAAAGTGGTGGGTGTCCACTAACGGCCATTCCTGGCTCGGCTCCGATAACGCAATTCCGGAAGGAGTCGGTAGTTGGGCACTGGATCCCTTCGGACCTGGAGAACGCGTGACGCTGGGTCGGGGTTTGGTGAACCAACTGGTCGCTCCTCTAGTTGAAGTCTCGGGCCCCTTTTTATTTCGTTGCCTAGGTTACACCTTCGGAATACCCCAGAAGGGAATTTATCTATATTTCCCTCAATCTTCACTTTACGCCACGCCGACTCTCCTTTCGTCATAAGGCGTGGAATTAGACCAAGGGAATCTCCATAGGAACTAGTCCCTC
>JAIZHG010000016.1:97500-145000 GCA_021764765.1 Vicia sativa
GCCTCTCTTCGGTTGATTTCAAATACGATCTTTCATATTTGAGAAAAGGAACTGTCTTCCATCATGCATGTGTTAAGCATAACACTACGTTTGTTTACAAATCGGCTAGGCCGGCTAAAAAACCGGGTTTTTGGCATAGTTTAAAGGTCGATTCTCGAAAATGCTTATAGTACGATAATAGTTGAAAAGCTAACCTCCAAAAGAGCTTTTCCGAGCAATTGATGTCAAATTTCCGGGGTTTCGTCACGTCATAAAATAAGTCAATCGTGTTTGCACGAGATTTCTATCAATCAGTAGCCAACTTCGGACCTATGGCGAACCAGTCTCGTACTCTAGGGGGGGCGGTCTAGTCAGAGCAAATGATCAAGCAAGAATGTTCCTTTATTTGTTTACGCACTTCGTTGACTAGTGAAGTAAGCAAGCTACCTTGGGACTAACGTTGCCACTGGGGTCGCTCATCTTACTCTAGGGTAGCACTCTCTATGGAAAGATGAGTGGTTTGTGCTTCACTAGCCAAGTCCATGCGCCTACAGCTCGATCTACTAGCGCTCTCTTCGATCCTTCCAGGTCAAGACCTTCGCTTGTTGACCACTTTTCGATGAGCAGATCTTTCGCTCAATTACGATCCATACTCAAACATGTTCGTTCGACGCCTCAACTGCCCTCTGCCACACATCTCTTTCCTTCGCTCTAGACCCACCCCCAAAATAGACCTTCTGCCCTTTCCTTTCACACTCTAAGGGTTTAACTAGAAAGTCAGAGTTAGGAATGCCATCTAGTCCTGCCTTTCTGATAGCGATCTCCCTACGTATTTCTGTTGATTGCTTATAAGAGTTTCCTTCGTTGATGTGACCTTCGGTAAAGCAATTGCACTTATAGCTAGCCTATAAGATCCCTGGTTGAGGCGAAAGCCATGAATACTAAGATTCCGAAGCAGGTCAATCGAACCTAGTGTGAAAAGTTTTTATCTGACTTGCATCGATTGGAATCTGCTATCTATGGTCTCTTTTCTATTGGTAATCAGTAGTTGAGGGCGCTTCTTGCTTGCTTCCTTTCTCCACTGCTTTCCTTAGCATTAGCATGGGGTTGGTCTTCCTCGGTGAGCGGATGTCTATAACACCCATTTTCAAGGATCTGGCGGATCGCCTAGCAGGAAGGCTACTGAGCCACTGATCTGACCTTCGATTGGCTTTGTACGTCGATTAACGTAGATCAAGAAAGGAAAGAAATCCAATTGTGTTTGAGCCGGCATTTATTCCTTGTGATTGGGTATGTATGTGTAGGAGAGTTACGTACTGGAACCGCAGGAAGATATCGTCTGGTGGAATGGCAGGACCAGAAAGCTTGGTTTATTTTGTTTGAGGAAAACAGAATCATTCTCGGTTGTACAATCATTACTAGTAGTTCCAGCGAGGTCAGATCTTTCATCAATTGGCTTTCACAGGGCTTCTTTTTAGATCAAATAGTCCATAGAAATTCACTCATAACAGAAGCTAGAGGACTGTCTTCGTAGGACGCGTGGACGGATGAGCGATTGGACCGCCTACAGGACAGTTACTGGACAGATGCGACCCTTACCTGTTGACAGATGACAGACAGAAGAGCGGGAAGTAGCTCTATTTAAAGGAAGGAATCTTGTACTGAGCTAGCCTGCCTTGAACTTGATTGAAGTAGGCAGTCTCCCCTATATCTGACAGCTTTAACTGGCCTTGTTACTACAAATACTACAAATAAATTGCCATAGATCGAAACTTATTCCAGGCTTAGTATCTCCGGATAGACCAATTAAAAGAAGACGAGTCATAAAGGGAAATTTCTAACAATTTAAGGGGTCACATCCTAACGCACCTAGAAAGATAGGCTATTAATGGGAGGTCTTCGGAGTGCAGGGAATTGCTACTTCTTCAGTAGAAGGAATTGGACAACTAGGCTCTTAGGCAGCTATTGAATCTGCCCAGGGACTTAAAATCCTTCCATGGATTTAATCGCTTTGGTTGTCTCAAAGAAAGTCAATAGGTCGAGTGAGATCAAGGGCATCAGTAGGACTTATTTTAAGACAATTAGGGACAAGGTCTTTTTGACGCTTCCCCACAGCTAGTAGTAAGAGATCAAAGAGGACTCAAAGGGAAAATCCCATATCCCCGGTTCCTAGATAGACTGGATGAGCTTGACTACTAAATGCCGTATCTTCAGAAATAAGATAGAAGTGGCAGCAGTAGCTCCAGTAGATTAGATAGTCCCTTCTACTAGGGTGCTCATTGGATGGGCACAATAAGAGGGTTTTCAAGGAAAGAAAGCTTGAGGCCAACTTATGCCAAACTGCCAAAGCAAAGATTTAGATTATTAGGCCAATGAAGGGAAGGATCATTGGCGCCTTCTTCCACAGCTAAAGCAGGTTTAGGTCATACCCCTTCTCAGTTTACATAAGGCTCTACCCCCTTTCATAAAAAAGGCACAAGGATTGGTCTCGAAAAGGCAACTACCGGCATGGGGCACGAGTTGTAAGGAATTCTGGTAGTTCAGTCACCCGAGGGGGATGTTATAAGCTGCTACATTAATTGGAGATGGAGCTTCTACAATTGCTTTAGCGGGAGGCGGTTACTCCGATCTTTGGTTCGATCTATCAATGAAAAGTCCCTTTCAAGGGGCCCTAAAGCCGTCAGACCTAAAGCAGGATACTGGCATAACACAAAAACTGGGAGACTTGCTCCTCCCTACTGGCTTTCTTTTCCTCTAACTATCAATTTCATACATAATATAGATGGTATCCTAGCATAGAAAAGAGATCAAAGGAAGAGAGCGGACATGATCAATAGTACAAGAAGTATACAGGAAAGAGAGAAGGCAGAATTGGACAAATAGCAGCTTTTCCGGTCTCAGATGCGGCAACACCCATTACCGGTGTTAGCATGTTAGCACTTTCCCCTCTTTTCTCGCACGAGGCAAGCAAGGCCTGGAAGAGTTAATCGTCGAACAGGAGGAAGGAGGTACGTCAGCAGAGAAGCTCCCCAGCTAAACCATTGGCTGAGGTAATAAAAAAAAAAGTCTTTCCTTTTTAGCTGCTTGAAATAGATTCTATTAGACTCATATTAATTTATTATTTGAATTGGGCTATAACACGATAAAAATCAAGACACTCTTTTTCTTCGTGACCCATAGTCTTCCATTCCGATATGAGTAGGGGGACTGGAAACATAAGGATGCTCTCACTTCTTTCTTGAGTTCGTGAGTTGGAACAGTTGTTTATATTATTAGGAATTTATTAGTTATGAGTTCTTAAAGTTAAAGAAAGGGAAGAAGACTCTTCAAACTAGCGTAGCATACAGGATTGGGTGAGATCAAAGACCTAGAAGTGGACTCTATCTTTCATAAGACTTTCCTAAAGCGCTATCGGGCTAGGAGGGGCGGTTATTCTGATTAGTTAACTTAGTTCATTAGTTCTAGCTATCCTCGGCTGTAGCGACCACTAGGGAACAAGCAGAGTTGGAGAAGGTAGAAGTTAAGCGGGTTATCGCATATGTAGTTTTTTAAGACTTGTTCTTCTTCCCTGAGTTATAGTTTGTTTAGGGGTGTGAATAGCTACCGAACGAGTGTAATACGCACAAAGTATAGTACTAGAGTTTAGTTTACCGAAAGGATAACTAGAGCTAATAGAATGCCAATCCAAGCCGTTTCAGGAAGTGACCAATTAACCAACCAAAAAAACTACTTTGCATCGAAACATAAAAATGTATACTAATATATATTGCTAACATTTAACTTGGTTAAATTAAATATAATTAAAATAAAAAGCAAAAGGATTGCTTCCCAGACGAGGAAATAGCTGTAACAAAGAGTAAGAGGAGGGCAGGATCATCTTTCACTCTACTTAGATGAAGCCTCTGAATCCAGATCGAAGAAAGTAAGGATCGACTTAGGCCCGGAGGATGTATCTCATCTTACCATACGCGCCCAGTGGGGAAGATATATTGCTGCGTAATGACCGTACCCTAAAGACTATGTACATCTTAACTGAACAAGTACTAACACTAAGAGAGTCACCTGTGCTCAGACAAAGGGACTAGGAAGATAGATAATGGTTTATTCTTGAGTCGTATCCAGAAGGCATTATATCGCCATAGGACTACCTTGTTAGAGGTAGTGCCTATCTATCCCTTGTCATAGCAGGCCTCATCCGTTAAGGCTAAGACGTGGATGCACTCTAGGGCGCGAACCTTTTCTTTTTTTTCAACTAAAAACATAAGATGATAGGCCGAAGTTGGAAATGAAAGGTCCCGAGGTCCATAAAACAAAGGCATTATAAGCCCAATTATCAGCCTGAGATAAGAATTATGACCTAAACGCGTGTATTGTGCTGCACGACTGGTAAGATAAAGGAGAGCCTTCCAAGTGTGCATCAGACTAGTAAATAGATTAACTACCAGCTAAGCTAATAGGATGGTGGCATAGCAAGGAAGTCCCCCTCAGAGAGGTGGGCCGGGTATGAGCGAGTCGAGACCATGGATACGACCTTCTCAGTAGATCGCCAAGGTGAGACTCTTGAATCAAAGGTAGACAGCCTAAGAGGCTTCATTCCAAGGGGCAAACTGTAGTTTATTCAAGAAGATCTGGGCCCCACAGCCTAATAGAGCGCAGAAGACTTTCCCGAAAGAAAGATTGTTTTCTATTAGTAAGAGAATCTCAGAAGCTAAGCTTTGAAAAGGCACTGCTCTAACCGGCGTATGTGCCTAGATTAGGACTAGCTGCTTAACCGGCCACTTGACTCTTTCCTATCCCTATGGGAAGCATCAAGGAATTATTCTATGACTCTAGGCTCAAGGCCATGGATCACTCTTATTATAGAAAATCCTTTTATTGTATGGAACTCCTCGTACTCAAACCTGTCCTCCACTATATCTATTTTGAGAAAATCCCAGGAGTAACAGAGCCGGCTACAAGTAAGGATACAACGCATCCGTATAAGCTGCTACAGCATCAGGCAGGGCAAGGGTACTTTCCAGACCATAATCTACAAAAGATAGAACCTAAATAAGAAGCCAGGAGGCCTTATGGTAGAAAAAGGTATGCAGGGTTCTGGGTCTATTATAACCAGAAGGGGAGAACGGATTTTGGGACGTGTCTGTCCCACAGTCTGGTGAAATGTACGACCTCCAACTTAACCTAGCCCAATATAGTGTAAGCGAGGGATTAAAAACCTAGTTGATCACTTAAAAGTCAAGTAGAAAATATTATTCTATTTTTATTCCCAACATGCAGAAGTACAAAACCAATTAACATAGAAACTAGAGTGAGTTGGATGGAACCTGATGATCTTCGAGGCCGAAGGGAGCTAGAGTGGAAGCTGGCGCGGGAACAGTAGGAGCTCCAGCTCGCTGAATAAGCCACCACAATATAGGAAAAAGAATAAGCAACAGGAGAAGGATGTGTCTCAGGTGCGGAGACCTGTTTAGAAGGTGAACCAGCAGAGTCAGATGCAACCGGGCATGAAGCAGCAAGTGCTGTAGATCTGGTATAACTTATTATTCTCGGATATGTTTGGTTAAGTGAGGTGGCGCAACAAGCCGAACCACATCACATGGGTCGAGTACAAAAAAACCAAATATCCGGACTTCGGAGTCGGAATAAGAATTAAAAATAGGTTTTTGTTCGCTCCGCAGGCACGAACTAGTCGAGATGTATGTGGTGCCCTTTCTTTCATTCACATTGGTGAGGTTGCTTGATTGTAGGGGCCAGGAAAGGGTCTGCCACCACAGACTCAGATTTCATTGTTATCGATGTTGCTTCGTCGTCTGCCCCCCATTCCGCTTAAAGGATGTTTCTTTTATTTAAGATACAATCTGTAAGTTAGTTACCAAAACTTTTTGTTTTGTAGACGGCGAAGAGTCAATAGAAATAGAATAGGAATCCCTAGAGAAGAGAGTTCCCGAAAGGGGAAGGGGAATTGACCAGTTCTGGAATTCAAAACTACAAAAATAACATACCGGCAACCTTTTGAACCTTTCTTAAGCTCAGAGCAGAGTAGCTGGAAGTAAAGTAGAAGAAGAAGAATGAGTCTAGCGACCAGGAAGCATAGATAGCAAAGGCGGAGATGGTACTTAAACAGTCAAAGGAGGATCATATGCTTTTAACATGCTATTTGAAATCACGTACTTACACCGGCCCCGAATCCACTTAAAAAATAGGTAATGTTGGCGAATCTTCTGATTCTCTAGTTTCAATTCGACAAGTACCAACAGGCCGAAAAAGACGAAAAAAAGGCCTTGCATACTCGAGAAGTCAATAGCAACCACTCTTACTGATGATACTCTTGACTTTCCTTGCGCGGTAAAGTAAACAAAAAAAAGCGATAAGTAGGCTCGCTATTGCGAGCTATACGAGCTGTTTGCCTTTATACGGCTTCGCTAGCGCTCCTATTAAGTGGTGGGCCTTCTAGAAGCTTCGCCAGAAGCAAGATGAGGTCGCTCTCCTTCGCTCGTTCCGTACTTTACTTACGAGCTCGTGTAGTACTCGCCCCTATCTCTAAAGGGGCTTATGCACTCCACTCGCTGTCTACTAAACGAGCGTTAGAGCGAGCGAAGCCTTCCATTTAGTGGCTTCCCCCCTTATCCCTCACCCTACTCTTTCATTTCCGCTTAAGCTTCCCCTGTTTGTGGGATTAATTGATTGGATACCCGAGAACCATAATCTTTACTAGGAACAGCTTCTACGACGATAGGCGTAAAGGCATGATTAGTTCCACAAATCTCACTGCACTGACCATAGTAAACCCCTTCTCGTTGTACCGAAATAGAGATCTGATTTAAACGACCAGGTACAGCATCACATTTGACACCTAAGGAAGGTACAGCCCAACTATGAGGTACATCAGCAGGTGTTACAATAATACGTAGATGAGTTTTGGCTGGTACAACCACTCTATTGTCCACTTCTAATAAACGTGATTGACCCAATTCTAGATCATCTTCTGGAATCGTATAACTGTCAAAAGTGAGTGACTGTTCATCGGAACTGTTATAGTCTGAATACTCATAAGTCCGATACCATTGATGTCCAATAGCTTTGATAGTCATGGCTGGATCTACTACTACCTCGTCCATTGAGTATAACAGAGCAAATGATGGTATAGCAATGAACATCGGGATGATACTAGGAAATATGGTCCGAAGAATCTCGATAGTAGTTCCATGAACAATCCTTTGCGGGATTGGATTTTTTTGATAGTGGAAATGCCATAAAGCGCGAACCAAGATCCGTGATACGAAAACCAAAATAAGAATGAGGAAGAAAAAGATATCGTGATGTAAGTCTATTATTCCTTGCATCATAGGTGTTGCTGCGTCTTGAAATCCTAATTGCCATGGTTCCGCTGCATCACAAGGAGCAATCGTGAGGAATAGCCATTCTAATTTCATTTGCTTTGGTTCATTTTTTAACTGCTCCCCCCAACAAGAGGAAAGACTTGTTTGTTGTAAATCGCTGGTTGGGTTTACCAATCAAGAAAGACATGGGACTCTTTTTTCTTTGTCGTTGCTTGGCTGTAAACCAAGTGCTTTTCGATCTTAGCCGATCTCAGGTTGACCGTCTCTCCGGCCCCCTTTCGGTGCACTTATTGGAGAGCTCTTTGGGCCTGCCGCTTTCTCAATCGAAAATGGAAACCTTTCAAGATTAGCCTACTGAACGATTCTTTCTATCACTTACGTGATTTCTTCTCTTAGTAAATTTATAGAATAAGGGATTCAGGATTCAATTGAAAATGGTACTTTTTTTTTGATTGAATTCAACCAAACCAAGAACTTCTTCTCTTACATCAACTATCAACTATTATAATATAATAAGTTACTTCCTCCGGAAAAGCTATTATTCCATTCGAGGGACCTTTTTTACTGACTCCTAAAAAGTTAAATCGACACTTTTCTTTAGGGAATTTTTTCATAGATAGGATTTCCTTTCTAAAGGTGCAATCCATAGAAGCTTTAGCAAAGGGCTTGTCGAAGGACCATCTTTTGGCATTAAAACTTCCAAGGCGGATACGCCTATGCCTGGCTTCCTTCCCCCACAGAACACTATCTACCGTGGCGTGGGATAAAATTTTCTTATCTTATTTCCTCGGTATTTACCGCTGTGCCCCTGCGCTATCAAGAAGAAGGAATACCCGGCAAAGTCCCTTCTACTCATAGCGGGTTATTTCACTCCTAAATTCAGGCAGTGAACTTGGTTTGCGCAAGAAGAGAATAGGTTGAGAGCTTTAAGCTAAGATCGAGACGGGAACAGAACTGAAAGCAAGTAGACAGATAGGTTGTTTTCGACGAATCCCCTGCTTGAGAATCAGCTGTTCGCGTTTCTCTCGCGCTATAGCCGGGAGAAAAGAAAGACGAAGGGGGGATCCTGCATGTGCAAGCTGGAACCTACTACCGAACCTACGATAGAAACAAGAACGAGGGAAACAAGGAATTACAAGCAAATGCAAGAGGAAGAGGGGTTATACCGAGCTAAAAGCAAGGGATAACAAGGAAAGACAGGTTATAAGAGTTAAGGTTTTAATGCGTGCAATGTACCAACCTGAAGCTCAATATCGTTCCCATTACGTGCTTCTCCTCCTCGTAAGACTAACGGGAAGCACTAATGCTCTCTTGTGACTGGCAAACACCAGCTTTCAGCCTTTGTTTGTAAGTGAAATATAGGCTTTTCATCCCTACAACTTCACTTCCTAAGCTCAGCAAGACTGTAAGAAGGTGTTAGCAAGGTAGTTCCAGGCGAAGCAAAGGAAGCAACAGGGTTAGAACAAGGAGATAACAGAGGAGTTATACCTAACTAAAAGCAAGGGATAACAAGCAACAAGCAACAATGGATTCAGTTTCTAATGCTAGGTAAAACCTCTTAGCTTTGCTCGAGCATCTTCAAACCTCCTAGATTTATTGTTTCTAGTCTTCTCTCTCCCTTAGGCGGACTTTCGATTTTGAGTAAGTTCCTATGTCAGAAAGAGCGGCCCGGCCCCACATTTCCTGATACGATAACGGCGGATCAGCGACATCAATAAGTAAAGGAGTCAGGGGCGAAACCTTTCATCTGACACTCTATCTATATCTATAGCTAGATCAATTCCTATTATTTATCACCCGAAGGAACTCAACTACCTTTCGAGAAGACCGAGACGAGAATCACGAGCTACCTTCCCTTCTGCCCTTTGTCCCGAGAAGCACTTCGCTTGAGAGAAAGAGCAGTCAGACTACTAGGGGAATCAGAATATCTTGAGCCAAGAAACCGCGCGGAAGGCGGGAAAGATGACAATTCAGTTGGAATCCACAAAGAAGACAGAAAAACATGAAGTCAGGGGGAAAGAGGGGAACCTAGGGAACGTAACCTTTGCCCCGGACTCGGGGGGTTGAGAGGTTTAGGCTTACTTTTATTTGGCGGCGGGTTCAGTGAACTTAATTCTCTAGTATACCGGCTAGTCTGGTGGTAGCATCGGATTACCGGTCACTAGCTTTTTAGCAGCGGTTAGCAGACGCAAGGTGAAGCTGCTCCTAGGCTCGCAGGCAAGGGCGGATGAGAACTAAATTGCCTTATCTTTTCTTTCCCGATGCCCAAGCTAGCTAGAAGCAGAAACTCCTCTTTAAGTAAGGCCAGCTGTAAACAAAGCAAACAAAAGATTCGTGGTTGTACCAATCCCATCGGTCGTAGTTCATACTCTACCAGCTAACAGGAAGTAGAACGAGAACTCTTAAAGGCGCATCAGCGATATCAAGAAGGAAAGGAGCCCTTTAGCTTTTGGGGACATGTAAGACAGCCTAGCGGATCCTTTTTAATGTCCATCAAAGGGGAAGACGATTTCCGACATTCACCCTCAAAAGGAGGCCGTCCATGCCTGTTGAAAGTTCCTTGCCTCTTGTGCCGTGCGTGAGCTGTGCCCGCTTTTCCCTCACAAAGCAAAGCATTTAACCGGCTTCCCTAAAGTCAAGTGAATTAATAGGCTAAACTCTCACATTTATTTCTTCCGGCTTAGCCGAACTACTTACCTCGGGTCAGGAGAGTCAGAACTGATAGCCATTTCCATTTTTCATGGCACTTCATACCTGCAACAGAGTCAAAGCTGCGGTAATGCCCATTCTTGCAAAAAGAAGAACTCTCCCTTTCTGGGTCTGCTTTGCTAATGCACTGATAGCTATGATTCTTCGATCTCGAAAGTTAAAAGATCAGGATTGGATGCTTACTTCGCTTCCTTTCCTTCCTTGCCGCTGGCTTTCCAAAACAGCCTAACAGGATTGGTTGGATGCTTTTCCTTGCTCCATCTACCATTCCTGACAATCCATCCTATCTTTAGTAGTAGCCTAACCTAAGGCTCCATGATTAATCTTCTGCGCTAAGGCTAGCATCTCATCCCATCTATCATCTACTTAAAGTTGCTACGTAGGGAGAATGGCTAAGGCAGAAAAGACATCCATGCATGCCACCCATAGTAATCTGACGGATAACATCCATCAGCCATCTATGAACAGAGTTTAATAACCTCTGATTCAGCCAGTTTCCTATGGCAAATATTCGTCTCTTCCCCGCTCCTTCAACCGACTGACCCAGTCGTCCGAGGTAAGGACTCTGACAGGAGTAGGATCGTTGGGAATGACCTCCTTTTCAAATGAGGCCATATCCATTCGACTAAACAACGAGTTGTTTTCGTCGAAACAATACCAAACTCTTGGGTACCACAGTACACCTAATAATGAGGGTCTTTTACTTCCTTCTGTTACCTTTCGGTACCATGAATTAAGTTAAAAAGGCAAGGAACGTAGTAACTCGACAGTAAGGAGAGGACCGAAAAGTCCTCTTCGTACCTCTCCATTTGATTGACCTCACTGAAACCGGTTTAGCTAGTTTTATCAACACCCTGATGAGGTCCTTTATGTATGGACCCCAAAGGAGGGCACCCTCAGGTGTCAAACCTAAAGGAACTATCGGTTTACAAGACCGGTAGGCCAGGTTGGCTCTAGCATAAGGAGTCAACTCACAAAACATAAAGAAAGCTGCGGGACTCACAGAGTAGAGATGCCTGAGAGGTATCCGTAATCGCTGCAGCGACTAGGACATTGGCTTAACAGGCCAAACGCCTTAGGGCAACAAAATAAAAAACCTTCCAGACAAGGCCGAACCGGACCAACTGAGAGTCGGTCGATTCAACCTGCCATTTCCGGTTCACGAATGGTGCGTCTAAGAGATCCTGGATGGTTACGCCTGGAGATACTGCAACCATGTAGTACCACTTGACGCAGTTAAGCCATTGTCGGACCCACGACCTTACCTTAAGGTTGTGTACTCCGCGAACTCGCGACTACCATCGGTGACGATAACCTCGTCAGGATAGAGGCACAGGTCCTTTGGAGCCATTTCCCCTGCGGAAAAAATTTACAAAGATTCCTGACTCTAACAAGTAAGCAAGTAAACTACCTTTAGGAATTTTCATTCCATTCTTCGAAATCCCCTCCTCTTCTCTTCTCTTAAGGCAGTCGAGGGAAGCGGTTTATGGGGTGGGCTGCTAAGGCCCGGGGAGCAAAATCGGGTCAAACATCGATAGGGAGAAAGAGGTAAATGACTCTTCCTTTCCTCCCGATTGGCAATGATATATCTTTCTTCTGCCATTGCGAGACAAGACAGCTTCCTTCGTTCGGGCGATCTAACCAACTTAGGGAAGGTATGCCCTCTCTGCTTCTCCACTCGAACCATAACCTGAACTAGAAATGGAACTGGAACTTCAGCTGCCAAAGGAATGAAACAAATGCTCAACACATGCCTCCTATTGGAGAAGCTTCTTTCATTCATTTCCCTTACCAGCCGGGACATCTGCTCCTAAAATGGTAACTTCACTCTGCCCGCTCCGTTTGGTTCATCATGTGGACAATTCCTCCACAAAAAATATTCTTGTCTGGAAATGCATGCTTTTATGGAGGGGTTATTTCCCTCGTCGCTTACCCGCATTTCTCTTGGTATACCTACCAGTGTGCCTCCTAATTCCGTGAAGTCCTTGGAGCATGTGCTATTTTTTTCAGGATCCTTGTCAAGAAAGAAGTCAGTCCCTTCTTATTTATTTTATGTTCAATTACTCGAAGAGGGAGTCGATTCACGTACTTAACCATTTCCTGGGTCGTTATCGCCTTTCCCCGGTTCGGTTCTTTCTCTCTTAGCTTTCCCCGCCTTTGGCAGTGAACGACTCCGATCTGCAGATAAGAGGATAACCTTTAAAGGAGTCTTCTTAGCTTGAAAGAGGCCTTGAAGGAGTGAAAGAGAGAAGATTTAGTAGCCGGGTGAATATCCTTTGCTATTGAATTTGAAGAAGCTGTGGCTCTTTCAATAAGATCTTGGACTGGGATACTAAGCAAGAGAGCCAAAGGGGCGAAACGAGATATAGATGACTGGATCAGTCTGGCTACAAGACCTTGAAAAGGAATAAGCCCAGGACTTCTTTTTAGTTAGAGCTTTCAATTTATTGGTCAGTCATAGCTGCAGCTATAGCCGATAGACTAGGTCTATAGGGCATGCCCTTGAGATGTAGAAGGACTGGTCTTTTCCTATTTTAGGAAGGTAGAAGGCGCTGCCCTATACGTGCCTGCTCGCTTGAGCGACTCTCAGTCATTGTAAATAGATAGAAAGAGCACGAAAGTATACTGTCTTACTGGATCTGCTCTATGGAAATGGAATTTAAATCCTCTTAGTCCGATTCCTTACGAATAAAGTCTGACTCTATCTGCTCAATAGCGAATAGATTTGGGCAAAAGGTGTACGACTTAGTAGGAGAGGTTCTGAAAGAGTGAAGGTAGTACATCTTTCTTTTCCTTTTGATTGAGATGGACTCCTCTCTACTTCTGGGACGAGGTATGACTGAAATAGGAGAGGTGTCCTTCCTAGGTAAGACCAGACCTGGTTGATTAGTCTGCCTTCTGTGATCCGGGAATGGAAATTGGAAGGCGGTAGTTCAGGGACTGTTTTGGGGGCATTGATCCTAGGTCTTAATCTGTTGTCATCTTGGGGGATTCTTGTGGCATATCATCTTCCATATGTAGGTTTTTCCCAATCCTCATAATGGTCTTTCGATTGTTCCACCAATGCTACTGGAGCACTCTTGATGCCCAAAGTCTTATGGCCGACGGCTCTTAAGGGTTTACACTCACAATGAAAATTAATGCATCCCTTATTCGCCCTGGCTTGGTTAAGCCCAGAAGCGAAAACAAGGAAATCAGTACCGGAGACTCCTCCGATATAGGCAGGCTCTTTAGGGCGATTCTCCTCTTCCTTAGACATAAAATATAGTTAGACCCACTAGGTAAATAAAGGAATTACCAAGGTAAGACACATATCGCAATCTTCCATCTACCTTTGCCTTACCCACAGAAAGCCTTCGCACAGATTTCCTTCCTACGTTTTTAGCGGAGAGAAGAGAATAGTCTAGTTAGTAGTCCTACAGAAGCCAGAATAAATCCTATAGATTAGAAACTGTAACCTATAATATTAGATGCATATCCTAACCAGGGAATATGCGCAGAAAAAAGCACCTTTTTTCACTTTATCACTGGATTGCGAACTTACTTATCCTTTTGATGAGAATGCCACTACTCTTACTTACTATCTTCAAAGCCGCCTATTGGCGTGTCTGGATCAGGTGAATCGCTTGGCTAGATATCTCCTTAAGCGATATATCGTTAACTCCTTAGTTCCGGATAAGAAGGATAAGCACGAAAACCCTAGCTTTCTGTCGATCCTTAGCTCCAACTTGCGTCAGATCCTTTTGCCCTTACTCTGCTGGATGGAAAGCGGATGCAAGAGAACTCTCAATGGCTGCAAGTAGAACTGCCATTGAACTATATGGATAGCAACTCCCACCGGATGGAGATATCTTCACTTTTTCAAGCCGCTTGCCGGTAAGAAAAAGAGACAGCTACTGGACACTACGGGGACTGTAAGCGATCTAACAGAACTGGCTTGTTGAACGGAACTCAGACTAGAGATATCAAATGACCCAGGGGACTGGACCTCTAGATGTAGCACTGGATGTAAGAAAAAAGTCGCAGAATAGAATAGATAGGCAAAGCAGCACTTAGCACTCCAACTAATGGCCTTAAGACTGTTGCAATTGGTACAACAGCTTCTCAGGGGATTCAATCAAGAAGAGTGGATTCTGGGCTACGCTAAACCTTTTCCTTTTCTTTTGCTGACCGGAAGGATTTGATGTCCAGACTGGATAAACATCTAAGAGCTTCTTCTTTGCATTTGCTTTGGGATTTCTCCCCTGCGCATTCCGAAAGTCAGTGCCACAGTCTCCTCTCCGGCTCGTTACAAGTATTCCACTCTAGCCTCTCTGCATGAATCCCATTCCGCCTCACTTGCATGCAAGTCTTCAGAAAGGGCGGTCCTGACCTATTAGGAAAGGGAAAGCAACGAGAATCTTTCTACCTTCACGGGTGAACCTGGAAATAAAGAAACTAGCATTTCCCTTCACTCATGCGGGCGCAGAGTCACGAGCTCTTCATGGATAGAAGATAAAGATCTGGGTAAACCTCATCAATTCCATTCTATGTCGGGGCGGTGCCATCATTTCTCCCGGAAGGATTTCTTAAGGGGAATGATGAAAGAGGCTTGGTATTCGAACTCACGAAGCCACTTTCGAAGGGAACTTCTTCCTTTAGGAGTTGGAATCTCTGAAAGCGGGGAATTGACGGATCTTTTCCATATCCCTAGCTCTCAAGAAGATAGGAGTATGTCATGGCTACGCGATCAATAGCGATATCGTCATAGCAGCGGAAGCTGACAGAGTCCTATTATCATAGCGAGGAAGGATAGTAGTATGAAAAGTAGTCCATTACATATGTATGGTATTTTAGTACTTCTACCCGTCTAAGCGGCTAGTCTTTGACGTCAGGTTTAACTCAGGTTGGCTTTCCGTTAGGTTATAAGGAGGATTTACAGGGGAGAGGTGTGTGTCAGTAGAGACCATGTGCAAAAGATGTCGTTGGAACGCTTTAACAAACAAGGCCGTTACGTAGATGCTAACAAAGCAAGCCGCAGCTCGCGATCGATCTATGGACTTAGGTACTTAGAGCTAATCGTATCATAGCAGTTCTTTCCGAGTAGAAAGGTATTCTATTAAAAAGAGAACTCATTATGTAGTAATCTTTGGAAGTCAGTATTCTAGCCACTTCCTTCGCTATTGATGGGACATCTAGATCTAGGTCAGCCGCATCTGCAGTTGAAGCAGTTGACGGCCGGGCCAAAACCAACAAGAGCCGTGTTTGCATTTGATGAGCCTGACTAGTAGCAGCAACCAGGTTATGTCTGTGCTGTGACTTTATATGAACCGTGTCAGAATGAGCATCAAATCAACCAAAAGTTATCAGCTTCTTTCTGAAGTGCTTCAGTTCGACGTGATCTATCGCAGACGGTTTTCATCAGACTCTTCCCTACTTTCCACGCATCATGAGCGGATTCACCTTTCTCCCTCTGCTACTCCAGCCAATTAGTCATCTGAATCTTAGAATGCGCTAATGGTTGGGGTCCACCAAGCTTTCTCGATCAAACTCTCTGACGTCGAAGAAAGACTTCGAGGAGCAGGGATGATTTTAAATAGTTTATTTTTTATACACTGAACACCAAGCCAATCTTGACTTAAGTAAGTACAAGCAAGGCTATGGACTCTATCAAGAAGGTATGGAACTTCTCGACGCACCTCTTGAAATTCCTTCTTTGCCACATCTCTCTTAGCTTCTTTTATTTCGAGTTAGCGGTTAGAGGGAAGGATCACTCCTAAAAGCTGCCTTTCTCTTATATACGAGAGCACTGCTGCCACTTCTGAAGCTAGGGACTTCTTTCTGTCGATACCTTTACTTTAGAGAATGAATAGGGGCGAAGCGGTTGAATTGGCTTCCAAATCGATATTTCCTCTGCCTCTTATCTTTTATTTATATTGTAGGCACTCGAAGCATATTGGAAAGTTTCCAGTAGAGCGGGAAGGAGGCTTAGTCAAAGACTTTCAAGAGCTTGTTGGAGGCAATTTTAAAAGGAAAGGAAGAGCCCGGCAAAGTCCGAAAAAGAGATTGAATACCCGAATTCGCCGAGAAACCCCTCCCTTTGAAGTAATTCAATCTTTTCAGCCAGAGGTTCCAAGTCCGTAAGCTACTCTGATTGAACTCGACATCAGTGATTTCGAGCGTTACTTAAAAGCAAGGGCATTTTGGAAAAGACCCTACTACTAAACTAAGGTTCTTTTGAAGATTCCTTTGGTGGTCACCGGTGGGTTAACGATAGAAATCTGTCTTGGTGTTCATCACCTGGTTAAACTGGTAGTAAAGTTAGGCCGTCGATCAGGGTGGCTGTATGTTGCACTTTACTGTAAACAAGCATCAACATGCTTTATGCACTATTCTTCTTCTACTCACCCTAAGAGGTTGACCGAACTATCTGTTCCCATCTCTCTAACGAGGACGGGACTCCCAAGGATCATTCCCCCGTTTCACCGTAAGGTGATCCGTAGGCGTGATGATCGAGCAGATATAGTAGTCAAGTTGTATCTTTCTTTACTATAGCAAACATTTTTTAATTGGCTAAGAAAGTGGATAGATCAACTTTCTCTTCTATCTCTACTCCCCCTTCTAATGTGAAGGCCTTGGCTACCGATGCTGCGAATTCTTATTTTTTTTTAATAATTACTGCATCGGTATGTTCCGTCTATCTCTAGTATTCCTTTGCTACAAGGAATGACTTGGGATCCGATCCGACCTGGAAGGCCACACCATCTAAGATGAAGCCTATCCGATTGAAGGGCTCTCGTCGTAAGAAAGGAGTTCCATCTGTCTTCCGAGCCTTCCCTTTTGAAATCCATTCAAGGTTTCAACTTGCTGAGTCTCGGAATCAGTTCCGTGGGCGTCAACAAGCTAATTGGTTAGGCGCGTTGTGGTTTCCTTGGACGAGGTATTGTTTTGACCCTAACAACGAACTCATCTCGCAGATAGGTTGTTCTGCATTTGAGGAAGCTGTTAGAGTCGGACATCCTTGTCCAGAGTTTGCTGAGGTTATGCCCAGCCTCGGCCGACTAGGTCAGTCTATAGAGGGTGGGGGGAAGCGTAGGATATTTCCCCTAGGTAACTGGGTTATCCCGCGTGTTTTACATCCCTTCATAAGTGGTGTATGACGGTTCTGTCGACACTCCCTATGGATGGGACTTTAAACCAAACCGCTCCGGTGGAACGTTTGGCAGGCTCATCTATAACGTATTCTGTAGATCTTAAGGAAAGCAGACGGGGATACAATCAATAAGCTTCCTGCCTGGTATCAGATTGGATGCACTGGCCAGGCTATCTCATAGTCTGGTACTCACTGCCAGTAGACTGAATCAGGTAGACAGTCAGCTCTCTTACAGCCGGTTACTGCGGGAGAGAGTGCTAGTCTAACTGCCGGTACGGGTATGCTAATAGATAGAGGATCCGCCAGTCCTAGAATCAGAAAGTAGCTTGTCTGCCGGACTGGCTGCTTCATTGAATGTGTCGATCTTATTCTATATAAGGAGTTTCTTTGCATCCTTGTCTGGCAGTTAGCTAAGCGAGAAGCTGTGATCGAGGAAGCCCCCCGGTAGTGCCTCTACTCTACTAGTCCTAGTACTAGATACTAGATAGACAGGCCGATCACCGGTGGCATAAGATCCTTCTCTGCTTGTCTAACTCAAGCCAGATAGCAGCAATCACTCGAAATAGTCATATGCGGAACACATGCAAGTCCAGATTGAAAGATAAGAGAGCCAAGTCTATCTCTTAAGACCAAAAGTAAATGTTGGGGGGACAGGTCTCTAGGGAAGAAATGCCAGACAGAGGTCTAACCTAACCGTTTGTTTCATGCAGTGAAGCGGGCTAGAGCCAGGAGTACAGGATTGTTTGAAGGCCTTTCCGGTCCGGTTTCAGCCAACTATATATATATAGTGTCAAGGAATAGAATTTATTTTGGGCAAGTAAAGTCAAAAGAAAGGGCAATATTCAAAAAAGTAGTTCCTGACTCCAATCAGTCAACTACGGGCGGTAAAAGAGCTGGTAGTGAATCTTCGGCGCAAGCTGTAGGAGTAGGACTTGTTTAGGTTTAGGCGAGGAAGAAGCAACGGCTAACGAGATAGGGGCGACAAAGCGAGGGATTGAGCCTTTCTCCTAGCGCAAGAGTTTTCGTCGCTGGATTAAGACGACTTAGCTACTTGTCTGAAAGCGGAAAAGGAAGCTGACTAACTTCATTCGGTAAAGCTAGATAGCAACCGAAAGAGGCCTGAATAAGCAAAAAAAAGGGGAAGTCATTGGATTATTCGCTTTGATAGGATTGTCTCCTTATGTGGTACTCGACCGGCTAGACTTCTATTACTTTTTTTTTTGAGTTTCTAATCGTGTTAAGCATTTCCTATAGCTGGCGAGAAGGGATCGCTTATTAACGAACCTGGCGAAATTCTAAAGAGGGATCACAAATTGCCCTATTTGTGGGACAGATGGGGAGGACGTTTTGCCATGCTTTGAAAGATTGTAGTTGGGCAAGATTTGTTTGGTCTGTTAGGCCAGAGATCTGGTCGCACTTCATTTCAGCCCCCTTACTCAATAGATTTATTAAAATATCCATGGTGCTGGTATGCATACAGTGTCGGAGCTTGAATGGCCTCTCATTTCATTTTTGAAGTAGCAATTCACCAACTCTGGGCCCAGCGCCATTCAATCTTGTAAACTCATTGACACCGCAATTGGAAAAAGAGATACGAACGGAGAGGAATAACCAATCGATGAAAGAACATGAAACCATTCTGTTTCAATAGAGGTACGAGATACGGTTGGGGGCAATGAAGTAGGTGAAGTGGTTGGATTTTGCGAGCTGTTCCAACCACTGCTGGATGTGATTCAAAGAGCCAAACGAGAATGAATACCACACAGAAGAGTAAAGACCAGGCTCCCTAATAGAATGTTTAACCGATCCATTCCGGATCGACCGAATTGGTACGGAAGTTGTAACATGGGAAAACCACATAAAACACAACTTATTTGAATAACCCGGTGACCTACCAATTGTAGAAGTAGGATCTTTGGCAAGCAAAAAGCACTTAAATAATACAATTCAGTGTACCATCTTCTTTATCATTTCGAGGAAAAGGTGCGGGAGGAAAAGAAAACAACGAAGGATCCGAATCGGACCTAAATGGGAATGACATGAAAAGTCTTTTTCAAAACCTAGTATTAAGGGCGTTACGACGATATACGAGAGGAATGGAGAAAAACTCGTGATTGGTGTGGAGGGGAAGATATTTTTATTATATAGTTCAAGAAAGAGTCGTCTCATTTCCTTACATTAGCCATGGAAGATAAATCAAAGTCAATATCTGTGAAACATGAGCTTATGATATAGCTACACCTAATTCCGAGAGAAGATAGGAAAAAGACAGAGGAGTACGCGAAACTGCCATTCTATGCTCAACCTTCTGACCACGAACAACTAAGACAGATAAATAGAGGACTTGAACCTGTAATGTGTACTTAAGGGCTAGATAGACAGATGCCTCTTCCTATCTTCCTTCTTTACTGGACCAAAAGATGGATAGATCTAATACGTTAATTGTTTTGATCACAGGTAGCGAAACCAATAAATAAAGGATTCGCGAGTGGTGCCTCTTTCCTTTCTATTTTTTTGAATTTATTCGCCAATACCTTTTTTATAGCTTTCCTTTAGCTGCTACTTTTTTTTCCCAGTCCACGCCCAATCAGAGTAGTAAGTGTGCCTGCTCCGTCCTTCTTTGACGAAATGGATGCTTTAGGGGAAGGAGGGACTTCACTAAAGATGGTCTGTCTGCGCGCCAGGAAGGGAAGGCTTCCGTGCAGGTAGTTCAAGGCTGAGGTCAAGCTATGGGCGCAAGGAGGTCTAGTAAGTTCCTTCTTCGTCTTTTGCTTGTCATTGGGCAGGCGATGCCTTCTTAAATGAGATAATTTCTCTTTAGCAAGAAGCAAGCCCTCTTCAAGCTGTCGAATATATATTTCAGAGGGTGATCGTAGATCAGGGGAATCAAATCCCATTGCTCCAACCAACACATTTATATAAGCTAAACCTAATGTTTTGCCGGATGACAGGACAGGAAAGAAAGGCTAGCAGATCCTTTCTTAGGAGGAGTCTCTATTTTCTTTTCCTAGCTTCCTCAAAAGCATGATGTAGCGACTTACTATTAATTAATAATGCGAGCTAGCATTTGGGGCTAATGTCTGTAGATGTGATACCTCCCGGTCAGAGACGGAGAATCGCTGTTATCGGATCTGGTAATAAACGTATGCTTAGTAGGGGGGGGGCTGAACCGGCTTGCTTTTGGTACTCAATTCCTCCTCCACCCGAGCGTTTATTGCTTTCTTTCTCGACGAAGGAATTGATAGAGGCGAAGAAAAGAAGTGAAATCTTGACCAGTTCGTATAGAAGTCAAGGGAAGAGTTTTCAAGGAACCAGCTCCTGGGGACTTCTATTAAGAACGGCTTTAGGTCTTAGTATGTGGTACAGCAAGTCGTGAGACGCTCTACTTCCTCTTGTTCAGTTATCGATTCGCTGGCTGTTTCCGGGGAGGGCTCGCCCAGATGCTTTGCGAGACTGAAAGCTTAATTTTGTGTTCGGTTGCGTTATCTACCGCAAAGAGGGACTCCCTTTCTATTAGAACAGTGTTAGTTCGCTATTACTGCCGGTCAGGCTGACGAGAATTCTATTCTGATATTGCTATGTGCGCCACTAGAGCTTTGATCATATGCTTTGAGCCGAGTCGATGAGTTTGAATATTCATTCGTGTACGTATGCCATGTAGATTGAAAAGGGAGAAGCCCTAACTGGGGGAGTATAAATAGCACACCAGATGGATCATTCAATAGAAAGCCGAAGGCGAAGAGTTAACACCTCAAAGGGCTGGGTGAGAAAAGCGTCCTTTGTTGATACTTAGTGTACACCGCCACCTACTGAAATGGATTAATAAACGTTGCTTTCTATTGCTTGTAGCGGCGTTGCTTCCTTTTGTTAACCGCGTTAAATCTTGAGAAAGAAGGCCTTGTGGGGCATCTCCAGCAGCGCCAAAGAAGGAAGAAGTAAAGTGGGCGAACGAGAATCAGATAAATCAGAGTGTAGTAACCGCATTTCTTACAGCTGTAACCTTTCCCTATCGGTCGATCATCCGAGCATCCGATTCAATCCTCTCCTTTCAGTGATCTCATACCTCTTCGCTTAGCTCGAGTGATTTAATACCATAGCTACTAAGTGATGGAATACCGTTGCTTACGAGGACAAAAGGCCTGATAGGGAGAAGAATGTGAAATCGCTTGCTCGCAAGAGGAAGGAATGATTAGCTCAAGCCTATAGTATAGCGTTAGGGCACCTCACTCGGGATTTGACCGATTGAAGCTTGCTTGTTAGAAGCTTTGGAAGTTGACTTGTTGCTTGTTGGCTCACTAATAGGGTCACGAACGGTAAGAAGATAAAGAATAGTTCCGATTATTCTGATTCTGCAACTGTAATCAATTCTATTCTATTTAGCTTTTCATTCAAGTCTATTGGCAGTTCATTCTCTCTTGGCTCTCCGGAATATTCATTCAACATGTTGCCCTAGGTAGAATGGGAAAGGACTCTGTGAACGGATCGCCCAGGAGATGGTGATAAAGTTTCTTTAGCAAGAAAAGGGAAGTGACCTTTACTAAACAAGCAACAGACTGACTACTTACTAAGGATCCGAAGGAGAACAGTAAGCGATGGAATTGATTACTAAGCTGAATAGAAAGTCATTCGATACCTTCGCTTACAGAAAGAGAAATAGTTAAATTGAAATAAAGGAACTATTCTTTATCTTCTTACTCAGGAGCTACCTTTTCCCTCTTTTTTTGAGACTGATTACCGAGTCTTCTATTCCTGTAAGGGGGAGTGGAGTGAGTTCATGGAGCGAGGTAGCCCCGCAGGGAACCCGGATCAATTAATCTATAGCTCAAGTGAAGTGACCAAAGAAGCAAGACTAAGCGCAAAAACAGAGATCGAAAACCCAGGACCAAAGTGTTTTCGTGTTATTAGCGTCTAGGCCGAAAAACTCGTGGCTAAGGTCCATGCACACTAGTTCAACGCGCTCACGTAAAACACACGAACTGAACTAGCAAGATTAGGGTTTGGTTTTAAGACGGCGCAGACTCAAGGAAGAAGTTTGCTTCAAAGCTAGAAAGGCTTAATAAGCGCATCTCCAGTACACTGAGCTTACACCTTCTAAATTTTAAGCACATTTTTACGAACATTATTATTTATTATATTTTCATAAGTAGTAAAGATTTACAACTAGGGCTTTTCCCATACCATACATGCAAACATAAAAAAGAAAACCAAACAAAGATAGTTAGCATAGATAGGAGTCTATCTCCAGTAAGCATCCGGAGTAGATCTCAACTAAAAAAGACAAAGAACACCATACATTAAAACACACTACTTTGCGTCTACAGACACTTATTTAAATCTTCTAGAAAGAGTCGACGGACCCTTTATGAAGCTTACGCACACATAGACAAACCAGCCACACAACTAAACACAACATTACAACAAAGTAAACAAACAACATATTAAGTTAAAAGAAAAGCAAAACAAAGGACTTCTTAGTAGTTTCCCCAGGTCTCCTGCGGATGATGGAGGCCGCCCTGATAAGCAGCAATTCGCGCTCTCGGATGAGAACCCTCCTTTGTTCTTCCAGAGCGCGAATGTCGTCCCGGAGCTCTTGTATCCGCTTTACCAGGACCTCCTCCTCGACAGGAGGCATGTGCTCCCAGAAGGCAGCCAGGGTTTGCTCCTGCTGGAGCTTTGCGTTCTCTACATTCAGAATTGCTTGCTCAATTTGAAAAAGCGTTAAAGTGGTAACTGGTGGATCCATATCTATCTCCCTTGCTTTGCCAAATAGAAAGCAGCTTCTATTTATAGACGTGGGAAGCTCTAAGCGAAAAAAAAAGAGTCTTTCGTTTTTCGCGGGTATCGCCACGTGGCTTAATCCCGAAAACTCTTTCAGGAATAGAACTTAATAATATAGCGCACATCAGAGAAGAGAGTAACCCCCTTTAGAATATAATAAGAGAGGCCCCCTGCGTCCTTTCTTCATAGATGGAGCAATCCTCACTCGACAGCTCGAAAGCGGATCAGTACAAACCCACGTGATCCGTATTCGCTTACGTACCAGGCGTGCTTCGTCGTACCCTGACTACTCCTCTTGAACTGGCTTCTACTTGTCTTTTACTGGCTTATTTGTACCCAGCTTCATGATTGAACTCCCCTCGGCCAATCGTCACTCGACAGCAGCTCCGTCCTAGCGTAGGCTGAAGAAGTAAAGCCTCTGCCTCTATCGCTTGATTGAAAGGATCAGACACTTTCCCCTACTTTTGACAGCAGAACGAATTATATTATTAATATAAGTAAGGTAAACTTGCTTTTGCCGATTGCACTCGGATAGCGGCCTGGGCCGTCCTGGAATGGGAAAAAAATAAATTAGATGGACTGGACTTCGATGGGCTTTGTTTGGAAAGCCAGGAAAAGGTGGCATTTCCGGGCCTGGGCTGAAAATGGATCTGAATGCTAACATTGGGCTAACCTTCACTCCAATAGAATGGGAAACGAGCAGAAGCATATTTTGTCTGCCATCCCTCAGGGCAAATCCGTGTTCATCACAGGCTCTGCTGGGACTGGTAAAACCCTATTGCTTGAGGAAATCAATTACTTAAAAAAATTACCAATATGTGGTTTTGTCATACAAAAAGATCCAATTTGTTTGGACTCGTTAGGTTTGGCCCATTACCTTGAGTGAGGCCGAACGTGTACACCTTTGTTATGAAGATGTGATCTTATCCACCGATGGGTCTTGTTCTAAGCCCAACCCTCTCGTCTTAGGGTAGGATATCCAGAAACCTTCAATCACGGGAACTTCCCCTTTTTGGTAGACAGCCTATGTTGGGCTGACTAAGCCCACTATCCTACCTAATAGGGTCCCATCTTGTGTCGGGTTAAGGGCGCTTAGTGGAACCCTATTTCTTCACTTGTAGTCTAGGGCTTTGCTTGGCATTGGGCTTCGATATAGCTTGCTTTCCTGGTTTTGGATTAAACCTCAGCTCTCCTAATTCAGTCTATAGGCTTATAATTTAGCCCAGAAAGAAACCTTTCTTAGCATCCAATTGCTCGACTCGATGGGTACTTCTAGTGGTTTGCCGGAGAAGCTCTTGTATTTCTTTAAGGAGTTGGTTAGTGGCATAGACACCTCTTAACTCTAAATCGAATATTCAAGAGACTAAAAAGATCGGGAATGCACATCTAAAAGGAGAGGAACTTCACTCGCAAAAAAGAAAAAGATAAACGATAGACAGAAAGAGAAGGAATAGCGGGCAAAGCGATTCCAATGCTTAACGAATGGACCAATCCAAGACTTGGAATGCTACCAGAATCGACAGCAGCTCTTACCTAATCAATCAGCTTTTGTGCTCTCCCAAAACAGCGGAAATACTTTGAAGAATTCCACCAACAACTTTTCTCATGAAAGGGAATACTTTTTAATAAGACTTTCTTTCTCTTGCACCACGCCGGAACGTATGGACACTGCCTAAAGTGAAGTAAGAAGGAATCGGGGTGGCTAGCTTTCCTGCTTCTGTGCTTGTTATTAAGAAGATAGAAAAGATATAGCTATCTCCCGTAGGCTACTCTTTAGAGCGTTTCACTCGTTTAAGGAAGACTCATACAGCCTAAGACAACTGGGTTTACGAACAGGGGTTATTCCCATATATATGGATGGATGTTACTTTTGTGCTTAATTTAGTTTTGCGTATAAGTTAAGTTTCAGGTCTGTGCCTGAGGCCTGGACCAGAAAGCTTTAATGGCGGGGGCAGAAACGGAAGCAGGTACGAATAGAAGAAGGCCCAGAATAGCCAAGCCAAAAGGGTCCTATTAAGTGGTCCAATCATTGTGGGTATAATGGTAGATGCTCGGGACCAAGCCCTCAATTTTAGACTTTGGAAAACTTCTAATAGTAAACTGAAACTATCAATTATATTAGGTAGAGGAGCAATTTCATCGAAATCACAGGCATAACTCATTCCTTCATGGAAAACAAGTTTCTTTCATATACCTCTGCTTGAAGAGAAGTAGAGCGGCTCAGGAACATCTTGGTAGAAGTACCGATATGGAGCAATTGTTGCCGGTCTAGACAATTTTTACGGCTGCCATGCTGAGATAGTACAGCTAGGCAACTAATAGGTAATCCATACCAGTGTGTCTGATGTATGTGAGAAGGATCTTGACAAAATTTCCAGTAAGTATGTGGAGTCCAGATGAGATCTGGCTGATCCCGTGTCAAAAGGCCTTGGCAAGGAAAAAACCAGAGCATAGTTAGTTGTATTTTACTTTACGGTAACCCAACCTGTTCTCCTAGGAAAAATGAGAAATATAAGCACATGAATGAATTTTAATTCTTCCATACCTATGGTCTATGTGCTTATTCCTGCATTTAAGTTCTATTAATGAATCCCGGAGGAGGAGAAAGAAACCTGATAGATTCACCGATCTGAGTGTGGTATTTCAATTCCTATAGGATTTGGACTTTAATCCTTAGAGCACTCAGGGGATCCTAGGCACATGGCCGTAAGGTGCCGAGCTTATCTGTAAATACTTTAGTGGGTGTGTGTGTCATTTCTGCTTTGTCAACATGCTTCTTAGAAAAAGACCTTGTTCACCTAGTCTTAGGAAGCTCCATTCTTTAGAGGTAAATATGATGATGTTGAAATAGCAGATTATATAAGCATTACTTCAGCCTGGCAAAACAGGCTTGTTTGTGTAATAGCTTTTCCTGCCCTACGACTAGTAGGTAACTCACTACCTTTATGGAGTAAGAATCATTCCTGCTTCCAGACTTAACCTTCGCCTGCACAGAAATTATAGGAACTTAACTGAGACCTGGTTAAGGGAATAAGGTTTATCATCCTGTTGTTGCCATATCTGTTGCCGCTGTTCTCTTTGCAATTTAATTTTATGTGGGAATAACTGAAATAACCGTTGTTCAAATAGCCGTAAGCGGTGGTGGTGAAGTCAGTTAATCAGACTCGGTTGTGCTAGAATCTGCTGTGGGACTTGAGCTTGTGGCATATCGATAATATGAGTATGCATCGAGAAATATAACTTTCGATTTCATGTCCAGATGAAATGCAATTTCCAACTAATGGCACTACTTCCTCAATAGGAAATTAACTTCTAAGCTGGCTAAGGTAAGATAATCCTGTTCTTGCAATAACAGGTCTTTCTGGTGAGTGAATAAGAGCTCTTCGTAACCGCAGCTAAAGGCTTAGCCTAGCCCTAAAGCAAGCAAATGACATATAGAAATAGTAGGCATCGCATGCCCTTGCCTTTTTGCTTTTATTACCTCCTTTTCTTCCTTTAAAGCAACTGACATCCATGTAGAAGAAGGTTCACAGGTGGACAAAGAGGGCTGTCCCTTGGTTTGCGGCGAATATATTGTCGATCTTTAGCCAATAGCAGTAGGAGTAGCTGGCACTGGCTTTCGGATATCAATAATACATATGCAATGTGCCGCATCTACTTGACCCGCCGGCGCGAAGGCCTTCCCCCTCTCCTCAGATGTCCACAAAAGGAATTGACAGTGAATCCTATGACTTTCCTTCTAAGACATGGTAATTGCTTTCAAGGGCTAGATGCTGCAAGTGAATCAAAAGTAGAGAAAGGGTCAGCTCCTTCACTTCATTCTCTCGCTCTCTCTATCTCTTTCTATTTTTCGTATAGAAAGATGACACACTTGAACTTGACTGATTTTCTTAGTAAGAAATAATAATCAGAAATCATCCATCTCATAAGCTTTTCAAAGCACATTCTAAACAAACGAATGCTATATGCTTAACACAAAGAAATCGATTTGAGATTCCGTAAGTAAGTCGGTGAATGCTTTCTTTTTGCTTGCGCATTCACGGATCTCTGCCTACCTATTCTTCCCCCACCAAATCCGTACTTGGCTATGTATGGGAAGATGCCTAACTTACCAGAGAAGTCAAGGATGGTCAAGGTGCCTATTCCACCCAAGGATCCGTGGTGTGGTCCGCAAGCAAAAATCAGATAAAAAAGAAGCATCAGCAGGGTCACAGTCTCCAAAAGTAGAGTGACAAGGGCTCAGCCTTTGATTACACGTATAGTTTAGTTCATAGTCCCCTTACCAATGAGACTTCTTCCTCTTTTGGAGAAAAAGCGAAAGCGAAGGCAGCGATCATAACAACCGGTCCGAAGGAGAAAGACTGTCTTTTCCCGATCGTCGAATGCGAAGAGAGGTAGTACAAGTAAGCGAGAGGTTTAGATAAATACTCGACCATAAGGAGAGGAGAGAAGCTAACCCCGTTCCCAAGTCTTCTTCCACCTCACTCCTGGCTTTGGAAGGTCGTTTCTATATTCGTATATAGAGATAGACGTAAGGTTAGGGCTGGACCGGGCGGACCCCGGCTTCCGACGTACAACAAGATCAAGCCCAAACGTCGTTCAGTTTTTTCCTCCTCTTCCTGTTCTATTGATCAGAAGCACCCAGCAGCGCCACGCCGCTACTCCTCAAATAGGTGGCGGTTGCTTTGAATGAACTCTACAGTTGACTGTAAGAGTTCTTCTTTTTGGACGCGCGCTGCTTCATCTCTATGGGCGTCGCGTGCTTTTATGATATTAAACCTCTTGCCGTCGAAGCCCGGCCTCCGCTTGTTTAAGGAGGTTGGCGTTCTCTTGCAGACGGCGTCGGTTATCCTGTCGCAATCGGTCTAAGTGTTCCTCCGAAAACAAATTAGAGTTAGGATCATCCCGCGTGTGACTTTCTACCTCCGCAGCGGTGACGCTCCCAGGGGACGAGACGGATTGTGGTGGAGATCCGTCCGAATCCGTTTCCGAGGAGGCATGGGGAGTCCGACTGAGATGCCGGAGACTCAGAGCCTGATGTCCCCTCGCCGAGAGGCATCATATGGTTTTGGTATGTGAGCAGCGCTCGTAAAGTCAAGTCTACAGTCAAGGCAAGCCCTGCTGAGCAGCCCAACCCTCTTAGAGCAAAGGATAGGGCTCGACCGCCCAGAGAGAACCCAACCTTTGAAAGTCAGGCATGAAATAAATCCAATTCCTTGAATTGCTGACAAATAAGATAGAAAATACCTAAAAAGGTAGAAATAAAGAGAAACTGAGATTTAAGAAAAGGAGTCAAACTCAAGCTCGAACTTATAAAGATAGGCGGATTAAAAGTAGTTAAAGCCCCGCCTTGCTTTCGCGTATTTAGGGCCTAACTTTGTAAAGCGTTTTAATGTTGGAATTTGTGTTTCATATGAGGCAAAATAAACATGGGGGGCCGTTTTCTTAGGCAGTTGCTGATTGAGGAAAAACCGTCAGCTCTGTCTTTGCTATTTCGACGGTTTCCTACAACGAAAAGAGACTGGATCTTAAATATAAGTCTTTCTTGTGAAAGAATAGGGCAGCATTTGTTTGTGGCTCCCTCACACCACTGCTGGTGACCTTGCAAACTCTAAGGTCCTTTAGGCTGCTGGGTTAGTAAGAACAAGATAGTGGGCTTTCCCGTGTAATTTCGACACCTTGGACTTCGGCATCTTTACTTAGGGATACCCTTGGTAAATCATCTTTCTTTTCCCTGCGAGAACAGCTCTTCTTCAGCTACCGAAGCTTGCAGGTGTGTAGCTGCACCGAGCTTTCTCTTTTGAATTCGGGTTCCCACGGTATTGATGAGAGCCTTTTTTCCTCGGATCATGTTGTCTGACGTCCTTCCTGATGAGACCTTTTTCAAAGTCCCTTGTTTTAATTCGACGAAGAGCTTCTTTATCTTACGCAATTTCGAGATCAGGATATTGAAGAATACCTTCGACGTGTAGCTAAGTAGCTTCGGATTCCTTTTCCTTGGTTGCCGATCAAGGTAGAGTCTTCACAGGTGATCAAGTAAAAGAGTTTGCTAATATATATAGTTTTTGTTGAAATGATTCACTCAACACCTTTGCTCAGGCTAATGGACAAGCCGAGTCTTCCAAAAAAAGAAGGTGAACTAGCTTATAAAAAATGATAAAGGATAACCCAAGCAAGGATCTGGCATGAAGTGTAGTCAGAGGCTCTCTAGGCATGTCGGACAAAAAGACCGAGTTTCCATTAGGAGGTGGGACAAGAAGCTTAACCATACTTGGCTTTGGAAAGACTTCTGCTCGACACGTTCAAGCTTTTCCGGGAGGATCTTTTTTAAATAAATTATTCCCAGGTTAAAGACTGGGGCGGGTTTAACTAAATATCCTGACCCCTGACCCATAGTCTTCATGGATCTGATCTTTCCTGCTATTCCTAAGGAAAGGATAGTATTCAAGGCGATCAGAGTCAGCATCGGCATAAGGGAATAAAAAGTGGCAAGAATCATTCCATTCTTCCTCGGCAAGAGCACCCGAATCCGAATTTTGTTTTTGGCCTTGTCAGTATCCCCTTTGTGAGTCTTCTGCTGAAGACTTTCTCCTTAGTAGTCTCCCAATGGCCCTTGACCGGTGTGGCTAAGCCAATACATAATCACCATAAATTAGTTACGAGGGCTCTCTGCGGCTAAGAATAGAAGGTGGTGTACTAGTTCTCAGTAAGTATTGGAAGAATCCCATGAAATGTTCATCCAAAGAGGGATTTTAGTTAGTGAAAAAAGACCTTATTTTTCTTGTTACCTCCTGCCCGCCCGCAGCCATGCACTTAATAAATCAATATCATAGGAGTAGTAGCGCTAAGCGAAGCATCAAAGCAGAAGGAGCTTGACACCATTGAATCAAGTGTTTAAAGACTACGTATGAAAATAGAATCCCCAGATGATAGGGGCCTGGAACTGAACGATGTTAGCGCAAGGGGCTTAAATTAAAAGGCAGGTAGCATTCGATAAGCAGGCAGGTTTGGGAAACTAGCACCAGGTACTAGGTCGATGGCATGCAGAATACTCCTCATCGGTGGTAAACCATGGGAAGAGCATCACCAACCAGCTCCTTCAAATATTTTAATAGTCTCTGAATGAAGAAGAATGTCGAGAGAATAGTTCAATGCCGGCGAATAGCGTAGGAAGTAACCAAGTTTGAATGGTGGAAAGCCAGCAAGGGAAAAAGCATTAGTTTCAGCGAAGCTATTCTTTACCCCTTAAGCGTCAGAGAAAAGTACTTTCAGGCAAGGTCGGCTAGCGAACCCCGCTACTCCTTTGTCTTTTAGGAAGGGAAGTCTGAGTCAAAGTCATTGTGAATCCTCAGTTTGAAGGCGATTCACCTTCACCCAGCATCTTTGAAAGTTTTAGTCTTATTATTTATCATCTGCCTGCGGCTCTGGCCGGCCCCTCTTCCTCCATGTCCTCATCCGAGGTTCAAGCAATTGGTCATCATTCCTGGCCTGGCTGGCTGGCCAGGTCGAGTTCCTCCTTATTTAGAATCTATACGGCTTTCTTCGTCTCTATTATTTGATTTATCAATAGCCAAAACTTGACTTTAAGGTCTGCGAGAGGTCAATGTACTAGAGCTCATGCCCAAATAGGGGCTTTCTTTCTCTTGCATGCGCCTTCCTTCCTCCCTCATTCATTAAAATCAAAGGAAGCTTCATCGGGAAGGGATAGGGATGGCGCATTGGCTTGGTTGGCGGCTTGGCTTCGCTATCGCTCATGACTTGGTATAGAGTCCGTGTAGTCGGTGAGTACGAGTACAGCCTATGAAACAGGCTTTGAGTTCCATTACATTGCAAAAATGAATTCCCGCCACTCTCCCTTCCAGTGAACCCCACGTGTCTGCCTCCGGCTTCGAAGCAGTGGGGAAGAAAAGGACTCGGCTTAACTTCACTTGGGTTCGGTTTACCTTGTTACTATTGGAATGATGGAAGTAGCTCTTCTTCCTCTTTGCGTTAGCGACTCTGAGCTCATAGGGAGCTGGGAATTAGCTTGGTTAGCTGGAGAAGGGATAGAGTTGAAAGATCGGATTTTTAGCGCGCCTTATGCCTGTCCTTTCCTGACTCTGTCGATGGTATGCCTGAGATGGCAGTCTTTCTCCTTGGCTTGTACTCGAGATTCCCTTTTTGTTCGAAATCGATATCTTCGCCTTTGAGAAAGGGAACGAAGGAATTCCGTCTGTTGTCACAAGAATTGTTCAAGTTGAATGCGAATAATCGATTGAATCCGATCTTTGAAGACTTGAAGGACTAGTGTCCAATCCCGGCCGATGTAGAGTAGTCCCTTTTGGGCAGCACTTCCTCGTAGGGAACTACCTATTGTCCTTCTTTCTTGTGGTGGAACCTGGGATTCACCCTCCCAGAAGTTATTATCGCCAAAACAAAAAAAGACATCTTGAATTTCCCACAAGAGTAAAACTATAATAGTATCCGACTCATATGGCGGCGGGGGCTGCGTTCCCCTCTCTTTCTGCTGGATGGGGAGTGCATCGGTCGGCTATGTCCCTGGACCTCCTGGCTTCCCTGTCACGTCCGAACGTAATCAGAGAAGACCTGCCCAAGCACCGCACCACCTTGTGATCATAAAGAAGAATATCCAATACAATCACAGGAAAGAGTACCCGAAAAAAACCGTAACGTATCAGGGTCGTACGCCTGGAACAGTCGTACAATTTCGGCGATTCAAAAAGGAGTATATCCCTCTCCTTAGTGTCTTTCCACTTCCTCGTTCAGGAACAAACCCTTCGCCTAATTCTTTTGAGTCCCGGCCTGGTTTTTCCCCACTAACCAATTACGTTACGACCACTGAAGAAACTTGGTTGACGAACATGGTTTATGCGCCGCTAATGTAGCGGCTTGTCGAGCATTTGACAAACTCACACCATCCATCTCAAATAGGACTTGTCCCGCGGACACACGAGCAATCCAACCCGTAGGATTTCCTTTTCCTCTTCCCATTCTTACTTCTGTAGGTTTCCCGGTAATAGGGATATCTGCGAAAACTCTTACCCATATCTTACCATTTTTTCGGAATTGTCCGCTCATAGCACGTTGGAAGTGCCCGGTTATAGCCCGACGCGCTGCTTCAATGGCTCGATATGAAAGACGACCAGCTCTACAACTTTGAGTGCCATATCTTCCAAAACCGAGTTTTGTTCCGTCTGGTTTGCAACCCCTACTACATCTGCCTTTACGATATTTACTAAATTTCGTACGTTTCGGATATAGCACGTAAATTTTTTTTTTTACTATATGAAATCCACACTTTGACACCTGAGATTCCGTAACGAGTAGATACTTCCGCAGAAGCATAATCGATTTTCTGGTTAAATACATTACGAGATGTTTTTCCATACTTTCCGCATTCAGTTCTAGCTATTTCTGCGCCTTCTGATCGACCTGAACAACATATACGGATCCCTCAACCCCTTTTTCATTACTAATGGAATATCCTTCACTATTCTACTAAAATGGAACGAAATGATCTTGTTTTCTTTCTCAGTTGAAAAGAGATGTCTTGAGCAATCGGAGAAGCACTTTGATAAACAGATTTGATCTTGACCGACTCAATTAAGGTATTAGTGTTTGTTCTATTAGACAACAAAGATCGCATTTTTTTCACTTCGTTCAAATAAGAGTTGTACCCGTACGGAATTTTTCTGTTTCTCAGTATGATCTCTATCATCATCTCTATTCCTTTATCCACTCTCCTATCCTACCTAGGTCTATGAATTTATCTATCAATTCCATTACCTTATCCTTACCCATGAGGTTCCAACATTTGATCCTTAATTGACCTAGGAGTGGTTCCCGGCATCCTCAAAAAGGTTATTATAAATCCCAACTCTATCCCTTGGAAAGAAAAGGTAGCACCGAAGAAAGGAAAGAGCGAGATGGTGGTTTTGTTGTTCCGCGAAGGAAGATCATTCGCCAAGCGAATGAAGTGGGTCAACCTCTTTTTGGCTTCGGCCAAACACTTTTTCTCGCTGGTCGAGCTTTCTACAAAAAAAGCGATGCGAGAACGTATTCTCTTATCTAAGCTTCTTCCCTGCGCATTCGCTCCCCCCATCGTAGATGGTTCAGCCACGCCCGGTGCCACGAAATGATTGAGAACTACGACGGGGTCGAAATGCATTTGGTTCTTTCTACAAAAAAAGTATTGCATGACCGAATAATTCAAGGAGGGGCGCACTGCAGGGAGGGTCCTTTTAAATAGATGACTCGTCGGGCCGTCGGAGCGGGACTTCTTGGGGAAAAAGAACTTAAAAAACTTCGTTTTTCTGAAGGAGTCGTAATTTTCTATCAGGAACGCTATGTCATTTACAGCCCCGGCGTATTTCGGATGCTTGAAGGCCCCGCTGACCCGAAGTGATTTAGAAAGATTCTTCTTTATCGATGGTGATCGGTCATGGTATCCATAGCGTTGCTTCTTTTTCGGCCAAATCCTAATTTCGTTTTGCTTCTCCGGTCGTCGAGCCTGATCGACTCGACTCTTTTCCTGCCCTCCGGCCTCTCACTTCGTTTCGTTCTTCTTCTTTCTTGTTGCTGGAATGAAGACACCTGATCGGCCTGACTTTCCCAAATGCCCACCACCGGCCCTTCTCCTTTCCGGGTCTGGATTTATCGCGTCGTTTCAGTCGTCGTGGTCGACGGGGAAGAAAGAAATGAATGAATGTTCTTTTGGGAAAATGTATAAGAATACACCTACCGAGACGAAAGCCAAAGGTTAGTCTCGCAGGTGGACGTATCGAACCGAAATAAGATCTCAGATTGACATCTTGATAAACTAATTTACCATAATAATAAATAGAGTCAATGGTGACTCCGCCGTGGGAATAGCCGCTTCTTTCTTGCTTGATAGAGGGGCTTCCATTCACCAACGCTGACAAAAAGTGCTCTCCGAACCGTGCTGGATAGTCACCCATCACACGGCTCTCAAACCCAACCTGTGGTGAATCCCGGGAGACAAAGTCAAAGCGCTTGATCCTTTGCCCCATACTTTGAGATGCTTCTCCCCGCCGATCAAGCAGCGACGCTGCTCGTGATAGGCTTAGCTTTAAGCCGCTATCGTTCGGTTCGAATAAGTCAAGTCCCCTCGGTCGGTTCGCTCAGGTGGTCTTCCCTTATCTTATCTTCTCTAACGTTAAGAGTTGTTCTGGTTTAAAAAAGGAGCACCGGCCGAGCGCCCTGAATGAATAATAAATGGACAGCAAAGGGAATCAATGATTCTTATTCAACCGAGTTGAAGTTAGCAACATGTCGATTACACACCGGAGGTTGGTAAGAACTGAGGGACAATGCCCCCCTAACCTAAGTGGGCCTACCAGCGAAACAACTGGTACTGGATCGGGGGTGGGGGGGTTGGTTTCGTGCAAGGCCTTCGCAGCAGGAAGAGGCAGTTGTCATTTGAAGGGAAAGGCCCTTTGTATAGGGTTCCCTGCGCACCCTGATTCAACATTTCTATGTTCTTAGTCAAGCCTAAACTTATTGAAAACTAAAGCGCTAACGCTATAATAATTAGAAAAATAGCAACCTTTCGCCTTATAAACTAAAACAAAACAAGTTTACTTACTTACTATAAAAAAATAAGAAAGCGGCAACAAGCACCTTATTTATCAAAGTAAACTTTCTCGCTTCTTGCTTTAGAAAGATTGCAGCGTTAGCGCTTCTTGACTAAGAACATCATAGAAAGTCAAGGCTCCTCTCCTTTTCTAGGAATCTACAACTCTCTTTACTGAGCGAGACTCCATCCATATCCCTACTAGTGGTTATATTCAATATTTTTTATTTTCTCATTTGTTTGACAGCCTAAACTAGGCTCCATTTTAGATAGGTTTTCGGTCTTAATAAAAAATAGGTCAGGGGCGCGTCGGAACGGTCGGTGGCTGCTTAGTCTCATCCGAGAGTCTAATCTCTTTGTACTTTTTTATTATTTATTTAAAAAATAAAGAAGAAAAATAAGGGGGTCGATTTAGGCTCCTTCCCTTCCACTGCATAGCTGCGCTAGCAGGTACTATGAGCCCTCTGTCCCACGCATCTAACCAGCTCGCGTGGTTCACCGGTTCCACCGAAAACTCTCATTTGTTGAAGCGGAGCATAGTGCGCTTTAGGCGCCGAGCGAGAAAGGTCTCTTTCTTATTTCGTTTCGGTTTATTCACTGATCTTAAACTTAGCACTAGTTTTCTTCTTGATTCCAGGGGCGGCGGCGTTCTTGAATGAAGTCTATCCGAACCGAATTAGCACTTCTCAGATCAGGCTAGGCCTCTCCAGCTCCGCAGGGCGCCGGGGCCCTGGATGCGCTAGCGATCGGCACATAGGGGGTGCCGGGTTTCTCGGCCTGGTATCCTGCACCTCGCGTTCATGATATCTACATTCAACTGTGCCCCGGAGACACGGTCGAAGCACGCCCGCCCGGTGTGCTTCTTTCACGACATGCTCTGGTCCGGTCTCTTCCAGTGGTCTTCTAGCGTTAGAAGAAGTCGTGTCCGTCCCGGACATCTGCTACGTCCTCCCATCCCAAGCTTTTTTATTCAACATATATAGGACAAACTGAAGGAAAAGACTGACCCATTCGGTGACTTTCGCGGTCGCCCTCACTGAACTGACTTGAATCTGAACTACGATTCAGATCGAGTCTTACCGAAATCGGATTTCCTTTTCGTGCCATATGCGCCTTATTGTTACTTTCTTTACTTTTTCCCTTTTTCTTCCGGTTTAATATTTGTTCTCGAAAGTATTCGTTTCGCAAACTCTCCAAATTGTTGACCAAGCAAGGTCGCACTGAGACTGTGAGAACACTAACGGAACACTCTCTGACCCCCACTGACCAGCTAGTCTGAACTGACGACCGGCCCGCAAGCTACTCGATTTTTTTTTCTTAGCTGCTCTGGATTCGATTCTAGATGCTACTTACTTACATATGATGTTTTCTTTCACAAGGTAGCGCATCTATATAGCATAGCTGAAAGCGGACAAAAAAAGCTGTTCCCATAGCGTTACGTAGGCTTAGCCTCTTTCTCTATCTACATTTATATATGATAATCTCACTAGTGGACAGCGAACAAAAAGATGCCACACTAAGAAAGCAATCCAATCAGGAACAAGGTAGTTAGGGACATGCGGACTAACTGCTCTGACATTCCTATTTTTTGAAATGAATCTTCGGACCTTCTGCCAGCGCTAACACCATCCGAGCTTGCACTGCCGCTCGAAGAGAGATGCCTGTGAGACCCCCTCCAGTTCTGTAATTCGAAGGAGGTTCTGAGAATGAAATTAAAACCCCTCGTCACTTACTAGTGAGCCGGAAAGCTTAGGGACGCCTCTCGTTCCTCTTCTCCCATTTGACAACCGTATCTCAGAATGTTCGGATGATTCTCTGGAACTAATATATGCTTTATTTTTTTTAAAGAATGGGGATATATCGTTGGGAAAAGCAGAAGAAAAGGATTTAACGGGCAGAAGAAGGGAAGTTCGGAAAAGCCTAGCAGACGGGACTATCAACTCCTTTCTATTACGATCTCGGCACCTTCCTTACCCCCCTACGAATAATTTACCCCTATTTTGAAGAGGAAAGCTCCCAGGTTCCGCATCTTAAAAAAGTGCATGACCAGATTGGAAGAATTCGCAATGGGCCAACTCACCCAGCCATGATGCGCATGACAGAAGAGAGCGAGCACAAAATGGAGTTTCCATCTTGGATGAGGCTCACGTCCGAAATAATATTTTCAAGACTTTCTCCCCTATGTTGAACTTTCTCTATATTACCTGATTTTGGAATGCACTGGAATTTTCTGGTAGACTTGGACATGTTCCATGGCGCGAAGTCTCTTCTCATCTAATAGCTCTAATTGCGGGGATATCTAAAAAAGATGCTCCCCCTCTCATCCACATCAAAATCTTTGTCAAGCTGGGCCCTGATGAGGGATGGGAATGGCTGAATACGTCTGCCCGTACGCAAGTAAGCAACTGGCCAACAATTGTATCGAGCTACAGGCCCTTCTCATAAGATGTTGTAAGCTACGGGCCATAAAATGTCCGACGAAGCTTAAAGCAGACATAAAGAGCTAACTAAGAAGGGGGCCAACAAGCCCCTTTAAAGCAAATGCCTGTGAGAAGCCTTAGAAGTTACAGGACATAGAAGCAGGCCTAAGCAGCACCTAAGAAGCTGGTCAAGAAGTGGATTGAATCTTTTCCAGTCTAGAGACTGGCGGATTACCCTCGAAAGAAAGGATTCAAATCTTCCTTCTGCTTTGAACAAGATAAGTGGACAGATGAGTTGAATAATACAGGGACAGATAAGCTAGGCGAGGTTCCCTTTGATATCTCCCAACCTAAAGGTTTATTCAGAGGTGGGTCTTTCAACCGCCTACTCTTTCGATGAAGGGTGCACTACAAGACCATCGGTACTAAAAATAGAAAATGGGGGGGTTTCGTTGATATTGAGTCGACTATAAACTACTCATCTTGCTTGGAACCGTCGTTGTGTATGGGAAAGAGGGTTCTACCTATGCTTGAAAAGGGTGAATGGTCCCAAAAGGGACGGGATAAAACCCACTAGAAAGAACGGGGGGTCATCCACTCCGTCGCTGGGTAGTCAACTTTATCCGTGACTCTGAGTACAAGATTTCCGGGATCAAGAAACTAGCAAACAAATATGCTCGGCTGGACTCTTTTCTCGTATGCCCGGAAAAGAAAATTGCGGTACAACTCAGCTTGCTGCAAAGCCTTTCTTTCTCGTCCAAACACTCCAGATCTGCACTTCCCTTTTCTCCATAGGGCCGAAGCTTTACTAAGAAGGGCTTTTTTTAGAGAGAGCGTAAGGGGCGATCTATATTGCTTGCCACAGCTCTATTCCCGACTCTCAATCCCTAAAGGACTTTAAGAGAGGATGAACATTCCTGTTCTATAGGTGGCACTGCCCCTATTAGAGAAGGGTGAGGGCCTACTGATTCTCTGCTAGCACTGTTAATTACCTTAGACCTACGCAGCAGGAACGATATGGAGCACCTACTCTACCGGTCGTCTGCTCTCTCGAGGTCGTCCTTCTCTAGGTACAAAAAGGACATTACGGGATATCTAAAAAATTCGATGTACTTCTTAAAGTGTGGGACACATCTCATGTTTGCCGAATCGAAAAACTATCGCCTTTGCATCCTCACAGCGGCTATGATCAGATCCCAGTGTTGGTTCACTTTGGACTTTATCCTCCACAAAATCTTCTGATCTCCTGTTCTCAATTATGTTAAGCAGCTCCTGATCGCAGCAATCATGCCTTCGAAGGTACGCTTTTTATAGGGGGGCCTTGCCTCTTGAATGAGCTTGTTCAACAATGTGCGCTCCTTCTTCCTATTAAGTATAAGGAAGGGCCTTGAAGGACCTTTTGTAAAGGACATCTCCCAAGATCACAAATCGTCGGGCAAGTTCTCCTCCAGGCTCTCCTCTGACCACGAGTGGCGTACTCTGATATGAACCCGTCCTTGAGGTCATTGTATAAATCATAATACCAAGGTTCCCATCGTCCTCGTAATCTTGACTGGTGATAGTTCATCATGTTCCAACTCTCGATAGTCTTCATCCAAGAAGATGAATGAGTCCCGTTCGACGGAAGGGCTCTCTGTGCTGTGGCTGGGATGTCCAATCTCTCGATGACAAGCGACTCTGTGCTTCGGTGTACTAGCATGTGTACTAGAGCGGCTGAGTATTTATTCCATAAGGGCTAGCGAGTCAGCCAAGCGATTGTAGACTCGCACCGCTCACTTAAGGTTTTATACAGAGGGGGGTTGTATTGAAGGGCCATAAGCTTTGAATCAATATGCGTTGGTTCCAATCCGGATCTCGTAGTTTGGGTCTCGAGATGATATTCAGGAGACAAAAGAGAAGAGCTGATAGAAATGCTTATTATAATGGAGATACTAATTCTTTAATAAAGACTTGTGCCCATTGTCCAAGATTCCTTTGTGGGACTGTCTTTTTCTTCTTCTTGACTTGACTCAAAAACCCTCCCATTCAGGACAGAACTCTGAGGGTATCTCTGAAGATTTAAAATACAGAAGAGCGACTGCCAATCAAGACAATATTGAAGCACGCGCCTTAGGACCGATCCCAGTTAAATATGAAAACGAATCCGCGCGCTCCAGTAAGATAAGGGTTTCCTTCATCGATCGGAACAAAACTAGCAAAAGAAAGAGGAGCTGCGCTATACATAATACTAAGGGACCCTGGCTCTGCCTGAATGATACGATCAGCAACTTCTAGTACCCAAGCTATGTGATCAATAACTATTCTCCTAGAGGCGAATCCTCTGGGCGCCCTAAGCAACCGAAGGGTAGAGAAGATGAAGAATAAGGGTAATCTAAGCATGCGCCACCAAAAGGAAAGAGAGGACCGATTGATACCAATAGCAAGATACACATCTTTTTAGACTCGAGGGTGAGAATAGTTGAAGATCAGAAGATTGGCCTTAATAGATTAAGTGCAAACTTTCTTTTATATTCTATTATATATATATGAGTAAGCCCCTTCCCTTAGGAACAGAAGGATTCGATTACATCGGCTGGCTATACGCTTTACACATCGTCTTATGTGCTACCTTCGGTCAGGGTTTCCCTTCTCTTCTGCGGCATCAGAATCAGAGGACAGATTTATCGTAACATCCGAATCAGGGGCGACTATTGGCTTTATTCAGACTGTTAGCCCTGAACTTATTCAATTAAGTGTTTGATAATTCATTCATTCATTTAACAAATAAGGGTTTGTGTATTTTTTAAAATAAGACTTCTTCTTAAGTATAATTAAACTTTTTTCGTATTCTAACACATAAAGAAAAGATATCTCCTCAGAAGACGATTACGCGCATCTAGGAATTAATAGCAAGCACAGAAGCAGGAAAGCTAGCCACCGTGGAGTAGCATGAAATGCGCACCGAATCGTCTCTTTGCAGCAAATCGTCTGTTATTGAATTGACTGCTTGATAGAATAGGCGGTTATCTTTCTGTTAGCAATAATCCGCTGTTAGAGAATACGCTTGAACTAATAGACGGATGGGATTGATTCTAAATCCGCCGAAAGTCTTTTAGTCAACAAGTACGGATTTATAGACTGGCATCTTATCTTAGAATAAAGGTTTAATAATCCAGATCAAGAATAGAAGTAGAAGCATGCTAGCATAGAAAGAAGTCCTGAGTGAAAACGACTTTCCTTAGGATGAGCTTTTAGGGCAAAGTCTAAGGAGCTTATTCGTCGATAACAAGCCTTTATTCAAAAAAGGAATAGAACCGGAAAGCTTTGAAGGCTAAGGTCGTAGAGACAGATCCATATGCATATGTTTCTAGGAGTGAGACCCCCAAATTTGATGGTATTACAGGAAGCTCGGCCATACGGGTTGAAAAATATTCATTCGTACCATACCGAAAAGACCGCTGGTATATTTTGGTAAGTAAATCAGAATCTAGTGCGTGCACATCCTTGCACCTCTCCATATGTATGTGCTTTAGCCCTGATGCCATTACAAGCCGGGATTAGACAGTCCAGACAGACAATACAATCTGTGACGAAATCATACGGCTATGCCAGGGCGAGCAGTGCTGCTGCTCGGCAGTCACCCGCTTGGATCCTGCCTTGTTAGTCATCCGTAGAGCTAAAGAAAATTTTCTTTAGCCTTAAGTCATTCCCACACACCGACCAGGTTAGGGTGGCTGTTCAGTAACTCCTAGCCCTACTAGAAAGAGAAGATAAATTGCTTGCGCGCTTCGTCAAGTGAGAGAGCCACTTAATTAGCAATAATGAGAGAGTGCTTTTATCTCATATGAGAAAGCGACGGGATAGGGTTAGTTTGAAAGGGCTACAGCAGGGGAATGATTTTTAGTCCTAAGAATAAGATCTTCTCGGACAATTTAGTTTGAAAACCTTGCCTTGCCTTTAGTTGAACTTCCCGAGTGGGAGATCAGTTGCAGGAGTTCATTCAGGGGATGAGGAAGGTGACCATGCAACTTACGTGGGTCAGAAGCAGAGGGTTCTCAACTAACTAGTCGCTTCCCGGGAAGAGCCTTTGGTTCAGTCCGTTCCGCAGTTCTAGTTTCAATCTTGTTGTAACTGACTCCCAGTGAGACAGGCTCCCCACTATAGCTATGGATTCCCGCCTAAGCGGTGGGTGACCACTTAAGAAGTATTATTGCTTGTTTAGTGTCGTTTTCTTGCTTGCTTTCTCTTGCTGTAAAACGTCTAGAATCATTCAAGTGGTGGATATGCCAATTGTAGCTAGCCTGAAGTGAAGGAAGTTTTCCGGTACCGCTAGCTCCTTTCACGAGAAGAGAGGCACACTTTAGACTTTACTTTCAAATAAGCTAAAACCGTAGCCTCTGGCACACCCACATCGGATAGGACCACTTCCCCTTCCCCCCAGCCCAAGTTAACCCTCCTATGCTATGATACTTGGACTAGGGGCCTCCTCCCCTTGTGCTTTTATACACATGGAAGTACCTTTAATTATCAATTCGCCTGAACATAGTAAAATTTCTTTGGGTTTGGTGACTACTATTTTAGTCCCTCTCGTCCCAAACTTCCCCTTTTTCCACAGAAGCCCTCCCCCCACTTTATTGTTCTGCATGCTTCATGAGTGGGAAGAAAGCGGAATCTTTCTTATCCAATACCAATCCGGGAATACTAGGCTAAGCATGTAGCCTAGCCGCTTCACTCGTCAAAAACAGGCTTATAAGAATGGTACTAACTCAGAATGCTATTGGATGAGGAGATTTGTACTCAGGAAGACCTGGTAAAACTGAACTACTTTCGGCGGTTCCTTCTATTATCTCCTTCACGCTACCCAATCCGAACTCATGAGTGCCTGTAGCAGCATTGAGTGATCCCCTTCTCCGACATCGATACCCTAGGGATTACAAATCGTGCCAACTTCCCTCTGCTGCGTCGCTCTACAACTGGATACTGCATCTTTCTTTGCACTAGTCGAATTTATTGGAACCCTAAGAAGGAATCTACTGTCTCTCTTGACTTTATCGGTAAAGCATTTCTTGCTAGATCGAATTGAGGGTGACTTCTTCCGCTGACTAAGGCGCTTCGCTTGTGCGTTTTCAACATCCATAGCTTCTGACTATGTCGGTGAAAAAGGTCCCTATTTTATATTTCAAAGAACTACTTATGATCTGAGACTCTCTATCTATTGTCTTACTTTCGGCATCTTTATTTACGAGGAATTGCTAAGTAGGCGTACTGGTTGTCTCTTCTTGAAATGCTTTCCCTTGGCATCGGTGCCAGCTAGGACTGGTAGCATGTTCTTCTCTTAGGCTTTCTCTTGGTGTCAACATAGGAATGGGAGCTGTTTGAATGGATGCCTTTTTCCCTGATCTTATAATACGAAACGCAATCGATTGAGAAGCCGGAATCTTTACTAATCGGCCGGGTGAAGGCAAGAAAATAGTTTAATTTGCGCACCACGGAAAGCTTGAAGATCAGAGAAGCACCCTTTGGAATAGCAAACACTTTACTCTGGCCACGGGAAGACATTTCTTCAATTAACATTCTGGTGACCAAGCTTTAATATTAATAGAAAAGAACGCAATGGATATTTTAATTGAAGAAATTCCATCCATCTTCGATTCCCTTCTCCATGTGTAAAATGAATCAACAATTCTCATTGCTTCACTCGCAGGCGCATCCACGGGACACCCATACCACAGCTTCGGATTCATTGAGTAGGAGTCAAAAGCAGCACGGGAGCTATTAGCCTTAGGTTCGGAAATAAAATTATTGATTCATATTAAACGGTAGCTTACGCTAATATGAGAAAAGGTTAGGGAATGACTAAAGAAGAACTACATTCATAGGTAAACCCCCTCTTTCTATTCGTTTATTCTTTTTTGTTGATTAGGTTCTGCCCTTTTCGTGCTGGCTAAGATTGATAATACGACTCAAACTCCTAAGCCACCATACCTGATTGCTTTGATCGAAGCTTAAACAGGGCCTGTGCTATCAGAGTGCTTTACTTTTTTTCGAGCGGTTTATCTTGTTTCGGTTGCCGATTGCTTTATTCTATGCGTAGATTGGTTGGACCCCTTTGACCCAGTCGTGAGACGAGCCGCAGGAAACAACTAGGTGTCAGCGGAAAGTAAGTCCTTGAAAGTTGGCAGATCGGCATGGGCGGTTAAACTAAAACTATTAGCTCCTCCGGTCACTCTTACAAAGCCTTATCCTTCATGTCTATCTTCCATGACAAGATGAATCTATTGCCTCCTCGCCTCACTTCCACTATAAGTTATTCTGTATGGGACAAACGCCAGTCACGCTCGTCATTGTCCACCGCACCACTAGTCACCCGACTCCGAATCCCATTTTAGAGATCGTTCCTTCCTCTCTCTGCAATCAAACTAAAGCCCTAACGCTATAAAGCCTATAGCCTGCCTGAGTCTCGCGCATACGTTTTCTTGCTGGGTGAGGGCTTTAAGACCCTATTCACATAGCGTTCCTGACTTATAACATTTGAATTTATCAAAAAATTTTTAATTTGAAACGGTATGGCTTTAACTTCATTCATTTTGACAAGGATAAAATCAATGGGAAGAGGTGATTCATGTTCAAGAGAGCTGCTTTGTAGGGAAATATTGAAATTATATATGGAATCCCAAAATTTCCATTGAGCGGGTATATGAAATAAAAAAAGAAGACTAAAATTTAGAAAAGGTTTTCCAATAAACTCCCAGACTATAGTAAAATGGAGGAGATGAAGCTCAAGAACAAGCACTCAAACGAGGGATCCATGTAAAGCAGACCGGCAGCCAGAGATTCCAATAGGCAAGAACGGTCCACACCAGTATGGGCGCACGGGAGTACTCTCCTCAAAGTACGCCACCGGTTAGGTTGAACGTAAGATGGCTTTGTGTTGTGCGAGAGTGGCAAGAATCGGGTCAGATTTCGCCGGGACGCAGCTCGATTGCCTTTCGTGCAGAGGAACCTTCGACTAGGGTTCGTACGATGCCCAAAACCTTACAGTCCACAAGAGCTATTTCGAACAGCACTCTACGATAATTGTTGGAGAATTGGATGTAACTCTATAAACTCCTAGATTATCTCCTATCGCAGAATACCCAGTTTGAACTCCTACTCGAAATCGAAAGAAGGGAAGGTTAGTGGCACTTCTTTTTCACGCTTGAACTACGGGACAGACTAGCGGAAAAAAAGTAACATCCATACGGAATAACCCTGTAAGTAAACCCAGTTGTCTTAGGCTCAAATCCGCACTTTCGGGAATAGAATGCTTCTTTGACAGAGCTTTAAGCAATTGGACAAAAAGGTTCTGCACGTGAATCAGACTGGCTTTATCTCAGGATGTGGGATTACCGATGTCACGATTGGAATTAGGAAAGGAAGCCTCTGTCCCAACTTTATTTCCAGACTTGTAAAAAAGGAAATTCCCACGGCTTCCGCGGAGAGACTCGGCTTGTGAGCTCCTTCTCCAATGGAACCTACTGTATACTCTTGCTTCACTGGAAGACTCGCTCGCTCTGTTGGTGTAGGTCTTACCTTTCTTGATCCCTTGGTTAGGCTAGCTAATTCAATTGATCTGATACCAAGATAACCCTTCAGATACCGTCCGATGTGCTTGATCTCTAGTCTGATCTTCCATCACTTGACAATGGGGATGGGGCTAAGTAAGCCCCGAGGAGATCATCACGCTACGTAAAGGGCTGTGAAAAGGAATCCCGCCTCTTATTTCTGCCTTTCCTTTCCTTTATGATTCTCTTTGTTTATTCTAACTTTTTACTTTTGGCCTAGAATGTACGGTATCTGACTAGCATTTGCTGCGGCTGGTTTCCGTATTTGCGCTAAAGGTACTTGACCCTCTTCATTCTTAGCTTCCATTCCAAAAACTGCACTCTTTCGGTCACCTTCCACAATGGGCTTTCAGTCCGCTATCTCCGCATTGCTTCTGTAAACTCCGGTATAGTTCCCCTCCCCTTTAGTTCCATCAGTGGGTTCCTCCATTCTCTTCTCGGTATTATGAGAATGTGTTGACTAGTTTCGCCTTCACCTCTTTAATACGTGGAATCTCCTCATCATCTGACTCCCCTTTTGGTACCATTATCTTTTGTGGGGGGATCACTTTATGGTTATAGCGCCGTGCGATGGGGTGGGAGTGGACGGACCACCGTCCCCGCCTACAGTAGGCAACAATGCCCCAGCACCTGTCATTGATGCTCCTGAAGTTCCCCCCGCGGCCCCTGAGATTCCCGTATTAACCCACCCCTTATTACCAGATAGCGAACGATAAAGCGAACTATATAGGCGCTTCTTGGTTAATACTATAGGGGAAGAGCCCAGCCTACGGCGGATTTATGACACAATTCGTGTTCAGAGTCTGATCGAAAGACGGGAGAAGCTGCTAACAAGAGGTTAGCTGCACTTATAAATAGCAGTGGAGTCGCCCTTTGAAAGCGCTAATTCAATAGCAGTCTTCCGACTGAAGAAATCTGAGTGTAGTGTGGTTAAGCGGTCAGAAGTTGTTCCGGATCCATTGCTACCATTAAAAGAATGGGGAGGAGAACTTGAATCTAGCTAGGGTACCGGGCAATAACAGTGAGAGGAAAGCGCTACGAGGACCCTCTTTAAGAGAGATAGAAAGCTAACCCTTAGATTCGGGAATAGGAAACTAGCAGTAAGGGTATTACGCTTCAAGAGAAGTGGAACTCACTCGAATAGAGAGAGTCTAGGCTCACTCACTGGTCAAGGGCTAGTATAGCAAAGAGGCTTTCAATTCCCGCAAAGCAAGTGGGAATTTCCGTGAGCATTAAACTCCTGTATGGTCTTTACCGCTTGGGAACCTCAAAGCTGCTCTATGGCTCGCTGGAGTTAAATCAAGCTATTGATCATATTAAGCCTTCTTCGGCTGATGAAAGTACTAACTTCCCTTGAGACTGAGATTTAAGTTTTCAGTTCAATTGTCATATATTCTTCCCCTGAATTGAAAGGCATTCTGTATCTTTATGAAGTTAACTAAATCGATTAGGTCATACTACTGGTCGGGTACTTAAACTTAAGATAAGAATCGGCTCTGTCGCTTCTAGCTTGCCTACCCGCAAACCCTGCCCTTAGGACTAGGTTGGAAACTCCCAAGAGGATGGGGCTTGCTCACTCGCTTTCAAGACGGAAGAATGAAAGTTTTTTCCTCCGGTGAGATTTTAGCTCTACTGCATCCGGGACTTGATTTCATTAGAGAGCTAGCGGCTCCTGTGGAGGTTGGTAGTTCCCCATCTATCAGCCATAGATCTGGCTGTTTTCCTCCCGCACCCTTATCGGGATTAAGGAAAGCCGGTTTCCATCCTTTGTCAGGACCCGAAAACCTAGTTACCAACCTCTCTTGCATTTTACTTTTTTGGAGTCGTTTTCTAGACTATATTTTTTTCAATGTTCTAGCATCAGCTATGAGTGCATCTGCTAGGTTCCCATTCCTGCTCAACAACTTGAGAGATTAAGTTCATCTGCGGACCGCCCTACCTGTTAGCAACTATGGAGCTAATGAACCTTTGCCTTTCTTTCTTATCTTTCTATCCCTGCCTGTATCCTATCCTTAGAGCTCCCCTTTGCGTTGATTATAGGCCTTTTCTTTGCCCTTTGGGAGAGGTAAGGTATAGAGCTTGAATCCCCCAGCTGACATCTTATTCTCCATTGGGCATCCTCATGGCATCTACTTCTTTAAATAAAAGAGAAAAAGCTTTTGCCGCTCTTTCCTTGGCTTTATTTCGCGTACGTGTGCTCGTCTATCCTTTAATAGAAAGAAGCAATTTCTCTGTTCGAAATCAAGCTACAGGCCATCAAAGATGGCGGTAGAACAGCTAGCAAGAGGTGCCCAGGTACCGTTAACAAGCTCATGAATTTAACTTTCAAGCGAACCCCATGCCTTATGGTTTGAGAGTCCGTTTGATTATAAGCCTTTAGAATGGTTATATATACTTTAGAAAAGGGCTATCTCTCTCTAGCTTTCCTTTCTTGCTTGCTTGCTTTCTAGCCCCGATGCCAATGCCCTTTCTGTTCTCGAGTCTTTGCAATCTTCTGCCATTCCTCGACTTTGAAATGGTTAGACCACTGTCTTCGAGTCCGGTTGAGAAATAGCGGATTTGAGTACCGGGAAGTAAGTATGAGTAAGGTCCGGGTCTGGTTGAGTAACTCAGGATAGAGAGAGTCCTTCATTTCTAAAGTATGAATAAATAGTAGACATGTAGCTGCCTTTTAGGTATTGAATCCCTGGCCGGGAAGCGTGAACGATAACATGAGTCTTTAAGGACAGAGTGACCCCGTGGGTTGTCCATTCTTTCGGGTATTCACTCAAAAATCATTGAATTGAATAAGGCTATTCGACTTAGGACTCCCTTACTAAGCTTTCAGGAAAGTCTGAGATCTCATTGTCTTCCTAAAGCCTTTTTAATCCTAAATGAACAGATATAAGATAGATGTAGAGACTCATCCTTGATTCCTATCGGTCAGGGCCCTTGAAGAACCCTCCACGAATTATCGATAGTAGTTT
>JAIZHG010000016.1:152500-154936 GCA_021764765.1 Vicia sativa
ACTTAGACGGAGAGTTCCCATATTCCATTTCATTGGCAACCGAAATAGATCTAAACAGTGCGGAGCGAAGGAAGGGCTGAAAAATGAATGGAAAAGTCAAATCAATGAAAGGCCCAGATGTAGCCTTTGTGTGCGGAGCAAGCCTACACTGGCTGAGATGAAGAAAATGTCGACACCGATGAAATGTTTGAAAACATAGACAGCGGAAGGGAAGAAGTCACTCTCAATCCGATCTAGCAAGAAATGCTATACCGATAAAGTCAAGCGAGAGAGCTCATTAAGAAAGAAGGCCATCTTCCATCCGCCTTTTGTTTTAGATAGGGCGAGGCTAGTACGAGACTCGAACCACGACGGATCTTGTCTTAGGAAATATAATGGGACGGGAGGCCTATCTGACCTTTTGTTTGATTCCATTTTCCAACCCTTTCTTTAGAACCAACCTGGAATGCAAACAAGGAAGGAAAGGCTTAAATCTCCATATCTGATCCAGCAAAAAACCTGACCTTAGCAGTGATAGAGATAGCATAGCTGTAGACAGGAGGCCCGGATTACCTTTTCTATTAGAATAAGGAAGGAATCGCTTTGATTGCTTGCGACAGCTTATCGATGCTCGTTAGCGGCTCAAACCTGAAGTTTCAAAAGCGGGCCTACGAGATAAATTCACTTTACATACTGATATAGCATACCGAAGGGAAGGCCTAATTGTACCACTCCCCCTGACCTTCCGCCTGAACTGATAGAAGTTGGCTTGAGCTGAGCGTCTCTTACAAAAAAGGTGCCCTAGTCGCCTCGGTGGAATGCATTGAAGAAAGGAATCCACTCTCAACCCTTTCATTTTATTTAATAGAATGGTAAGCCGGTCTTATTCTTTTATACGAGTAAACAACTTCTGCTCTAACTCCTTGAGGAAAAAGTCTTGCATCTCGCCCAACTCCTACAAAGCCCACCCCCGAAGGAGAAAAGGAAGTTATCAGCACCGATGTTACTAACCTTATGCTTCGCCAATCTTTATATGCCACGGGGAATCGATCGGTTGAATCCGTTGCAAGCCTATCTTCGAACCCGCATCAAAGTCTTGTCACCGTGCCTGGGGTTGGGGTCTGTCTGAGTAAGGAAAGAGCTAGCCACGTTATCGGTCTTGTCTTGTTGATAACCTTGAGACCGGCGAAGACTGCGCTCAGCTGGTGGTGAAGGAAAGGGAAAGGAACTCTAGAATAGAAGGAGCTGGACATGAACCGTCACGGTCTTTCTGGTGAATCAGTGCTGTTTGCATCGCACTCATAGGCTCTGGGACTGATGACCTTACTCTTCTAGTCTTTTCCAGTAAGCCTTGTTGGATGACTCAGAGCTCTTGTGCTCCCTCTTTGAAATATCCCTTGCTGTCTTCGTAACCGCAGTGAGAGTAGGAGCTCAAGCAGTTGCCGCTGCAAGACTAGCCGCTCTTGAGTAAATAGCAGCTCTTACCGCGCTTGATGGTGAATAAGCCTTGGAATCCGTGTTGAGAAAGCATCCAATTGCTATTACAAAGCATATCCCTTATCTAATTAGAAGGAACTTCTTTCCGGCGAAGTGACAGCGGGAAGGAAAGCAAGGGACTGATTACACTAGTCAGACATGCCCAGAAGAGGAGGAAGGAAAGGTTGGTTGCACGTTTTTTTTCCGTGTGGGAGTAATGCCTCCCTGCCGATTGCTTTATCTCTCCCCCTATCTCTAAAGGGGGACTCAGTCCTATCAACATATAGAGATCTTGCCTCTGTCGCTGCATAGAGTGATCTTCTTCAATCACCTTTAAATCTCCGAGTTCGAAGGGTAGAACAAGGGAAGGTCAAGGCTTTCCTCTCATTACTCTTTCCACGGCAAAGTCAGCATCTTAGCCCGAAGAGCAAGGATTTCTTCCTCTGCGTCTGCTGCTATTGATGTGCCGATCTGGCGTTATTAAAACCCCCATGTATCTATTGTTTAACAGCTAAAAGAATCCAACTCCAGCAGCATATTAACTGATATAGACGGAACGCGCCCCACATTTTTAGGACGTTCCTATCGAACACATATCCTACCTGTAAAGGGAAGATCGGGCAAGACCCTTATCTGTTCTTCTCATCCGTACCGTACTTTATAGAAATCTGTCAAAGAATATGAGACCTTTGCAGAAGGCAATCGGCCGAAATCGATGCCTTACAGCATAATCTTGGACTTGGCATTTTAGCTTCCTCCAAAAATAAAAGCTAGTGGTAGGCTACAAATAAGTGAACTTTAGGTAATAAAGTAACTAGTTATCTCTCAAACAGCAGTTACGCCTTTTCCTAATGCCCTTACTAAACCACCAACTGCGGTTATTCCGCAAAGACCGGATAAGGCGCATCTATCTAATAGCGGACGATTTTCGGCAACTTCAGGTCTTTCCGCCCGCCTGAGAAAGAAAGAATTACATTCCTC